>JACDQD010000002.1:672584-987792 GCA_019843655.1 Lethocerus indicus | reverse complement strand
TTTATCTACAGGTCTATTCACAGTTCCGGGCTGAGGCGATAGATTTGAAATGGCAAAATTGCCACTTGGGGGGTCCAGGAACGAAATGACTCTCTCACCGTTAATATTAATGATATCGACGAGACTTGTTTCTAAATGCATTGTTTGCTTTATTCTACAGGTCTATTCACACAGTTCCGGGCTGGAGGCGATAGATGAAATGGCAAATTGGGTACCACTTGGGGTCCAGGAACGATGACTCTCTCCGTTAATATTAATGATATCGGGACGAGACTTGTTTCTAAATGCATTGTTTGCTTTATTCTACAGGTCTATTCACAAAGTTCCGGGCTGGAGGCGATAGAATTAAAATGGCAAAATTCGGGTACCACTTGGGGGGTCCAGGAACGGATGACTCTCTCTCCGTTAATATTAATGATATCGGGACGAGACTTGTTTCTAAATGCATTGTTTGCTTTACTCTACAGGTCTATTCACACAGTTCCGGGCTGGAGGCGATAGATTTAAATGGCAAAATTCGGGTACCACTTGGGGGGTCCAGGAACGGATGACTCTCTCTCCGTTAATATTAATGATATCGGGACGAGACTTGTTTCTAAATGCATTGTTTGCTTTATTCTACAGGTCTATTCACACAGTTCCGGGCTGGAGGCGATAGAATTAAATCGAAAACACTCTGCATATATACCCCATTAGGTTACGATTATTTGTATGTATATATAAATATCTGAATATACATATATAGAAAATGCGGGGAGAATTTCAACAGAAAACGGCTCCGGTCTGAATAATTTTTTGACCGAAAGACATTTATTTAAATTTAATCGAATCGAAAACACTCTGCAAATATACCCCATTAGGTTACGATTATTTGTATGTATATATAAATATCTGAATATACATATATAGAAAATGCGGGGAGAATTTCTACAGGAAACGGCTCTGGTCTGAACAATTTTTTGACCGAAAGACATATTTAAATTTAATCGAATCGAAAACTCTGCAATATACCCCATTAGGTTACGATTATTTGTAATATATATAAATATACTTATATAGAAAATGGGGGAGAATTTTAATAGGAAACGGCCCGGTCTGGAACAATTTTTGACCGACAGAATTTTATTTAAATTTAATCGAATGAAAACACTCTGCAAATATACCCCATTAGGTTACGATTATTTGTATGTATATATAAATATCTGAATATACATATATAGAAAATGGGTGAATTTTGCGAAACGGCTCCGTCTGAACAATTTTTGACCGACAGACATTTATTTAAATTTAATCGAATGAAAACACTCTGCAAATATACCCCATAAGGTTCCGATTCTTTGTATGTATATATAAATATCTGAATATACATATAGAAAATGCGGGAGAAATTTCTACTAAACGGCTCCGGTCTGAATAATTTTTTTGACCAAAGACATTTATTTAAATTTAATCGAATCGAAATCACTCTGCAAATATACCCCATTAGGTTACGATTATTTGTATGTATATATAAATATCTGAATATACATATATAGAAAATGCGGGGAGAATTTCTACAGGAAACGGCTCTGGTCTGAACAATTTTTTGACCGAAAGACATTTATTTAAATTTAATCGAATCGAAAACACTCTGCAAATATACCCCATTAGGTTACGATTATTTGTATGTATATAAATATCTGAATATACATATATAGAAAAGGGGGAGAATTTCAATAGGAAACGGCCCGTCTGAACAATTTTGACCGACAGACATTATTTAAATTTAATCGAATCGAAAACACTCTGCAAATATACCCATTAGGTTACGATTATGTATGTATATATAAATATCTGAATATACTATATAGAAAATGTGGGGAGAATTTCACAGGAACGGCCCGGTCCTGAACAATTTTTGACCGAAAGACATATATTTAAATTTAATGCATCGAAAACACTCTGCAAATATACCCCATTAGGTTACGATTATTTGTATGTATATATAAATATCTGAATATACATATATAGAAATGCGGGGAGAATTTCTAGGAAATGCTCGGTCTGAACAATTTTTGACCGAAAGATATATTTAAATTTAATCGAATCGAAATCACTCTGCAAATATACCCCATTAGGTTACGATTATTTGTATGTATATATAAATATCTGAATATACATATATAGAAAATGGGAAATTAACAGGAAACGGCTCCGTCTGAACAATTTTGACCGACAGACATTTATTTAAATTTAATCGAATCGAAAACACTCTGCAAATATACGTCCATTAGTTACGGATATTTGTATGTATATATAAATATCTGAATACATATATAGAAAATGGGGGAGAATTTACAGGAAACGGTCCGGTCTGAACAATTTTGACCGACAGACATTTATTTAAATTTAATCGAATCGAAAACACTCCTGCATATATACCATTAGGTTACGATTATTTGTATGTATATATAAATATCTGAATATACATATATAAATGAAACAGGAGATATAAATTTAAACAGGAAATGCTGGTCTGAACAATTTTTGACCGACAGACATTTATTTAAATTTAATCGAATCGAAATCACTCTGCAAATATACCCCATTAGGTTAATTATTTGTATGTATATATAAATATCTGAATATACTTATATAGAAAAGGGGGAGAATTTCAGGAAACGGCCGGTCTGAACAATTTTGACCGAGACAATATTTAAATTTAATCGAATCGAAAACACTCTGCAAATATACCCCATTAGGTTACGATTATTTGTATGTATATATAAATATCTGAATATACATATATAGAAAATGCGGGGAGAATTTCTACAGGAAACGGCTCCGGTCTGAACAATTTTTTGACCGAAAGACATTTATTTAAATTTAATCGAATAAAACACTCTGCAAATATACCCCATTAGGTTACGATTATTTGTATGTATATATAAATATCTGAATATACATATATAGAAAATGCGGGGAGAATTTCTACAGGAAACGGCTCCGGTCTGAACAATTTTTTGACCGAAAGACATATATTTAAATTTAATCGAATCGAAATCACTCTGCAAATATACCCCATTAGGTTACGATTATTTGTATGTATATATAAATATCTGAATATACAAATATATAAAATGCGGAAACAGGATATATAAATTTAGACAGGAAACGGCTCTGGTCTGAACAATTTTTTGACCGACAGACATTTATTTAAATTTAATCGAATCGAAATCACTCTGCAAATATACCCCATTAGGTTACGATTATTTGTATGTATATATAAATATCTGAATATACATATATAGAAAATGCGGGGAGAATTTCAACAGAAAACGGCTCCGGTCTGAACAATTTTTGACGAAAGACATTATAAATTTAATCGAATCGAAAACACTCTGCAAATATACCCCATTAGGTTACGATTATTTGTATGTATATATAAATATCTGAATATACATATATAGAAAATGCGGGGAGAATTTCAACAGGAAACGGCTCCGGTCTGAACAATTTTTTGACCGAAAGACATTTATTTAAATTTAATCGAATCGAAAACACTCTGCAAATATACCCCATTAGGTTACGATTATTTGTATGTATATATAAATATCTGAATATACATATATAGAAAATGCGGGGAGAATTTCTACAGGAAACGGTTCCGGTCTGAACAATTTTTTGACCGAAAGACATATATTTAAATTTAATCGAATCGAAATCACTCTGCAAATATACCCCATTAGGTTACGATTATTTGTATGTATATATAAATATCTGAATATACATATAGAAAAATGTGGGGAATTTCTTAACAGGAAACGGCTCCGTCTGAACAATTTTTGACCGACAGACATTAATTTAAATTTAATCGAATCGAAAAACACTCTGCAAATATACCCCATTAGGTTACGATTATTTGTATGTATATATATAAATATCTGAATATACATATATAGAAAATGCGGGAGAATTTCAACAGGAAACGTCTGTCTGTCAATTTTTTTGACCGAAAGACATTTATTTAAATTTAATCGAATGAAAACACTCTGCAAATATACGCTATTAGGGTTGCGGGATTATTTGTATGTATATATAAATATCTGAATATACATATATAGAAAATGCGGGGAGAATTTCAACAGGAACGGCCTCGCTCTGAACAATTTTTGACCGACAGACATTTATTTAAATTTAAATCGAATCGAAAACACTCTGCAAATATACCCCATTAGGTTACGATTATTTGTATGTATATATAAATATCTGAATATACATATATAGAAAATGCGGGAGATAATTTCTACAGAAACTTTTGACTCCGGTCTGAACAATTTTTGACCGACAAGACATATATTTAAATTAATCGAATCGAAATCACTCTGCAAATATACACCTAATGGGTTACGATTATTTGTATGTATATATAAATATCTGGAATAATACATATATAAGAAATATGCGGAAACAGGATATATAAATTTCTGGAATGACTTCTGGTCTGAACAATTTTTGACCGAAGACATTTATTTAAATTTAATTGAATAAACATTCTCTGCATATATACCCTATTAGGTTACGATTATTTGTATGTATATAAATATCTGAATAACAGAAAATGCAGGGAGAACGGAAGCGGCAGTCTCGTCTGAATAATTTTTGACCGAAAGACATTTATTTAAATTTAATCGAATCGAAAACATTCTGCATATATCCCATTTGGGATATTTGTATTATATATAAATTTGAATTATACATATATAGAAAATGGGGAGAATTTCAACAGCATACCGAAAGACATTTATTTAAATAAATATATACCCCATGAATTATTTGTATGTATATATAAAATATCATATGTAGAAATGCGGGAGAATTTACGGCTCGGTCTGAAAACTTTATTTAAATTTAATCGAATCACTCTGCAAAATGGTTGAACAATTTTTGACCGACAGACATTTATTTAAATTAATCGAATGAAACACACTCGCAAATATACCCCATTAGGTAACGTTTATTTGTATGTTTATATAATATCTGAATATACATATAGAAAATGCGGGAGAATTTCAACAGGAAACGGCCCGGTTTGAACAATTTTTTGACCGAAAGACATATATTTAAATTTAATCGAATGAATCAACACTCTAAATATACCCCATTAGGTTACGATTATTTGTATGTATATATAAATATCTGAATATACAAATTATATAGAATGCTGAGAGGATATATTCATTTCAGGAAACGGTCTGGTCTGAACAATTTTTTGATCGACAGACATTTATTTAAATTCTCTAATCAATGAAAACACTCCTGCAAATATACGCCATTAGGTACGATTATTTGTATGTATATATAAATATCTGAATATACATATATGAAATGCATGGGGAGAATTTCAACATGAGCGCCTGGTCTGAACAATTTTTTGACCGAGGTATCACTCTGCAAATATACCATTATTATTCGATTATTTGTATGTTCTCTGTATATATAAATATCTGAATATACAAATATATGAACACAACAGGAAACGCTTTTTGGTCTGAACAATTTTTGAATTTAAATTTAATCGAATGAAAACACTCTGCAAATATACCCCATTAGGTTACGATTATCGTATGTATATATAAATATCTGAATATACATATATAGAAAATGCATGGAGAATTTATGAAACGGTTTTCTCTGGTTTTAACAATTTTTGACCGAAAGACATATTTTCGAATTAATCGAAAACACTTGCAATATATTTATTAGGTCGATTATTTGTATTTATATATAAATATCTGAAGTATATATATATATAGAAAAAAACCTTGAAATCTATATAAAATTATTACTTTAATAATATATATTCACACAGTTCCGGGCTGGAGGCGATAGATTTAAAATGGCAAAATTCGAGTACCACTTTTATATTATCGAGAAATATATTCTGCATAGTTCTTCCGTATATTTTAGATATTTATATATACAAATTCATAATCGAAGCGCAATAATGGGAGATATTAGCGGAGGGTTTTCGATTGGTTTTAATTTAAATAAATCTATTTTTTTAGAAAATTGTTCAGGGGCCAACCAATGCAACCAATATAATTTATTATCGGTAGAAATATTCCCTGTATGTTCTCTCTGTATATTTTTAGATATTTATATATACAAATTCATAATCGAAGCATAATGGGAGATATTAGCTGAGGGTTTTCGATTGGTTTTAATTTAAATAAATCTATTTTTTTTAGAAAATTGTTCAGGCCGCAACCAATATATTTATTATCGGTAGAAATATTCCCGTATGTTCTCTGTATATTTCTATATTTATATACATTCATAATCGAATATATTAGCGGAGGGTTTTCATTGGTTTTAATTTAAATAATCTATTTTTTTTAGAAAATTGTTCTAGCCAAACCAATATATTTATTATTGGTAGAAATATTCCGTATGTTCTCTGTATATTTTATATTTATATAAACTATAATCGAAGCGCAATGGCAGATATTAGCGGAGGGTTTTCGATTGGTTTTAATTTAAATAAATCTATTTTTTTTAGAAAATTGTTCAGGCTGCAACCAATATATTTATTATCGGTAGAAATATTCCCCGTATGTTCTCTCTGTATATTTTTAGATATTTATATATACAAATTCATAATCGAAGCGTAATGGGAGATATTAGCGGAGGGTTTTCGATTGGTTTTAATTTAAATAAATCTATTTTTTTTAGAAAATTGTTCAGGCCGCAACCAATATATTTATTATCGGTAGAAATATTCCCTGTATGTTCTCTCTGTATATTTTTAGATATTTATATATACAAATTCATAATCGAAGCGTAATGGGAGATATTAGTGGAGGGTTTTCGATTGGTTTTAATTTAAATAAATCTATTTTTTTTAGAAAATTGTTCAGGCCCCAACCAATATATTTATTATCACTAGAAATATTATGTTCTCTCTGTATATTTTTAGATATTTATATATACAAATTCATAATCGAAGCGTAATGGGAGATATTAGCGGAGGGTTTTCGATTGGTTTTAATTTAAATAAATCTATTTTTTTTAGAAAATTGTTCAGGCCGCAACCAATATATTTATTATCGGTAGAAATATTCCCTGTATGTTCTCTGTATATTTTTAGATATTTATATATACAAATTCATAATCGAAGCATAATGGGAGATATTAGCGGAGGGTTTTCGATTGGTTTTAATTTAAATAAATCTATTTTTTTTAGAAAATTGTTCAGGCCGCAACCAATATATTTATTATCGGTAGAAATATTCCCCGTATGTTCTCTCTGTATATTTTTAGATATTTATATATACAAATTCATAATCGAAGCATAATGGGAGATATTAGCTGAGGGTTTTCGATTGGTTTTAATTTAAATAAATCTATTTTTTTTAGAAAATTGTTCAGGCCGCAACCAATATATTTATTATCGGTAGAAATATTCCCCGTATGTTCTCTCTGTATATTTTTAGATATTTATATATACAAATTCATAATCGAAGCGCAATGGCAGATATTAGCGGAGGGTTTTCGATTGGTTTTAATTTAAATAAATCTATTTTTTTAGAAAATTGTTCAGGCCTCAACCAATATATTTATTATCGGTAGAAATATTCCCCGTATGTTCTCTCTGTATATTTTTAGATATTTATACATACAAATTCATAATCGAAGCGCAATGGCAGATATTAGCGGAGGGTTTTCGATTGGTTTTAATTTAAATAAATCTATTTTTTTTAGAAAATTGTTCAGGCCGCAACCAATATATTTATTATCGGTAGAAATATTCCCCGTATGTTCTCTCTGTATATTTCTATATATTTATATATACAAATTCATAATCGAAGCGCAATGGCAGATATTAGCGGAGGGTTTTCGATTGGTTTTAATTTAAATAAATCTATTTTTGTTAGAAAATTGTTCAGGCCAGAACCAATATATTTATTATCGGTAGAAATATTCCCCGTATTTGCTCTCTGTACATTTCTATTTATTTATATATACAAATTCCTAATCGAAGCGCAATGGCAGATATTAACGGATGGTTTTCGATTGGTTTTAATTTAAATAAATATATTTTTGTTAGAAAATTGTTCTGGCCGCAACCAATTTTATATTATCGGTAGAAATATTCCCCGTATGTTCTCTCTGTATATTTCTATATATTTATATATTCAAATTCATAATCGAAGCGTAATGGCAGATATTAACGGATGGTTTTCGATTGGTTTTAATTTAAATAAATCTATTTTTGTTAGAAAATTGTTCAGGCCAGAACCAATATATTTATTATCGGTAGAAATATTCCCCGTATTTGCTCTCTGTACATTTCTATTTATTTATATATACAAATTCCTAATCGAAGCGCAATGGCAGATATTAACGGATGGTTTTCGATTGGTTCTAATTTAAATAAATCTATCTTTGTTAGAAAATTGTTCAGGCCAGAACCAATATATTTATTATCGGTAGAAATATTCCCCATATGTTCTCTCTGTATATTTCTATATATTTATATATTCAAATTCATAATCGAAGCGCAATGGCAGATATTAGCGGATGGTTTACGATTGGTTTTAATTTAAATAAATCTATTTTTGTTAAAAAATTGTTCAGGCCAGAACCAATATATTTATTATGGATAGAAATATTCCCCGTATTTGCTCTCTATACATTTCTATATATTTATATATACAAATTCCTAATCGATGCGCAATGGCAGATATTAGAGGACTGTTTTCGATTGGTTTTAATTTAAATAAATCTATTGTTGTTAGAAAATTGTTCAGGCCGGAACCAATTTTATATTATCGGAAGAAATATTCACCGTATGTTCTCCCAGTATATATCTATACATTTATATATACAAATTCCTAATCGAAGCGCAATGGCAGATATTAACGGATGGTTTTCAATTGGTTCTAATTTAAATAAATCTATTTTTGTTAGAAAATTGTTCAGGCCCGAACCAATTTTATATTATCGGTAGAAATATTCCCCGTATTTGCTCTCTGTATATTTCTATATTTTTATATATAAAAATTCATAATCGAAGCGCAATGGCAGATAAAAGCGGAGGGTTTTAGATTGGTTTTAATTTAAATAAATCTATTTTTGTTAGAAAATTGTTCATGCTGGAACCAATATATCCATTATCGGTAGAAATATTCCCCGTATGTTCTCTCTGTACATTTCTATATATTTATATATAATATATAAATATATATATATATTATATAATAGCATATATATATATATATATATATGCCAATTTTTTGACCGAGTCATTTTTTTAAATTTATACCATTATAATGTCCTGCAAATATTCTCCATTAGGCTACAATTATTTGTATATATATATAGAATTATATAAATATACTTATATAGAAAATGGGGGGAGAATTTCTACGGAAAATGGCTGTGGTCTCAACAATTTTTTGACCGAAAGACATTTTTTTATATTTAAACCATTCGAAAATGCCCTGCAAATATTTCCCATTAGGCTACAATTATTTGTATATATACATAATTATATAAATATACATATATAGAAAATGGGGGGAGAATTTCTACAGAAAATGGCTGTGGTCTCAACAATTTTTTGTTGTTTTCGCATTTAACGCAATTAGACTGAATCGTATGACTATTAGATAACTGATACACATTATAATACTCTATCGTACAAAGGGCTTTTATTTTATGCTATTGAATCTTAATTCTCACGGGGACTTCTCTGTCGACGGACGACTTTGGAATTCGTTTTATTTCGCTCCGAAAACTTTAATCATTAACCTACTATATATATTCACCGATAACTCTCCGCTGACACTTTCCGGCGAATTTCCGATTCCCCCCTCTCTCCGTAAGAACTCCGTAATATGGCTTATCAAATTGTCGATTACTTTCTGGGATATACCTAATGACAGGTACCTGTGACAGGTGCCAGTTGCGGCGCGACCGCAGACGTCGCGGCCCAACAGAGCGATGGTATCGTCGCTGACTGGATCGGTGTCCGGTTGACAAAGTTCATCGCGGTTATAGCCTGAAAAAAAATATAAATGATATGCGAACCGTACGGCAACTTGTGGGTCGAATATGGGACCGATCGAGGAAAAAATTTTCGATTTTCGACCCGCCGTTTTAGGGGCAAGTGTAGCTCACTTTTGTACAATTTTTCGGTCGAATATTCGGATCGATGCAAGAAAATGTTTGAAAAACCTAAATTTTCAATTTTCGACCCGCCGTTTCAGGGGCAAGTGTAACTCACTTGGCTACCCTTGTGCGGGCGGAATATGGAATCGACGGTATAATATATAAAATATTTTTTTATATACACCGAATTAATCTCGAAGGAGATAAGAGTTTTAGGATGGGGGTCGTCGCAGTAATTTGGCGCGAGATACCCAAAAAAAGCGACACCTCGCTGTCGGATCTCTCGGCTTTGTCCTCCTCCTCCTCCTCCTCCGTCGTTGTCTTCGATATCCGCTTTTTTCTGCCGACATAAAAAAAATAAAAATTCTCGGATGTAAAGAATAAAGAGCGTCCGGAGTGGGCGGAAACATCGGCCGCGACAGATCTAAAGGGCGAAAACTTGAACAATTGCCCTTCATGAGTTTCCTCGCTTCCGCTTTATATAAGCGTTCGGGTCGTCCCAAGCGTTCCGCTTGTACTCCGAAGCCGGCGTCGAAATCGCGACGCTACTCCCGTTCCGTTTCGTCGGCTGGAACTGAAAGACGAGAACGTTTTATTCTCAAAAATCAATTATCTCGCCGTAATTTACCCCCCACGAAAAGAAAAGCCGACGACGTCACCCGTCCGGCGGTTTATTGTCCTCGATATTTTCAACTGCCGAGTTTCGAATTTCGTCTAAATTAATTCGTCCGTAGATCGGTTTAAGTACGGCGTCGTACAGCGATAATCGGTTAAAGTGCGCCCCGCTGAGACGACATAATAGGCAAAGTTATATATCGATATCTGTATTTGAACCGTTGTTATAACCTTCCCCACGGGCTCGTGCGAAAGGTTCGATAAATCCGTCTTCTTTCCCGATAAATTGAATGGATCTCGCGAAAAAAAAATACGGATTCGACATTTACGAATCGGCCGCCAAACGCGTCTCGTTTCTATAAGCGATATATTAATAATAAAAACGTAAAGCGTACGTCGCGATATATCGAACGAACCATATATCGGTATTTAACCTCCCCTATTAGGTTATCTCAGTTCCTCGATATCGATGTATATAACCCGATTTATTTGAACTTTTTACGACATAATAACGATGAATCGCTACAGCGAAGGGCGAGTTTAATGAACACCGAACCACTACTGGTATTCTGTTTGCGAATAAATCATAATTATCGGTTTGTAATTTATTGTAATTTATGGATAAAATACAAACTGAATGTCCCAATAAGTGGGAGGTTGCTGAAATTTGTATTTGTATTTTTAAATAAATAATATTGCCTCTTCCTCTTCGTCCCAACTCTCCCGAATAGTCTCGGGCACTTGGTCCCCATCGTTTATCGTCCCGATGAGACAATTATTTGAACCGTTTTCGAGTTTCATTTGAACGATTTCGTAACTTGAAAAACGGAACAGCGCGAGGAGAACCACGAGGTTTCAGTTACAACTGAATGACGGAGAGAAACCGCAAAAAAGGTTCATTTTCTTTTTATCGAATTCGGCTGGAAAATAACGGAAAAAAATTTAATAATTGGCCATCCAAACTGTATTAAATTTAACCCTCGTATAAAAGTTTTATATATCGATTTGAGTTCAATACAGTAGTTGAACGACGAAATCCGGCAGGCCGTGGATTCTCTGCGTGACGTCACGGGGGCGGCGCGAATTTTAAATTATTTCTACGGATATCCGATAATATAAATTGTCGGATGGACCAAGTCGACAGTGGGACCGGAAAATATCCAACTTACCCCGATCCGGAATTTAAACGGAAGGAACGGAATTTTTTGACAAGTTTACGAAAACTGTTGGAAATGTACGAATCTTTCTCACGGCCTGTAGAAGAAAAACAAACCGGTACAGTATCCTATATAATGATTATTGTACGGCGGCGTCCCGAAAATTATGACGAAATTGTGAACTGAAAGTGAGTGTTTCCGTCACATTTCGCTTTTTTTTTGCAAAGGTGTTAACGCCTCGCAGGCTCATAAAAAGTTGTACGCCGTGTACGGTGATGTGAAGCCTTCAAAGAATGGCATTTACTAGCATATACTCGACGGTATTAAACCCTTAACTTGTGCGCTCGAGTTAATTCGACTGTACTGTAGTAGATTTCGTGTGCGTTTCTGTCTCCTCTCGCCGGTTTCGGCCGCTTGTCTTCAGTAGCGGCGTCAGTCACTTTGGATGTTTTTCCGGCATCCTCACTGCACTGTCACCGCTGTCACTGTCGCTCGTACTGTGGCGAGCGGCCGAAACCGGTCAAGGAAAGACCGGACCGGCGAGAGGAGACAAAAACGCACGAAATTTTATGGTATTCAACAGGCTCCTCGCAGGCCACAAAACAGGCTGAAAAAATTAACCTTTCCCTCTGAAGAAGTCTCACTTCTTCTTGTCACTGTATTGACGATGAACTGTTCAATCTGTTAGAAAGCGACAAGTTTCGAGAGCCCGGAACTGTGTGAATAGCCCGGTAGATTAAAGCAAAAAAGGCATTTAGAAACAAATCTCGTCCTAATATCATTAATATTAACGGAGATAGAGTCATATTCTCCCGGACCCGCCAGGTGCTACTCGAAATCCGCCATTTTAATTCTATCCCCCGGATTTTGTTCTTAAAAACCTTATTTGTGGGCCTAAAAACCGCATTTTCGGGCTGATTTTGCCCCCTAAAACCGCATATTTGAACGTTCTTGCCCTTAATTAATCGCCAATTTTCGTCTAATTTCAGCCCGCCAATCGGTGGAATAATTAACACTCTGGTCAAATAGTCTGATATCTGATCAGTCCCAGAATAGCAAATTCGTCCAATTTATCGACAATTAAGTAAACATCATTAGTCAGGCGGTTGAAAAAAAGTTATAATTGGGGGGGGGGCGATTAATGAGGTCGGCTATAAAAGGTATTCACTTTGGAGGCTCCATCCACCGTATTCTCCTTCTTCGTCTATCCAGCACAGGGTGAGTAATATTTATTTCGCTTTCGACCGGGCGGCCCCGAAAAAAGGGCGTAAATGGACGATGAGGCCGTTGTCATTTTTCCGTATTTTTCATTCTAGGTATATAATAAAGAAGATTGGATATGCGTTGGGAAGTGTTCCTCTTCTTGTTCTTGGCGGCCGGTGCGGCCCTCGGCGTCGAAGACGATTCGGACGAACACGGAACGTACGCCGGCAGGTCTGGGACCAACTGTAAATGCGGTTGGGCCAACAAGGTAGAAAATATATCCCAGATGTATAATTCTAGCAATTGGCGAAAAAAATCTGTTTAAGACGCCTCTACCGATATGTTATATCGGGTCGGCAACTAAGTAATTGCGGATTTCACCGACAACAAGTGGCGCGTTGTACATATCTTCAAGTACATCTTTGGCACAGATAAGCACGTACAAGATACATTCAGCTTTTCCGCAATGTCCATTGTCCAATAACGGCCTTTATTCGGGGTCATCCACTGGACGTCCACGGTTTTATACACTACACACACACACACACAATTCTGGTCGATGTAATTTTGATACCGAACGTTTCACAGTACGTATCGAAGAATCTTGTCCGTGCAAAGATTTTGTTGACGACACTTAGAAACGTCATTAAAAAGCCGCATTTTTAGGGGCCGATTTTGAGCCGAAAAACCGCATTTTTGAGCCTATTTCGGGCCTAAAAACAGCATTTCTGTGTCTGGACCCGAATGTTTTGTCCGATTCTGAGCCTAAAAACCGCATTCTCGGATGATTCTTGGAGTAAATCCGCATTCCTCAGGCGATTTTGCGAAACTGCACTTTCAGGCCGATTCTGAACCTGAAAACAGCATTTTTTGCTCCTAAATATTGCGCCAAAAATCCCCTTTTAGGGCCTTTGGGCCCTAAATACCCTGTATTTCGGCCGATTTGGCATCCGAGAACCGGCCTATTTTGCCCGATTCTGAGCCTGAAAACCACATTCTTGGGCTGATTTTTGGACTAAATCCGCATTCCTCAGGCGATTTTGCGAAACTGGCTTTTTTAGGCCGATTCTGAACCTGAAAACAGCATTTTTTGCTCGATTTTTGTCTAAAAACCGAATATAGCGCCTAAAATCAACATTTTCGGGCCTAAAAATCCCCTTTTAGGGCCTATTGGACCTAAATACCCTATTTTTGGGCTGATTTTGCGCCTAAAAACCGCATTTTTGGGCCAATTTTGAGCCTGAAAACCGCATTTTCGGGTCGATTTTTAGACTAAATCCGCATTTCTCGGGCGATTTTGCGAAACAGCCTTTTTTTTAGGCCGATTCTGAACATGAAAACACTTTTTTCGCGCCTGTAATCGAAATTTTCGGGCCTAAAAATCCCCTTTATAGGGCCCTCCGGCCCTAAATACCCTGTTTTCGAACCGATTCGGCGTCCGAGAACCCGATTTCCGTGTCTTGAACCCGCGTGTTTTGCCCGATTCTGAGCCTGAAAACCGCACTCTTTGGTTGATTTCTGGACTAAATCCGCATTTCTCGGGCAATTTTTTGCTCGATTTTCCGTCTAAAAACCGATTAAAAATTCTACGACTAACGACCGCGTTTTTCGGCCGATTCGGCGTCCGGGAACCCCTCATTTTCGGGCTCGAAAACAGCATCAGATCGTCGCGTCGGACAATGCGGCGAAACCGTTGCATTTTCAGGATTCGGGGAGGATCGTCGGCGGCAAGGAGACCCGGGTGAACGAGTACCCTTTCCCGGCGGTCATGGCCAAGGTCTACAACGGGATGGTCTCCCCTTACTGCGGCGCCAGCATCCTCAACGAACGCTACCTGATCACGGCCGCCCACTGCGTCCACGGCATCGTGTTCAGGATAACGGTCATCGTCGGAGAGCACAACCTTGCCGACCGTAAGCAGTAACGATTCAGTAATAAATCGCACAACGGGGTTTTTATAATCCGGACCATCAGTTTGTGTTCAGAGCGGAACATTCCACTATTCGCCCTGAGAGAAAGCAGTACGTTTCTCGGTGAAGCGCAAGATTTTCGACAGGGTCCTGGCACTGTGGGACCGGAAGAATCCTTCCTCCCGCCCAATCCTTAATTACCGCTTGAGGAACGGACACTTTGGAGTCTCTCAAGGCGCTTTCCTATCCGATTCATCTTTCCTACACTTGCACAAGGTAGTGTCCTCCTCGGTACCTCAACATCCTGTCTGATACCTTCCTCCGACTTCCTCTATGCTCTACTCTCCCTACAAACTCAGATCCTCACTTGGGCATCGCATTCCCAGCAGAAACACCACCTCTCCCTCGTAGAAAGCCGGTCCAGGAAATGGAAGATTAGGTTCAATTGCTTCTACTTCGAGAACTTCCCAACTTCCCATTGAAAATCAAGTGCGGTACCGTCATAGACAGAAGAAACGTACAGAAACGAAACGACGATCTAAACTATCACTCTCGAACAAATTGTGTGAAGAAATTGTACCGTTTTTCCCCGATTTCCAGATAGGGAGACCAATCACACGGCCTACTACCCGGTGACCGTCATCATCCACGAGGGCTACCACCCGAAGATGATAACCAACGATATAGCCCTATTGAAGACGGACCGACCGATCGCATTCTCCCAGTTCGTCGGACCCATCTGCCTGCCGGTCTCGCGTACCCCACCTCCAGGAGCCTACGCCACCGTCATGGGTACGTATATAGACAGAGAGAGAGAGAGAGAGAGGGGTCCAAAAATGTATCCACCGTCGTTCTGACAGCCGCCAGAACGTAAGGTTGGCTGGCGCAAGGCTTACATTTGGACGAAAGGAAGTCAGTTTTGAAGCGGTATTCTAAGTACGGAAAACATTAATGAGGCTCAAACGGCAATGGCGAAATATCCGACTGGTCCAGTTTCTGATGTTAATGGTGACCATTTCGAACACCTGCAGTGCGATTTAAGTTGGGACTTCAAGCTGCACTTTCACCAGAATTGAGACACAACTCCGTCAATTAGTTTCCGAGTTATGGACTGTTAAAGGGTGGATACATTTTTTGGACCCCCCTCTCTACGTTATCGATCCCTTTTTTTTTTTTCAATACCGACTTACCGACTCCGGTTCCAGGTTGGGGATTGACCAGCGACAAGGGTAAACCGTCGAGCAGCCTGCTAAAGACACGGCTGCAGATTACTAAACTGGCCGAATGCACGAAATATTATCCGGGCAATATGATCGGCGTCCTGTATCCGACGCAGTTCTGCACGTTCGGCGACGGAACGGACTCCTGCCAGGTAAGGGACTCACAGGGTTTTCCGTCCGAAACCTGTTGGGACGAAATCATCGAAGAAGAGTACGACGTGGTAAATGGATTTGTTCCCAGGGTGATTCGGGCGGACCCGTGACCTACGTCGACCCCGAGACCAACCGCTACACACTGATCGGGTTGGTCTCCTACGGAAGGGGCTGCGCCGACAGGTATCCGGGCGTCAACACCGACGTCCACGCTTTCCTACCTTGGATCAAGAGCAAGATGGACGGTATTCGCCTTTATTTAATTCTAGACGGTTTGACAACAGTTGTACATAATACAACGCCACTTGTCGGCCAACGGCTCGTAAATTCGATTTATCTTCAATTTAAACTCGTTTTTTTTTTCCAGTCGGTGAACTGTGCCACAAGGTGTAACCAGTGCTGGGAAGACGCCCGGACGAGGTAATCTGGGGAATGAGTTGGGCGCTGAAAGAAAATTTAGTTTAACAGAGCCCCCGTTCTGTGGTCCGCGAGGGGTTTGGAATATATACCGTAGGTTTTGCGGTATTTCTCTGTCTCATCTCGCTGATTTTGGTCCGGTCTCTCGCCGGAACGGGATATTTTGCACGCCACTGAAGATGGGGCGAGCGGCCGAAAGAAATCCCGGTCCGGCGAAAGACCGGACCGGCACCGAGAGGAGACGGAGAAACGCCTAAAAACCTACCAAAAATTGGGGGATATTTGATAGAATGGAAATTACATAAATTCGTTCAATCGGAACGCCCATTGAAGTACCCGAATTTTTTGTTTTCGGATACTAGAATATCCTTCAGCAGGCCTGCATTTTCCCGTCTCCAGCCGAAAAACTGCTTTATATTTCTTTTTTTTTTCAATATTCCGTCTTTCCTTTTCAGTTTACGACCACACCGCGAAAAGAGGACCGGGTTATGTGGCACTGGACGACGCCAACAACGGTCGGTCGAGGAAATAAAATATTTCTACGTAAACCTGTTTCAACTTTGGACTCTTCACTTATACCAATCCCTCCCTTATCACTGCACTTTTGGCGTTTCAAGTGATAATGAATTACAAGTGATACAATTACGGGTGGGTGCGACCGAAGAGTGGTCCAAAAAAATGTATCCACCGTTTAACAGTCAATAACTCTGAAACTAATTGAGATCGAGTTGTCTCATTTTTTTGGTTAAAGTGTAGCTTAAAGTCAGACTTGAAGGTATCACTTAAAAAATTCCACACAGAAACGACGCTAATTTTTTAATGTTTTCCTACTTGAAATACCACTTCAAAACTGAAGTGGAAACCAAAAAAAAAAAAAAAAGGATTTACGTATCCTTCTTACTTGACCGAAGAAAAAGTCTAACGTCATTCATTCGGCAAATGTGCGACCTTCTCCACTGGTCTTTTGCTAGACCGGTTTCGGCTGTTCGCCATCTTCAGTTCACGCCACCTCACAGTGGGCAGTGAGGATGCTCCCCAAAAAACATCCAAACTGCCGACAGTGACTGACACAGCGCCACTGAAGATGGCGAGCGGCCGAAACCGGTCTAGCAAAAGAACGAAGCACCTCGGACCCGGTAATAAATTGGGGACTTTAAAATTTTCATTCTCATCCATCGATGTCTTATAGAAAATTTTATACGGTCCATTTCTCTTGACCAAATATGGTCCAACATTTTTTCAGCCAGTTTTATTGATTCTCCCATCATTATACTCTTTTAAAAATTGCATCTACTAATAATTTTGTCGATACAAAATCTTCTCGTCTCATTTTATTTACAATTAAATCATTACCTTTCCGACACTTTTTAATAATCTTGGGGCAACGGACAGTAAATGAGCCGTCTATTTTGAAAGTGGCCCAAGTCATTAGGATACTAATGCTAAGTGTATCTAAGGGTGTTAAATTTATAGTTGCTATTAAAATGGCGGCAATTATTGAGCGAATAATATATTCGTTTTTTATATCGAGAATGAGAGTCGGGCCACAGAAAAAAGAAACGGACACGAAAAATCGAAAAAAAAATCGGGTGGTGGGGGTGGGGGTAACGAACGGACGTGTCGTCGAATTTTGTACTGATAAAGGCCGAAATTTTGGATTTGAATTTTACCCCAACCGTTCTTGGGGTAAATTCGGCATAATCCTAATGGGAAAAAAAAAACATTTCACGGTCACAGTGTTTTTTTTCGATGAACACTTTCTCAGGCACCGATATTTGAAAAAAATTTCAAATTCAAAATTTCACAGACCAGTGTCTGTCTCATTTTTTTAGCATCGCCGCAGTTTAATTTTTATCAATTAATCTCTTCCGACAGTCGACTTAATAACAGTTACGGGTCACTGTTCAGGCGAACTGTGAATTCATGAGAAAAAATTTCATTATTTTTTAAATATTGTTCAACGACAAACTTTTTTTTACAAATTACTCAAGTTTGTGTTGTTTTTAATTGCCTGAGCGAAAATCTTATTTGACATTTTTTCACCCCCCCCCCGAGTTTGAATTATTATCGTAGCCGTTCGAGATACTCATTTTTCGTCGGTCCAAAAATGAAAAAAAAAAAACCTACATCTGTTGCACTTCGATTTGACGCTGCACTTTCACCCCATTTCTGTCGACTGCATCGACGCCAAATTCGGTCTTTATTATAGTATGTAATTTATTTCCTCCGAAACCGAACAAATATATATATATATATATATATATATATATATATCGGGTTCAAGGATAGATGAAACCTCCGCTTGAGAAGGTTCCGGTCGGTGGAGAACCGCCGAAAATTGGGTAAATTTCGTACCCACGCGGTACGGTAAAAGGTAGGCGAAAGAATTTCTGGTTTTTCGGCGATATTAGAATTTACAGAAAGTCGAATCGACCGACAGAAATAACAATAAGTGTACGATATCCCGGTACCTGTTATGAACATGTTTGCCCAATTAGGTGTCGGCGGTTAATTGGTTGATTAGTAATTACAGTTGTACACTCCAATTAGGACGGAGGGTAAATAAATAAATTGTTGTATCAACGTCTGCGGTGTATTGTTCTCGGCAGGTATATATATATATGAATGATTATACTCTCCGTATAACTGTATTGATCGCCCCTCGGTTCCGAAATACAACACTGAGAGTAAGTATACGTTCATTGATTTAAACTTCAATCCGACGTCCGATTTCACAATGGGGAGAGTCATGAATAACTTGTTTTTTTTTTCTTTTAACCGTTTTTCTTAGGGCGTATCTCCGGAACGCAATTTTATAAACCAATTGCAAACTAATTGACGGAGTTGTCTCATTTTCGGTGGTGTAATATAGCGTTGTATTGCGTCGCTCTGTTTTGTGTCAGTGTTCTGTTGTGTCAGTTCTGTACCTTTTGTTAATCGAGTAAACGCTTGGCCGGCGCAAGGCTTAGAATTGGATGGAAGTCAGTTTTGAAGTGGTATTTTATAAGTACGGAAAACATTAACGAGGTTCAACGGTGAATCGTACGGCATCGTTTCTGCGTGTGGATTTTGTTAACGGTGGCCAATTTCCAACACCTACAGTGGATGATATCTTTAAGTTGGACTTTAAGCTACAGTTTCACGGAAAAATGAGACAACTCGGTCAATCGCTTTGCAAGTTATAGACTGTTAAACGGTGGATACATTTTTTTGGACCACTAGATAGGAACAATAGATTCTGCTTAGCTGCGTCGGAAGTTCTACTTGTCGCTCAACCCAACGCTCATGACGACTATACTCTTGGGCTTGTGGCCGATTTTGAATTACGAACCACCACAGTTTCAGAGATGGGTTTCTTGTCGTTGTCCGGTGCCGTTGTACTCCACCTCCTGGTGTTGACGGTCGTCTACTGTGCCCATCTCTCCCGGGCCCATTTCCTCGACGACAGCTACAACGACCAACCGGACTCGGAGGAGTACGGCCAGCACTACGACGCCAAGCGGTTGTCCTGCAAATGCGGATGGACCAACAAGGTGAATCTAATCTCCCTCCTCCGTTTTCAATAGCGGAATGAAAATTATACGAAACAAATATAATTTTCCGATAGACTATATTGAACTGATGCGAAAAGGGGCAATGGTTTTACAGGCGCAAAATAGGGCTATATACTCAGTTTTTAGGCTCGAAAATGGGATTCTCGGACGCCGAATCGCTGTTTATAGGCGCAAAATTCGTATGCAGTTTTGCGAAATTGGCCGAGAAACGCGAATTTCTCCACCCAAGAGTGCGGATTTCGGGCTCTGAATCGGGCAAAACACGCGGGTTTTAGACACAGAAATGCGGTTTTTGGGAGAAAAATCGGCCCAAAAGGCCCTAGAACGGGGATTTCTTAGGCGAAAATTCGGTTTTTAGACGAAAAATCAAGCACAAATGCTGTTTTTAGACACAAAAATGCGGTTTTAGGCCCGAAAATGGGGTTATCGGACGCCGAATCGGGCAAAAACAAGGGTATTTAGGGCCAAACGCGGAACGAAGGGCGTAATTAGCGCAGAATTTATCAGGGTGGCGATACGGAATTATTTTTCGATTTATAATATTCCCCCGGCTTAAAAATACCGCTCAAACCGACACAGACTGAAGACGGACAACATACCCAGATGTCGGGGATCTCAGGATGCCCCCCCCCCCCGAAAAACCGCTACTGAAGACGGCGGGCGGCCGAAACCGGTCTAGGACGAAATCTACGGCTGTGGGGAGGGGGCCGCTAGACGTGCATTTTATAGGTAACAACGTATGGTTTAAGGACGGCGGCAGGATAATCGGCGGTAAGGAGACCCGCGTTAACGAGTACCCGTACATGGTCGGCGTCGGTAGGGTCGGCGTCCTCGGCGGCGCCAGCCTCTTCTGCGGCGGCGTCCTGGTGACGCCCAACCACGCCCTCACCGCCGCCCACTGCACCAACGGAAAGGCCGTCCAGCTGGTCATCATAGTCGGGGAACACGACCTAACGACAGGTACCTGTTGTTACACACTATTTGTACGGAGTCTTTTGACTAGGAGGAAGACGGGTCCAAGAGAAAGAGAGTGGTAAACTGGATGAACAGAGGCGGGAATGGAATTTAAGGAAGCGTGGCTTATCTCAGCTACTCGTTATCTATTGTAACGATATTGGCCTCATATATATATATTGGTCGAGATCGAGGAATTTGCGGAAAAGAAAAAAATTTTACAGTACGATAAATTTCGAAACACTCCCCCCCCCCAATCGGCCGATTAGAACCGTGTTTTTTTCCCCATCTATTCTTCTATTTTTTCCCCCTAATCGAAAATCGCTGAAATTTCTCGTATATTTCAATTTGATTTCTTCTTACATTTCACAAGAGACAACTTGGGGAAACATTTGATTTTTCAAAAAGTCGGGCCGAAATAACTCAATTCCCGGTAAAAACACTGATATAAACTTGTATATTGTCAGTTTTGTTGTCTATTGAAAATTTTCAAAACGGGTCTCAGCAGTCGAAATTTTCGATTGACATCCCGTTCTTTTGGCCGCCCCGGGTCAATTTTGATAAGAAAACGAATATTATTCGCTTAATAATTGCCACTATTTTAAAAGGAACTATAAATTCAACACCCTTAGATACACTCAAGCGGTATGACACTTTAGTGTCCTGTATTTTTAAATTTCAACGCAAACCCCGTAAATATCCATTCGTCCTCTCGGATTAACGCGTGTTCGGGGGCGCGATTATTGAATCGAAATCGGTTGAGATTCAAAATTTTCCTTTTTTACAGGCAGAGAATCGCCCTACACGAAAATACACTACGTCAACGAGGTGATACAACACGAGATGTACAACAACAGGACGCACAAACACGACATAGCTATATTGGTAACCCACGTGCCGATCGCTTTCAATCAGTACGTCGGCTCAGTCTGCCTGCCGATTGAGCACGTCGAGCTCAAAAACCGTTGGGTCAAAGTTACAGGTAAGTCCGTTTATTAGTCCGCCCAACTTCGCCTTCTTCGTGTCGGCGAACGGCCGAGGGCGAAGGGCGAAAAGAACCACCGTCCGATTGAGCCCTTGTCCTCGAGTTCTCCGTCCGCTCACTTGACCCTATTTCACCTCCTAATCGTATCTGAATAAGCGACAATTGAAGAGTACTTGCATAAAATTTATAGTCCGGATCCGCTGCGGTAGTATTCCTGAAGGATTTTATACAATCAATTGATTTTTTTGTCGGTCTTATATCGTCCGAAACCGAAAATTGTTTCACCTGCCCTTTGCGTACCACGAGGTACGAAATTTACCCAATTTTCGGCAATTCTCCTCCGACCGGAACCTTCTCAAGTGGAGGTTTCATTTATCCTTGAACCCGATATATATATATATTTGTTCGGTTTCGGAGGAAATAAATTACGTACTATAATAAAGACGGAATTTGGGCGTCGATGCAGTCGACAGAAATGGGGCGAAAGTGCAGTGTCAAATCCGCGAAAGTGCAGGTATTTTTCAATTGGACAGACGAAAAAAGAGTATCTCGAAAGGCCACGATAATAATTCAAACTCCGGGGGGTGAAAAAAAATGTCAAATAAGATTTCGCTCAGGCAATTGAAAACAACACAAATTTGCGTAATTTGTAAAAAAAATTTGTTCGCGGCAAATGTACCAATTATTCCCCCATTATTTTTATACGATATTGGAAACGATGTTGCAAATTATTTCCACTTAATAAGTAAAGAATTTTTTTACGAAAAATCGACGTCTATTTCAATAAGGGATCAAACGACCCCCAATGGTAAGATTTAAAAAAAAATAATGAAATTTTTTCATGAATTCACAGTTCGCCCGAACAGTGACCCGTAACTGTTATTAAGTCGACTGTCGGAAGAGATTAATTGATAAAAATTAAACTGCGGCGATGCTAAAAAAAAAACTGATGACACACACACACACACTGGTCGTCCGAAAAGAAGACGGTTGAAATTTTTTTCAAATATCGCGAAAAAAATCATTTTTAGCACACATTTTCACCTCGATTGTGATGACGACTCCCATTTCTACTTTGACCCTGAAATGGTTTTTTTTTTTTTCAATAGGATTTTGCCGATTCTACCGCAAGAACGGTTGGGGTAAAATTCAAATTCAAAATTTCGGCCTCTATCAGTAGGAAAATCCGCACGGCACGTCCGTTCGTTACCGCCCCCGCCCGATTTTTCGGGGAAAATTTCACCGACTTAAGTCTTAATATGACAATTAACGAGGATTTTCGTGCACTTTCTGTTTTTTGTATTCCGTTTCACTGTCACAACTGGAAAAATAACACGGCAAGCGGCAAAACATCGATGTCGCAGTAGATAACGACGAAGCCGCCGCCCCGTTTCTTTTTCCAGTAAAATGTACGGTACAATTTAGTTTTAAGCTCGGTTTTTTTCTCTTTTTAAGGTTGGGGCCACCGCCAGTGGCAGGGAAAAGTTTCCAACGTCCTGATGGAAGTGAACCTGAAAGTTGTGGACATTGAGGAATGTTCGCTGTTCTACCCGACCGGCTACGTCGATTGCGAATCCCCAACACAGTTCTGCACCTACACTGGCGGCAGGGACTCTTGCCAGGTATTTTTCCCTATCAATACTCCGTTTAATCCAGACCTCAACTACGTGGGAAGAACCGGCCGAATTGTCCCGGTTCTGGTCCAGCGAAACGGACTTGTCCAATCCCCTGTTGTGTGTGCGCGGTAATCCCCGTTCCCTTTTGTCCTCCAGGATGATTGAGGTTGCGAAACCCTCGTCAGGAGGTTCCGGGATTTTACCACTGGACGGTCTCTTGCTCCGTCCGGGAAGGGTTTCCTGCCCCTTCCGCCTTTCACGGGGGATTTTTCCCTGTGTACAGTCAATGCGCGTGTACTCAATCGGCCCCGTCAAATCGGATAAAATAATATAATTGTTTCCAGGGCGATTCGGGCGGTCCCGTCCTATGGCTGGATCCGGAGACGAACCTCTTCACACTGGTCGGGATCGTCTCCTTCGGCCAGATATGCGCCAGCTCAGCGCCGGGTGTCTACACGCAGGTCTTCAACTACGTGCCGTGGATTCAGTCCAAGATTAAAAGTAAAATTTCACCCGTTGATTTTTTTTTCATATCGCGAAGAATCGATACGCGTCCATCAAAAAAAAAAATGCAACTTTTTGGCCCGCATAAAAGTACTTAGGGGACGGGGTATTTTCAAACAAGTTTCAATTTCCACTTTACCACTCTATACGTCAATTTAAAAAAAAAAAAAAAAAAAAAAAAAGTTTCGAATTCACAGTTGAAAATAATAATTTATTTATCCTGCGACTTTTCCAGTCTTAAAAGTGTTCTCGTTTCCAGAATTCGCCATCTTCAACCCGTCGGCGAAAACTTGCCAGAGGCTCTACTGAGGCAGTAATTTTCTTCACCTCCAGCGAAGAATTTTCACCGGCCTAAATATATAAGATACTCGACCAAATGTCAAATAGAGAGGGAGATCGGCCATTAAAATTGATTAGATACAGTCAATTTACACGATGTTGTCATTGCGATCCTTAAAAATACAATTTACATATTTTAAAAAATATTTCTAAAAGGAGGATATCGACTATAAGGCATGAGAACCTTGGTCCTCAAGGGTAACTGTGTCCAGGCCGACTGTCCTCTACAGAAATTCATATAATTATACAGTAATTTGGCCAAGAGATAATGCATGAAGGATGATAATTAGTCAAACTATTAAGGTATTCGGGAGAAGAAAAGGAGATGTAAAATGTGTCCAGTCGGTCTAATGATATTAGATTTTCCTACCTGGAAACTACCCCAGTGACTGAATTAAAGATATCGCCCTTTTACTCTCTTATTCAATTTCTGAGCCGTTGACAATTTTTTAAATTACTCGAAGAGACAGCAACAAAAAAAAAAAAAAAATCGGTTGCGGAACGAAGAAACTTCTTGGCGCATTTTATCCCTTCGCCAAATTACTGTATAACTGTATCAATTTCTGTAGGGGACAGTTGGCCCGGACACAGGTGCCTTAATTATACCCCATTATAGATATTTCTATAAACTAAAAAGGGATAAAATTACAGGCTGTAGAGTGAAAAAATCGATAGCCCAATTTAAACTGTAGATTCATCGACAGTCCACAAGAACCCGAGGAATAACACTACTGGAGCATCTCGATCGATAGCACTCAAATATCAGAATCAAAAATTGGAACAAAAATAATACTTATTACTAGCGCACATACTCATTTAAAAAAATTCAAAAACCAGCCTTATCTACTAAAATGATAAAATACTGATATATATATATATATATATATATATATATATATATATATATATATATATATATATATATATATAAAACAAATATATCACATCAGCTAGGATACTTTTGTTAAGAATTTATAGAAATAATGGATGTTATATTGATAAATTATCACTTTAAATATTAACTACAAACTAAATTTTATATACCTAATATGATGCTATGACATATTATATTTTTGTAATTATTATTCAACCTACATACACATGTGGATATCACATCCCGATCACAATAAATAAATATATATATATATATATATATATATATATATATATATATATATATATATATATGAATTTAATTAAATATGTATGATTATATATGTTATATTAATAGTAACTTTGAAATCAAATCCATTTAATCCGAGGTATATGATACTATTCATAATGTGTTGCAGTAAAATAATGTTTCGGACAACAAGAATGAATATAATTATTGTTATTTCAAATTTTCCCGAATTGACAATTGATAAGTTTATTATCTCAATGTATTATAAATTGTGAAAAAATAGTATTTAATTCCTCCCACTGAATACAAGGCCATTCCTCAGGTCGCATAAAATGGCATTAATCCACTTGTGAAATATTATCTCTAATTATAGCGGTCTGAACATCGTTAATTATAAAGTGAAATTAATTTAAAACTCAAATGTCGGCGTTTATTCGTAAATAAAATAGGAGATGTATATACGAGGCTATAGAAATTCCGAATATTAATGTTTTTGCATTAATGCCAATTAATTGATGTACAAGTATCGAAGCGCAGTTATCAAAGCGCTCGGTCGCTAAATATAATTTTTAAATATTAAATTATTAAATTATTAAATTAAAAATTAAATATTATTATGATGGTACATTGGTTGGTCGTTTGGAACGCGCGTAACCTTCCCTCTAGGTTACAACATTGGCTTGTTGATTTCCACAGTTGTTCGTCCGAAGATTAAACAGTCGGAATTATTCCGTTTTTATTCTATCGCCGGTGTAAATAGATAATGAGCGAGGGCGTGGCGAAGGGGGAAGGCGGGAGGGAGATGACCGACGAAGAGAGGCTGGCCCTGGGCGAAAAGTTGGACAGGGACATGGATGAATTCATAGCCGGCCTAGAACAGAAATCCTACAGTGACGGCTGGTCGGAGGACAAGTGGCAG
Source organism: Lethocerus indicus (assembly GCA_019843655.1). Taxonomy (NCBI): domain Eukaryota; kingdom Metazoa; phylum Arthropoda; class Insecta; order Hemiptera; family Belostomatidae; genus Lethocerus; species Lethocerus indicus. The sequence continues at coordinate 960,968 of JACDQD010000002.1, read as the reverse complement.
GAGGTCGGTAGTATTCTTCTAATGTATAAATCAGTTGACGATCTGAAGAGGGAGAGTGTTAAGTATAACTAAGTACGTAGGCGGGACTGAGCCCACCCGAGCGGGACTTGTTCCTGTTGACAGGTCACAGTCGGAGCGGGATGAAGAGTTGTCGGTAAAAATTTATTATAGCGGCTACGTCGGCGTAGCTTGAGAGAGATCGATAACGGCTTCACGATATGAACGAAGTCCGGATCCATACATATCTCAATCGCTCTTTCCCGTCTCTCTGTAGCGACTAAAAAAAAATATAACCTTTGTCGGCCCCCAGTCGTAAATTTCAACCGGAGTCGTTATTACGGAAACAGCAGTCGGAGAATTTTTTTTCTCGCTTCAGAATGAAACGTTAATAATGAACCGGTCACCTGGGGCAGAAATCCGGCGCACGCCTGCCGGAAGAGAGGCAGAAATAAAAGAGGAGGACGAAAAAAAAATGGGCCGCGTGTCTTTTCGGAAATTGTACTGTAACGGTTTCAAACGGAGCGCAAAGGGTAGGATAAAGAAAGGAAAACATTAACAGCATTGTTTCGGAGAACTTCGACCTATTTGCACATTGATAGTCGTACATATAGGAATTAAATGTCGACATAAAGTGGATCGAAAAAATAGGCCGAATGTCTTTCAGAAATTTGTTCCTTTTCGCTATTGCCAATACAGAATTTACCGGTGGAACGTATTCTAATAGAAAGAAAAGAAAAAGCTTCGTTTCAGAGAACTTCGAATGTACTTATTCATATGTACAGGAATCGCATGTGCTAAAAGGATCAATAAACAGGCTTGTCGAACATTGTAAAAAAAGTGTCATTATAAGAGTAAATGCAGTTGGACGCGCAGCGTATTGTTTGACGCGCTTTCGATGAATAATACAAATTCCTGGAAACAAGGCAATTTCAATACCTTCGGGAGTTATAGCAGGGCTGAATGTCTTCTCTGTAACTTTAGGGTGAAATAAATTAATTCAATCGAAAATCGCCGATGGCCAATTTTTTTAATTCCCCGTTACAATTTGCTTTTCGTCAGGAAATGGAAAAACATCCGTTTTTCACGACCAAGCAGTTCGAAGAGGGAGAGAAGCTGCCTCCGCTGTTGGAAGGCTTACAACAGCTCAAATACGACAGTTCCATCAACTCTCCAGAAGGTATCGATATTCGTTAATATGCTATCCGTAAATTATTTACCAGCATTTCCGAGCCATTCTGAAATCAAAAATTTGTTTATCTTATCCGTCGGTCATTACATTGTATGTGCAAAATCCAAATATCTTTGTCCTAATAATTGTGTACAGAAATGTAGTACCGGGGTTGCATAACAGGTAGAAACTCATTACGCCCCACCAAATAAAAATGTAGTTAAAAACATGTATTGCTCAGGCCTGAACATTTGTGTATCGTGTACGATAAATACGAAAAATAAAGTTTCTGTATATTTTGTTCGATGTAAAACATGGAATGCATTCGGAAATCGTTTCACCACACTAAACTCGGTGTGGTGTATGAATAGCTGGCAAAAATGTGTGTCTGCGGTACGTGAATATATTATATTTTTTTATTATTACATTTTATTTGTTTACGCAGAATTGGCCGCGAATTATAAGGAGGATGGGAATTTCAATTTCAAGTGCAAAAATTACCGGAAAGCGATAATCAGTTACACGGAAGGGTTGAAACAGAAATGTAGCGATATGTCGCTCAACGCCCAACTTTACAACAATAGAGCGGCGTGCAATTTCATTTTGAAAAATTACAGGTAACTTTTTTTTCCGTAATTTCGCCAAATCAGAAGCATTGAATTCTATGACTCGCTTAAATTGTCAACTTAAAACAGAACACGGAAAAATGGATAAATACAATTTTAGAAAAAGGGTGAAAGCCATTCGGGTACAGGCGGTTTCCCTTTAACAGAGGGCCACTCGTTCATTCACATATTACGTATATTCCTAGTTATATTTTAGTCAGCAAAGTTCATTGTTTTGCGAATCGTACTGATTAAACGAAATCATCCATTAAAAAGTCCAACGTCCACAAACAACACAAAGCACCGATTAAACAGCCCGTTCGGTGTTTACCATCGCATACAGTGTAGGCCAGAATTAAAGAATATCGGCCTTCAGAAGTCGAACGTTAATTTAAATCCAAACTAATGTTAATATCGCTATTGGTTTATACGCTGCTAACACCATCTGATATGTACAAGCACAAGTGGCCGCCCTCCCAAAGGGAAAGTACCGCCGTAGTGTCCACTCTTTATTAGTGCTACTCAAACAGCGATATCGCTTATTGTATTTCACAGTAGTGACGATAAATAAACAGCTGAAAAAAAAATTTGATCTCCCGGATATTGCTTCGAACCGAATTAATAACCGAGAAAATCTCAAGATCGACAAGTATATTATTCAAATAGGAAAAGATTGCCTTTCATTTTTGTGAATTTCATCTGTTCTTCGACTTTCGCCATCGCTAATGACGATTAATTTAAAATCACTTTTTTGTTCTTGCAGATCATGCTTCAACGATTGCAAAGAAGCGATAAAGGCGAACGTCGGGTATACGAAAGCGCAAGTGCGATTGGCGTATTGCTGTTACGAGCTGTCCCTATACGACGAGTGCATCAAGAACTGCGATTCGCTGTTGAGGATCGACAGGAAGGACGAGAAAATCCGCGAACTCAGACGCAAAGCGGACAATTCGTTGGTGAGGCCTGTACAATATCAGTCTGCGCTAGTTCAACATACCTGTTTTGTGGTCTGCCAGGGGTTGGGATACCGTAGATTTCGTGCGTTTCCGTCTCCTCTCGCTGCTGTTCGGTCTTTCCGGTAGACCGGTTTCGGCCGCTCGCCGTCTTCAGTAGCGCTGTGTTAGTCACTTTCGGCACGTTGGATGTTTTGGGGCATCCTCACTGCCCACTGTCACAGTCACTTGTACTTGCGTTTGTCGTGTGTATATATACGTGTCTTATTTTTGTGTTGAGGGGGGGGGTTTTGAGATTTTTGTTAACGGGCTTAAGTCTATGTCGGATTGTCGGTTGAAACCACCACAGCAGAAGTGACTTAATATCGTCATATCTTAGCTTAAACGCACTACTAGTCGGCCTGCAGTTCTCCCGAGCTATCAATATTTGTGATTTCTCTATCGTACAAGTGTTATAGTGTTTCAACACGTGTTCCATTCTGAATACAAAGGTGCAATTCTTGTATTCAATTTTCAGAGAGAAAAACTGAGGGACGAGAGGAGAGAAGCTTTGGTGAAACAGAAGGCCGAATTGGAGAATCAGAAATTGATCGAAGCGATCAAAGAACGACGGATCAACTTCATGGAATCGAGTGCGTACAAAAACTTTTGTCATAATCCGTTTACCGAATCTTACGGTACGAATCTTAAAAATTGAGATTACTCGAAGAGCTATTCATTTTTTTTTCCCCGTCGTTCTGTTTAGATATCGACGATTTGAATCTGGGCGCGATATCGTTCCCGGATTGTTTCCAGAGGGGCGTCCACTTGGTCAACGGCAGGCTCGTATGGCCGGTCATCATCATGTACCCGGAGTACAAGATATCGGATTTCATACAAGAGTTCCACGAAGATTGCACGTAAGTTGACGCGGTTAGCGAAGACAATATTCATAATTACGACAAATAACCGGCTGTTTATATTGTAGTCTCTTACCGGTCCCGTTTCGGGGCCGCTCTCCGTCGTCAGTAGCAGTGCGACACTCACCTCGGATGCTAGTTTCGGGAACGTCATCGTTTATAGTCTTATAGTGTGTACAACCGAATTGTGAATACGGGAGCCGGAGTGGCGGTTCAATTCCGGCCCGTCGCCATTTACGTCAGTCCGTAAGGGGCGGGAGCGGTGGATAGGGGAAACTATTTATTCGTTCGAACCGTTTTTGGAGGTTTCACAATTCGAAACAATGTTGCAGATTTAGAGAACAGCTGGAAGTGATGCTGAGCGAAACTCCCGAATGGGACGCGGAGAAAAAATACAGCGCGAAGACGGTGAACGTCTATTACGAAGACGGCAACAAAAAGATACATCGCGTCAACAAGTCAAGTACTCTCGCCGCTGTACTCTCAGATCCGAAGTAAGTTTGCTAAATTCAATTCAGCTTGGATCAATGAGCAATATATATATATACATACATATATTATTATATAGGGGTGTCCCAAAAATTAACGCAAAAACTTTCATTATTTTTGGAAATATTGTCCACGACAGTTGTTCTATCAAGTAACGTCCCCATTCGGTTTTTTTTTTTTTTAATTGAGTTGCCGACTTTACTGCAAGAATTGCGGCAAATTCAAATCTTCGTCAATTTTGAGACGCCGAATGTACGTATGTATGTATTAAAATTATATTGTGTACCGAGAAATTAATGTTAAAAATTTTAACGTTGACTTTTTAAATATTTAAATATAACATAATAAAATAGATATTAGATACAATACTATTCGTAATTACTGTTAAAATTAAAGAATTTTCCTCGCGTCGAGGAATTTGTGCATAAGATGCATGCCCCGTATTATTATTAGAACAAGCGATTGGAGTTATCGAACATTGAATATTTTTCCTTCGATTGTAACGTCAGTAGTCTGTTTCTTTTCATTTGTTTCTGACGAAACTGCACTGCGTCTGTTACTTTAGTTGCAAGGTGCAGCACACGAGCCACTTTCTTGTTGGCTACAAAAGGTGTTTAATATTCACGGAATTATCGAGTGACAATTTCTTCTGTTCGCAGCTACAGGGTGGACAAAGAGACTCCCGTCTTTATAGTAGTGCTGAGGGACTCGAAAGCCGAACGATTCTTTTTGAGAAACGCTAAGTGAACTGAAATTTTACCTAAAGCTCGTTTTTTTTTATGTGTATATAGCCAGTGTGTGGAAAAATCGGGGGGAGGAGAGGTCAGAACTTGTTCAACCTTTTTTTTTTCCACATTTACTATCGGTTCAAATGTCGAATATAATATTTTGTATAAAATGTGCAAAATTGCGAAATAAAGTTACGAAAAATTAATGAAATTTATTAAATTCCCTGGACAACGGATGAAATCTGTTTCGAATATTCATTGCGGCAGGTTTAATTGCAATAAATTAAATGTATGTACGGCTTAATGCACGAAGTTTTGCACAGCTTATCAATATGAAAAGAAAAAAAAAGATAATAAGTTATGTGACCTAATTTTTAAGGTAGAAAATTGCCCCCAAAAACAATGAGGTTTTTAGGCGCAAAATCGCCCCAAAAAAAAATTAGAAAAAAAGTTGAAGGTAATATTTCGTACTGAAATTGCTATTGAACCAGTTTTGGGTGAGAAATAACTGCGCAAACCTGTTTTAAACACGGATTTGAGCAGAAAAACAGGTATTTATAAGTGTTTTAATGCGGCTTCGGGCGCGAATCAGCTATTTAACCATTTCGGAGCGGAATAAAGGTATATATAGATATCAGTTTTAAATTGTCTCTATTAATGGATTTGAACAAAGTTTGGGAGTAGAATATATGGTTTTTTTTTTGGGGGGGGCTACAAAAACAGGTATTCAGACCAGATTTGGACGCAGTTTGGACTAGAAAATAGGGATTTTTATATCAATTTTAAATGGTGTCTGGAGTAAAAATATTGGTATTATATGGTGTTAGGTGAACCAAAACTGGGGTTCAGATGAATATTGCAGTTCCTCCGTTAATGTGCATTGAATTGGTGCGTTTCTTTTTCGAAAACCTGTTGTTCGCCCAACTGTAATTGCTTGTGTTGGAAAATCGGATAAATATAGGATAAATTCAATTTTCGGAATCTCAGCGTTCTCCTCACACGCTCAGACGACGTGAAATTACTTTTACACTGATCGATACAAGATTTTCGCCGTTTCGTTGAGTTTATTCCGTAAGGAGGCCCCCAATTTCCCTTTATCATTTCGTTATCAGTTCTGTTCAAAGAGGCCGACTAATCGGGCTCAAACGAGTCCTCGGTGAAATAACAAAAAGTTATATAGAAACTGACGAAATAAGAGGAATAAAAACGGATAACGAGGCCCGGGCCGGTTGGAATGGTATTTCAAATAATAAAATTTCCAGTATCAATTATAAAAACAATGTCAATTCGTTAACCCAGCAGAAATCCCCCTAACGAGCAAATGTTCTTAATAGCCGTTTCATGAATGAGCCGCTAATGAAACCGGTTCAATAAAAACATGTACATACTATATACATATATATGTATATATATTAATACGAACAAGAAACGTGAACAACAGACGCCGAACATTCGGGACCACCGGTCGACTGTAAGTAATATTTTTAGTTGCTCGTTTTGTGCGTTTATTACCTTTAAGTCAGAAAGCGAATCCGGTCTCCTCCCGCTGCCGGGTTCGGCCGCTCGCCATCCTCAGTAGCGTTGTGTCAGTCACTGTTGTCAGGCACTTTGTATGTTTTTTCCAGGCAGTGAGGATGCACTGCCCCAACCCACTGTCACTGTGCCGCTTGTACGGCCGACGGTGGCCAACGCCGCTACTGAAGACGGCGGGCGGCCGAAACCCCGGGGTCCGGCAGAAGACCGAACCGGCAGCGGGAGAAACCCTGAATTATTTTTCGATTTTCCGTCGCCTCTCGATCCTCCAGTCCGGTCGTGCTTCCGCCATCTTCAGTAGCGGTGTTGGTCGCTCACTGTCGCTATTTGTCAAAGTCCTAACCGGGGATAAGACGCGACAGACCTTTTGCTCCGATGGCGTCCGCTATTGTTGAATCCGAGACAATAGGCGCGTACCGACGCGTTTGAATTTCTGAATAAAAATTGTTTCTCTCGTTTCTACAGATGGGCTACCTGAGTGTAATTGTTGTGGGCGTTATGGCGCTGGCCGTCCTCGGTCACGGCTGGCCGTTCAGTTATCAGGACGACGTTGAGGAAGAACCGGATTCGGAAGAGTTCGGACAGTTCGCCGGCACCAAAAAGCCGAGCTGCAAGTGCGGCTGGACCAACAAGGTAAACTCTTCGGGCTGCACTCAAGAGACAGGAGTGCGGGTCCACCGACCCGCCTCAGTCAGTTCTATACTTAGTTTCATACTTGTATATTTACACACTCAACTGGCGGTTCGGATTGACAGTCTTTCGGCAGGATCGTCGGCGGTAGGACGGCCCACGAGAACGAATTCCCGTACGTGGCGCACGTGGCCGTCGAAACGTCCTGGGGCATCGGGCACGTCTGCGGGGCCACCTTAGTGACACCCAACCACGTGATGACCGCCGCCCACTGCACGTCCAACGCTGACAACAATTACTACGTCACCACTGCCCAGCACAACGTCAACATGCGTAAGTCACACACAGACACACGCACACACACACACACACACCGTGCCGCAATACACAGACATGTTGTGTATATCGTCCGTTGGTGTAGTATCATTTTCTGACAAAACGGGGACAACTGACAAAACGGGGAAATCGGGGACAACTGACAAAACGGGAAGAACGGGGAAAACAGGGACAACTGACAAACGGGGAATAACTGAGACAACTGACATGCGAGGAAAACTGACAAAACGGACAACCGTTTTGTCAGTTTTCCCAGTGTTCCCCGTCCTGTCCGTTGTTTTGCGAAATTTTTCCGAGTGGGAGAGAGTGATTACAAACCGAAAACCGAAATCCCGACAATAAATTCGTAGAGGCTTCGACTTTTCTGTACATTTTTTTTTCCTTTTTCAGCCAGCGACAGGAGCAGAATGTACAGAGTCGAGAGGGTTATTAACCATCCCGAATACAACATAATTCCCGACCACAACGACATATCCCTGTTGGTGATGGCCGAAATGATCGTGTTCAACCAATTTGTCGGTCCCGTCTGTCTTCCATCGTTGGACTCCAGGATAGACCTGGAGGGGCAGTGGGTCAAAATTGCGGGTATAAAATAATTTTGCAATAATCGTCGTAAACTACTTTTAAAAGGTTTCGTAGAGAATATGGTAAACTGGAATGGATGAAAACCTGTTCAGGCTGGGGACACACTCAGTTCTACGGAAGTGGCGCCACCGAGCTGCAGAAGGTTTCCCTGAAGGTGACCAACAGTGAAGAGTGCGTCCGGACGTACGCGGCCAACAATATCACCATCACCAGAGGTACACAGTTGTGCACCTACGGGTACAGAAAAGATTCCTGCCAGGTAACGCCAAGTACTCATTCAAAAGGTATGCTCGTCCCTGCGTTGAGCTGCAGAAGAAATTAGTGCACGTTTCACGTTTCCAGGGCGATTCCGGCGGGCCCCTCCTCTGGCTGGACCCGATGACCAACCGGTACACCGCCGTCGGCGTCATCTCCTACGGTATGGCCTGCGCCGACGGGACGCCCGCCGTCAACACCGACGTCCAAGCCTTCCTCCCCTGGATACTGGCTACAATACGGGGTAATTTCACTTCTCTACACTGTCCGGCAGTGGAACGATGATCGTCGGCCCCACAGAAGGAAGGACGCCCGAGAGGGCCCCTGAAGGAATGGGCAAAAACCCTTCTCGGGTATTGCCCAATGCCGACGTTTCGGAACTCTTCCTTTTTCGGAATTCCTGTTTCGAAACGGGGAGAACGGGGAAAACGGTGACAACTGACAAAACGGGGACAACTGACAAAAGGAGTAAAACTGACAAAACGGGGAGGACGGGCACAACAGACAAAAGGAGGAAAACTGACAAAACGGGGAGAACGGGGACAACAGACAAAATGGGGACAACTGTCAAAAGGAGGAACTCTGACAAAACGGGGGACAACAGACAAAAGGGAGGAAAAACTGACAAAACGGGAGGACAACTGACAAAAGGGGGGACAACTGACAAAACGGGGACAAAAAGGAAACAACTGACAAAACGGGGAGGACAACTGACAAAATGGGGACGGGGAGGACAGGGACAACAGACAAAAGGAGGACAACTGACAAAACGGGAGGGAGGACAACTGACAAAACGGGGAGGACGGGTGGGACAAAAAAGGAGGAAAACTGACAAAACGGGGAGGAAAACTGACAAAACGGGGATGACAAACGGGGACAACAGACAAAAGGAGGACAACTGACAAAACGGGGAGGAAACTGACAAAACGGGGACAACTTCAGGAGGAAATGACAAAAAACTGACTGAACACTTTGCAGTCAGTAGTTCTGGTGCAGTTGGTCGGCATCTTTCTGTGTGTGGATGTTGTTAATGGTGACCGTTTCGAACACCTACAGTGGTGATATCTTCAAGTTGGGACTTTAAGCTACACTTTCACCAAAAATGAGATACAACTCCGTCAATTAGTTTGCAAGTTATTGACTGTTAAACTGTGGATACATTTTTTTGGACCCCTCGGTACATACAAATTTCCTCGACGTTCAATTTCTGTTTTCATTTTCCCGCTTCGGCCGTATAAAACGCCGTATTATCCAACCTGCCTTTGGATAATATTTCCACGATCGGAGCATATCTCCAGCCGCATTTCGCTAAAATTCGGTTGGAAGATTGCAATGGTTGGATTATTGGAACTGGAGCTGACTTGGTCACTTCACTGGAGGCACTTAACTGCGATTAATGAAATGTATATATTACGCCGGCTTTTGTACAATCCCTTTATTTCTTATTGCAGACAATCAGAGAGGATCTGACACCACCTGTCACCTAAATTAACCCGATCGGCCCCGGGAACAACACCTGGAAATAGCAGGAAGTGGAAGAGGCTGGAAAGTGATTCGAGCCTGCATCCATTCATATATATTTTCTGAAATTCAACTCTACCGCCGTGTCAAAAAACAGAAATTGTCATAAAAATTTCGAAAGTGTAATATAATATGCCGTTTGTATAGGGATGTTATAAGGGTATTATTCAGTAATATCGAAAATAAAAGAGAAACAGGATGGAAACCGTTACGAATTCATAAATACGCCCTTTACTTTATAACCTTAATACAGAGTCATATGTAGGAATATGAGAGAAAATATATACATCTTCAGTGTTTTTCCAAGGAGATAATAAAGATAGTAATATATTGGAATATGAGGAATATGAAACTGCATAAAATATGATCGGGATGACATGAACGGGGAAAACGGGGCAAACGGGGACAACTGACAAAACGGGGACAACTGACAAAACGGGGACAACTCATGAAACGCTTGTCCCCGTTTTGTCAGTTGTCCCAGTTTCCCCCGTTTTGTCAGTTGTCCCCGTTTCCCCGTTTTGTCAGTTGTCCCTGTTTTCCCCGTTTTGTCAGTTGTCCCCGTTTTCCCCGTTTCCCCCGTTTAAAACACTAAAAAAATATATATCTTCGGTGTGTTTCCCAGGAGATTATAGTAGACATAGTAATAGGAGACATAGTAATATATAGGAATATGAGGAAACTGACAACATGGGGAAAACGGGGACAACTGACAAAAGGAGGAAAACTGACAAAACGGGGAGGACGGGCACAACAGACAAAAGGAGGAAAACTGACAAAACGGGGAGAACGGGGACAACTGACAAAACGGGGACAACTGACAAAAGGAGGAAAACTGACAAAAGGAGGAAAATTGACAAAACGGGGAGAACGGGGACAACTGACAAAAGGAGGAAAACTGACAAAACGGGGAGGACGGGCACAACAGACAAAAGGAGGAAAACTGACAAAACGGGGAGAACGGGGACAACTGACAAAACGGGGACAACTGACAAAAGGAGGAAAACTGACAAAAGGAGGAAAACTGACAAAACGGGGACAACTGACAAAACGGGGACAACTGACAAAAGGAGGAAAACTGACAAAACGGGGAGAACGGGGACAACTGACAAAACGGGGAAAAGGGGGACAACTGACAAAACGGGGAAAACGGGGACAACTGACAAAAGGAGGAAAACTGACAAAACGGGGAGAACGGGGACAACTGACAAAAGGAGGCAAACTGACAAAACGGGTTCGTTCGAAATTGATTATATCGAAGTATAAGGGATGAAATAAGCTCCAAAAAGATATAGAATAAGATTTGCTTATTAAGGTTTCCGCGATCAAAACTCCATGTGGAGCTCCATCGGTCCAGTTTTCGCCCTTTCTTTCCCCGTGTCGCCTCTCCGGGTCTTATATTCCCTTTCTGACGTTTCGGAAATCCTCCATAATCGGGGCCTTTAACAACTGGCGGCCTTCTATATATTTCTTGTATAATTTCTATGTATTTCAGCAACAGTGATTACTGAAAGTACCGATCGTGCACAGCCCAATATGTCTGGACCGAATATGTCGGCCGTTTGAAAATCCGGCCGATGTTCAACACAGACCGTCAGTTCAATTTTTATTGCCAATTTTAGAATCGCTATTGCGTACTTGAGCCGCAATTAACGAAAATGCCGGCGTTTCTCTCGCTGAAGAACAACAACGACACCTGTTCAAACATTGTTCAGGACTATGTTTGGCCCCCGACTAATTGGCGGCCATTGTTCAACTGATTAGGCGTAATTAATGAGATATATAGTACTAATATATATATATATATATATATATATATATATATATATATATATATATTAGTAGGCGAAGGTTCCGACATCATTCTGTTAAGTGGGACAGGTAAGAATGGTGTAATTTTCACGGGCCTAATTATAAAATTTCAGATCTGCCGTTTTAACCTGGAAACCGGTTTCCAATTTATCTGTCTGTCGTCGGATTTTCACGCGTGGAAAACTCTATAGAATGAAAAATTCGGTCCATTTCACGATGTCTATCACAAAATCAGCTCGTGTTGTGATGTCCAAGCGAATTTTTAATTCTTTTTCAATTTTCCTATCGGAATCAAGTTGAATTTGACTCGGAGAAACTGTAGTGGGAAGTTGCAATCCGGGAGTGGAATTCCAAAAAAAAGTCGGTTCAAAGAAACGTATCCACCGTTTAACAGTTCATAACTTGCAAACTAATTGACTTAGTTGTCGCTGATTTTTGGTGAGAGTGTAGCTTAAAGTCCAACTTAAAGATATATCACACACTGTAGCTGTTCGAAATGGTCCACCATTAACAACATCCACAGACAGAAACGATGCCGGCCAACTGTCAGCACCAACTACTGACTGCACAACGTGTCCAGTCGGATATTTCGCCATTGGCGTTCAACCCCATTAATGTTTTCGTACTTGAAATACTGCACTTCAAAACTGACTTCCTTTCATCCAATTCTAAGCCTTGTTCCGGCCACGTTTATTCGAGTAGCAAAAGGTACAGAACTGACACAACAGAACACTGACTGTCATCCGACACAAAACAGAACGACGCTTGTATGGCGGAATTACAACACTATAACACTATCAAAAATGAGACAATTCCGTCAATTAGTTTCGCAAGTTATGCACCTGTTTAGGTTCACTTTGATTCTCAACCGTTTAAACCGTGTTTGTTCACAACACGGTTGTAGGTGATAGGACTTGGATCTAAGAACTGGGTTTGTCGCCGGCAAATTGATGCTGGGAGAGTGGAGGGACGTTGATTCGGAAATAGGATAACGACTGAGAGCCCTGGGGCTAAATTTGGGAATGGCGATCGGAGAGATAGGCCTTTTAGTTGTGAAGGGCGTCGTCCAGGCCCCAAAGACGGTGTCGACAATGGGGGTGAGTTTGTTGGAAGGTTGGCCACGGACACCGAACCGGTCATCGGGGATGATGTTGGAGGAGTTAAGGATGGGGTGGATAAAAAGGAGAAGGAGTTTTATCCAGATTTCCCCGCCGGATCTTTGACCCGGGGGGGGGGGGGCTTTTTTTTCCTGACTTGATTCGACTGGAGAGGACGCTATCGGGTGGAGGTAAAATTACAAAATTTCTTACGATATTTTTCAGACTAGCGATGAGGTGGATTCCAGTCCTGTTGGTTGCTTTCTGTTGGGCCCAGTGTCAGCTGGCGGCGGCCGAAGAAGACCCCTACTACAGCGTCATTTCCGACGAGATCGATTCCGACGAGTACGGACAGTCCAGGGGTAAATATGGGACCAATTGCACCTGCGGCAGGACCAATAAGGTGAGTTTGAGAGAGAGAGAGAGAGAGAGAGAGAGAGAGAGAGAGAGAGAGAGAGAGAGAGAGAGAGAGAGAGAGAGAGAGAGAGAGAACCATTGGTTCGGAACTCGAACCATCACAGACCGGTTTCCGATAGAATGTCGTGAGAGGAACCCCGGGTTGATGGGGGTGGTGCACTGACGAAGGAATGTATGACACCCGAGAAGGCCCTTGAAGGAAAGGGGAAAAAAACCGAGGGGTCAACCTCGCCGATATGGATGAACCTACCGGGAGTTAGTATCGGGAGTTCTATTTGCCATTTGTCCGTTCCAGGCTGCGGGGAGAATTGTCGGCGGTACCATAGCGACGGTGAACGAGTACCCGTACATGGTGGCGATCGGCATCATGTCGCGGCCCTGGCGCTTCTTCCAGTCCTGCGGCGGGGCCCTCATCACCCCCAAGCACGTCCTGACCGCCGCCCACTGCGTCTTCGGAGAGAATAAACCGATATATATAAGGGTCGGCGAACACGACCTCGAGTCCGGTAAATGTCCCACTCTCAGCCCGCATGAAAATCTCTATACCAGGTCTTTCGCCGATGTTAATTTCTCCACTTTCTGTTTTCTAAGAATCCGAATCGGCGTACACGCAGACCCACCTGGTGTCTGAGGCGATACCCCACGAAAAGTACGACCCGGTGACGGTCATAAACGACATCGCTCTGCTGGTCGTCGTCGAGCCGGTGATTTTGAACGAGGCCGTCGGACTCATCTGCATGCCGGTCCGGTTCCTACCCCATCCGAAAGCAAACCTCAAAGTGACAGGTAACAGGAGGCCTTTTTGAAAGCGATCCCCTTTCAAACTCCCACAGTTATTGACTGTCAGACAGTTCGGGGCCCCCTCTGTATTCGCAGCTCTACAGTTCCGAATTTATTTTCCCTACCAGGTTGGGGAGATCTGGCGTACAACGGTCCGGCTGGGACTAAGCTGGGCAAGGTTTGGCTGCGCTACGTCTCTCTGGATCAGTGCAGAAGGGCGCTCAGGAAACCGCTGAGAGAAACCCAGTTCTGCTCCTACGCCTTCAGGAAGGACTCGTGTCAGGTAAATACCGGACACTTGACTACACACAAACGGGAGACTCCCAGTCGAAAGCCCTTCAAACCACCCTTCGATGATTCCAATCCACGGTGACCTCAGGACAGTCGGCGGAGTCCCGGTTCCTGAAGCCCCTTTCCTCCTCTCTTGCCCCCTAACCGTTATCCCAGCCAGGGGAAGGCTTAAACTTCGCTGGCCAAGAGAGAGAGAGAGAGAGATCGTCTCGGAGTATATTGTAAACGTTTTTGCAGGGCGATTCCGGCGGCCCAGTGGCCATGGTCGATCCCGAGACCAACATGTACACTCTGGTCGGCGTCGTCTCTTACGGCATCGGATGCGCCACGACAAGACCGGGAGTCAACACGAACGTGTTCGCCTACACGGACTGGATCCAGCATCACATCAAAAGTACCTTTTTCTCTTATCCTCTTTACGGCTCTAAAATTATATACCGGGGCCGGCAACTAAGTAATTGCGGAAATCGCGGTAACAACAAGTGGCGTTGTACGCATTTTTAACGGCGTCGGTACACCTTTGTCCACAGATAGGCCGTAGACGGTTTCGAATCCAATTTGAATTTGAATCCAATAATTGGCCTGAATCTAATTTGGTCACCGTCGGGAATGGGGCTCTCGGACGCCGAATCGGCCCCCAAAAATGCGCTTTTTAGAGGCGCAAAATAGGCGCCGAAAAGGGGGCCTAAAGGGGATTTTGAAGTTTTTAACAATATAATTTTGCAATACACAATATTAAACTGATGCGAAAATGGGGTTCTCGGACACCGAATCGGCTAAAAAATGCGTTTTTTAGGCGCAAAATCGGCCCCAGAAGGGGATTTTTAGGGACAAAAATGTTGATTACAGGCGCGAAATTCGGTTTTTAGACGTTAGAATCAAGCAAAAAATGCTGTTTTCGGGTTCGGAATCGGCCTAAAAATGCAGTTTCGTAAAATCGCCCGAGAAATGCGGATTTAGTCCACAAATCAACCCTTAGAATGCGGATTTAGTCCACAAATCAACCCTTAGAATGCGGTTTTCAGGCTCAGAATTGGCCCAAAAATGCGGTTTTTAGACACAAAAATGCGGTTTTAAGGCCCGAAAATGGGGTTCTCGGACGCCAAATCGGCCCAAAAACAGGGTATTTAGGGCCAAAAAGGAAACGTGCGGGTGTCAAACACAAAAATGCAGTTTTTAGGCCCGAAATAGGCTCGAAAATGCAGTTTCCGGGTTCGGAATCGGCCTGAAAATGCAGTTTCGCAAAATCGCCGGGAGAAATGCGGTTTCAGTCCAAAAATCAACCCTTAGAATGCGGTTTTTAGGCTCAGATTCGGGCAAAACGTGCGGGTTTTAGTCCCGTAAAATGTCGATTTTAGGCGCGAAATTCGGTTTTCAGACGTAAAAATCGAGCAAAAAATGCTTAATTTTCGGGTTCGGAATCGGCCTGAAAGTGCAGTTTCGCAAAATCGCCGGGAGAAATGCGGTTTCAGTCCAAAAATCAACCCTTAGAATGCGGTTTTTAGGCTCAGATTCGGGCAAAACGTGCGGGTTTTAGGCCCGTAAAATGTCGATTTTAGGCGCGAAATTCGGTTTTCAGACGTAAAAACGAGCAAAAAGTGCTTAGTTTTCTGGTTCGGAATCGGCCTGAAAATGCAGTTTCGCGAAATCGCCTGAGAAATGCGGATTAGGGCCCAAAAATCAACCCTTTTCGCTGTGATGAAGCGTCAAAAGAACGGCAGTCGGGCCGTTTAATTTTATTTTCTGTTCGACACTCCATAAATATTGTCTTTATGATTTCAGGAACTTCGCTGCGAACTCGCAGGACTTGCTCCAAGTCGTAAGGACGAGAGGAAAAAAGGAAATCAGGAATTCATCGATGAGCTTGTTGTAATAAAGACCAACGCAGTTTTATTCGGATAATAAACGTTCTGTTCCAAATTGCAAATTTCCCGATGTTCACTCTGAAATTTCTATCCTGCAACGGGAAAAAAGTAATAAAAAATGCGGTAAAAAGTAATTTTTATCGGCAAAATCCTCTCTAGAAAGCGGTTTTTGAAGCAAAATCAGACCTGAAACGCTGTCGTCAGGCGGAAATTGGGGCCTAAAATGCTGTTTTCAACGTCGAAATCAGATCTAAAACGCCGTTTTTTTAACGCAAATCGGAGTCTAAAAAGATACTCTTTTACCCCTAATAAAACCTGAAACGAGCTGTTTTTCATCGCAAATCAGGCCAAAAAAGAGGTATTTATGTATTTCGCGCTTAAAATGTAGTAAAAAATGCGGTAAAAAGTAATTTTTATCAGCAAAATCCTCTCTAGAAAGCGGTTTTTGAAGCAAAATCAGACCTGAAACGCTGTCGTTAACCGGAAATTGGGGCCTAAAATGCGGTTTTCAACCTCGAAATCAGATCTAAAACGTCGTTTTTAACCGCAAATCGGAGTCTAAAAAGATATTCTTTTACCCCTAATAAAACCTGAAACGAGCTGTTTTTCATCGCAAATCAGGCCAAAAAAGAGGTATTTATGTATTTCGCGCTTAAAATGTAGTAAAAAATGCGGTAAAAAGTAATTTTTATCAGCGAAATCATCTCTAGAAAGCGGTTTTTGAAGCAAAATCAGACCTGAAACGCTGTCGTTAACCGGATATTGGGGCCTAAAATGCGGTTTTCAACCTCGAAATCGGATCTAAAACGTCGTTTTTTAACCGCAAATCGGAGTCTAAAAAGATATCGGTTTTTACCGTTGAAACCCCATTTTGGGAATGTTTGCGGCAAAAAACCTTATTTGGAATAAAACCAACTTTTTTTTATACCTCAATTTGCGGTTAAAAACAACAGGGTTTCAGGTCTGATTTAGAAAATCAGACTTTTCAGACCGGATTTTGCCGATAAAGACCGCATCTTTTGGTACAATTCAAGCGCCAAATCCATAAATACCTGTTTTTTGGCCCGATCAGGCTTTATTCGGGGGTAAAAGAATATCTTTTTGGACTCCGATCTGCGGTTAAAAGACGGCGTTTTAGATCAGATTTCGACGTTGAAAACAGCATTTTAGGCCCCAATTTCCGCCTAACGACAGAGTTTCAGGTCTGATTTTGCTTCAAAGACCGCTTTCTTAGAGAGGATTTCGCTGATACAAAATTACTTTTTACCGCATTTTTTACTACATTTTAAGCGCGAAATACATAAATACCTCTTTTTTGGCCTGATTTGCGATGAAAAACAGCTCGTTTCAGGTTTTATTAGTGGTAAAAACTGTATCTTTTTAGACTCCGATTTGCGGTTAAAAACGGCGTTTTAGATCAGATTTCGACGTTGAAAACCTGTAGTCAGACCTGAAACGTCTGATTTTGCTTCAAAAACCGCTTTCTAGGAGAGGATTTTGCCGATGGAAACCGAATTTTTTGCTACACTGTAAGCGCCAAACGCATTTTTAGGGGTATTCCAACCCCTCGCAGACCGCAAAACAGGTACGTCGAATGTTGACAAATACTGGGACAGAAAAACCTCGAAAGAGACGGTTATAAAACCGCTTGAAAACTGTGAGAAAGACAAGAAACACGTCTATAAACGCGTGACTTTATAAAAGCCCTAAAAGGGCGTCATACTACCGGAAACTTTGGACGTCACTAGCACAGACAGAACGCAGACCCTCTCGTTCTCCATCAACCGGGCGGCGGTCATATAATTGACCTAATTAGCGGAACATTTGTCCAAATATAGGCTAATTCGTTAGTCCGCATTTGCCAATTATCGGCCGACAATTATACAATGCACTCAGTACGAAAAGTATATAAGGGAACGGTACGGAATGTCGGTACCGGCACTGACGATTCGGAACAGGTGGGAACGGGGCATTTTCTTCGAGGTTTCTCAAAAGTGACAGGTTCTAGAGGAAGAATATGAAGTGGGCCCTGTTTGTTTCGGCCCTGTTGGCCTGTTGGGGCGACGCCTACGCCGAAAAGCCCTATCTGATGGTCAAGAGCGAGGAGATCGATTCGGACGAGTACGGACAGTCGTTGGGCACGGCGGCCACCAACTGCACCTGCGGCAGTACCAACAAGGTATCCTCTATTCGGTCCAAGTATTCCGTGGAAAACTCTCAGTTCTGTTTGCGGACGGCGTTGCCACTGTTTTCTATTTGCAGGCGTCGGGACGTATAGTCGGAGGAAGCGAGGCCGGCGTCAACGAATATCCGTACATGGTGGCTCTTGTGAACGTCTACAAGGAGAGCGGCGCCATCAACCAGTTCTGCGGCGGTTCACTGTTGACCGACCGACACGTCCTCACCGCCGCCCACTGCGTCCACGGGGAGACCCGGAAGGTCGGCGTACTCGTCGGAGAGCACGACCTCAATTCCGGTACTTTATACTTACCGCCAAGTCGCTAAGTCATTGCGGGGCCAAAAAACTCTCGAATGGGGGCGTCCTGAGGGACGGGGTAGTGAAGCAGAACCGGGAAGGACGGGACTAATTTCCCCTCCTCATCTCTGTCTTTCAGATATTGAAACTCCGTACACTCGCCTGTACGACGTGGACAGGTGGATCGCCCACGAGATGTACGATCCCGAATCGACGGAAAACGACATAGCGCTTTTGGTGACCTCCAAGAGGGTGCGTTTCGACGAGGGCGTCTCGCCCGTCTGCCTCCCGACGCGGCCCGTCGTCCAGCCCGACGTCTACGTCAAAGTAACAGGTCAAAAATCGGAAATAGTAGATTACAGTGCCATTTCAATTCGAACCCGTGAAGAAGAATACGCAATTATTTAGTTGACAAACCCCGATATATTTTTTTTCCCTACCCCTACCCCCCCCATCCCCTTTTCCAGGCTGGGGAGACGTGAGTTTCGCCGGCGAGGGTTCCAGCCGTCTGATGAAATTGTGGCTGCGCATCATACCGACCCACCAGTGCCAGAAGAGGTTCCGGCACGTCAAATCGACCGGCCAATTCTGCACGTTCCGCTGGAAGAAGGATTCGTGCCAGGTGAGCTAGTTTCGACTTTCGTCCGATTACAGCGGAGTTTCGTTTCTCTCTCTCTCCCTCTCTCCCTCCCTCCCTCATGGCCACGAATATACGATGGATTCTCCTCCAAGTTCGTCCAATGTGCTTGGCAATTTTTGCCGATAAACGACGTCCAGATGAGTCAAGTCTGGTGATCCCGGTGGACACTCATCTACATCAACCTCTGCTACGGCCTCTGTCCATCTTCCAGGTAGAGTGTACTCCAATCGGTTTGCCAAATTATTCGACCAATTGTGAATTCCGTCTTTTGGCCAGGGCGATTCCGGCGGTCCCGTGACATGGCTCGATCCGGACACCAACCGTTACACCCTCGTTGGAGTGGTCTCGTTCGGTTTCGGCTGCGCCACAGCATATCCGGGCGTCAACACCGACGTCTACAGCTACATCGACTGGATCCAATATCATATCCACGGTAAAAGCGATTTTTTTCACGGCATTCTCGGAGCTTTTCTAAAGCTCGAAAACCGGTGGAAAGTTTCCCCGACGAGGGGGTAGATTCTTCAGTATATCGAGAGGTGTCATCATCAGATCGGATAGGATGAATTAAAAAAAAAAAAAAAACCCTTATAACGTTATCCCCCAATATCGCGACTGACAATTTCATTTTCGGCCGATACACTTTCATGTAATTGTAACGTCATTTCGTTTCAGCGACTTCGTCGGGACGCAGCAGGACGTGCGCCAGGCTGTAGAATATAGACTGGAGTTCCAGTCCGGAGAATGGAATTGCCCGAATTCACTATTATTACGCTCATTTTGTATTCGGATAATAAAAAAAAAAAAAAATGCGCCTAATATTTCTATGTAATTTGTCTTGTCCAGTAAATCCCGGTTCCTGAAGTTCCATTTCATCTCCGTTCGTCCTTAACTTTAAAGTTCAGAATATTACTCAAGGACGGATTCTAATCCCAACAACATCGACTGTCCCATTTGTTTGATTCAATATTACCTGAATATAAAATGGCAAAAGTAAATAGGGGTAAATAGGGGTGGGGGGGTTTGAAAAAAAAACATTTGTTCAAATATACAGTCATTATTCAATTAGTTTAAATGCGGTGTAATATAAGAAGGATACAAGAAAATTTGGACAGGGTAAATAGCCAAACATAATTTCATTATATTTATAAGTATATTAATAATTTATAATCAGGCGCTTTGCTCCTCGATTACATCGGATATTTTGGACTTTTGACCAAATTCAGTAGGAAAAAAATTGACGGTTCGGCCGCTCGCCGTCTTCAGTAGCGCTGTTTTAGTCACCGTCGGCAGTACAAGTGAGTGAGAGGATGCCCCCCCCCCCCCCCCCCCCCCGGAAAAAAAACAGCCGACAGTGACTGACACGGCGCTACTGAAGACGGCGAGCGGCCGAAACCGGTCTGGCGAAAGACCCCCAAAAAAAAACTAAGTAAAACTCCGTTTTGCGGTCTGCGAGGGTTGTGGAATATACCCCTTGGGTTCGCCGTGTCTCTCTGTCCACTCACGCCGTTGTTCCTTGTCTTTCGCCGGGACCGGTTTCGGCCGCTCGCCCCGTCTTCAGTAGTCGCGTGGGTTCGGAATTTCTGTCAACGGGGCCGGTTAACTCAATGTCGGACCGTCGGCCGATAACGCCACAGCAGTAACACGAGTGACTAACACCGCGCTACCGAAGATGGCGAACGACCGAAACCGGTTTCGCTAAAAGACCAAACGGCACAGAGCTGGGATAAATTCGTTAATTATTCGACAACAACAAAAAATCTCCCCCTCTCTCCCTACCGTATTCGGGGAAAATCTGGAATGAATAAACGAATCATTATTCACCGATTCGAAGGTAATATTACCTTGAATAAAATGGTAAAAGTGGCGGCGAGTAAACGGGAAAACATTTGTTCAAATATCGTGGAATATTTAGACGCTTGCTAATTAGCAGCAGGCTGATAGTGGAGCAATTATTCAATTAGTCTATAATGCAACTAGTTTCGGGTCTATAGTATATAAGAAGGAGGCTGTAAAATTGTACGAACCTTGCAAATTAGTAACAGGTAGGAATCACACGGGTTTTTTTTACAGTAATTAACCGTTGATAATGTATTTTAAGAGTCTACTTTTATGTCCAAGACGTGAAAATACTTTGGCGGACTTAAGGAGACTTTGGAATTTCGTAGTTTTCGTCGAATTTCGGGAATATTGTTGAAAAAATTTAGCCGCTTCAGGTCCGCCGTAACCGGCAGAATGTTTAATGTGGTCTACGAGGGGGAAAAAAAAAATTTAAGGGAATTTAAGGGTGCGGTATGAGAATACTTTTTTTCTGAAGTTCAAAAGAAGTTTAATAACCGGCAGTTTTCAGTGTTGGGATGAATCGTTGGCTGTTGTTCTCTTGGTGCATTTTGTCGGCCGCCAGCCGCATCCTCCCGGCCGGCGGCGAGAGGTCCTACCTGAGCGACGTTTCTGAAGAAGTCGATTCCGAAGAGTACGGCCAGTCAATTGGCAGAATCGGTACCAACTGTACCTGCGGCTGGACCAACAAGGTATTTGTATTCAGGTCCGTTTCGGCGGCCGAACACCGACTGGGGTTGAAACGCCGTGCGCCCCGAGTCTCTCATCGCATCCCCCATTTCATCGCGATACCTTCATCAATCAATTTATAGGATTGATTTCCCCAATCCGGGAATTTTTTGTTTTTTTTTTTTTTTAAAAATTATCTATTCATTTACGAATATCTATATTTTGCCCCCTTCAAAGTAATGACCTCCTCCCACCCCTCCACCACCAATCGTCGAAACGCTTCGAAAATTCATTTCTCGTTCATTTTCGTTAAGTTCCGTCTTCGATGCCGAACGAGAAAAAGTTCGACTGCGCTCAAATTTTTTTTTTTTTTGTGGCGCGAAATTCGACGCGGATTCTCGCAGTTTTCAGTTTTCTGGAAACGGGTAAAAAAAAAAAAATTCGGAGACGGACCGAAAAACGTTAAAAAATTCTATCAACCGGAAATTCACGACGGCTGAAATTGTACAGACAAGTTTACAGTTTCAAACCTATAATAGGAGTATTCTGAAATGTTTATTAGACGTGCCCTCTCCTCTCCTCTCGTCTCCCTCTCCCTCTCTCCTCTCCCTCTCCCTCTCCTCTCTCTCCCTCTCCCTCTCCCTCTCCCTCTCCCTCTCCCTCTCCCTCTCCCTCCCTCTCCCTCTCCCTCTCCCTCTCCCTCTCCCTCACCCTCTCTCTATCTCGGGATATCCGGTGTATATTTGTGGGTTTCAGGCCGGCGGGAGGATCGTCGGCGGCCGTGAGGCGGACGTCAACGAGTACCCGTTCGTGGCGGCCCTCGTCCAGATGATTGAGGACGGGCGCACTTTCGCCTACTGCGGATCGACACTGATCACCAGGAGTCACGCCCTGACGGCCGCCCACTGCGTCGTCGATGTACGTAGGCGATTGGGCATCATCGTCGGCGAACACGACCTGACATCAAGTAAAAACCATCTTTGGTCCAAAAAGTCACCGTTAACATACCCCACATACAGACGATGCCGCCCAACTGTCAGCACCGACTACTGACTGCAACGTGTCCAGTTGGATATTTCGCCATTGACGTTGAACCCCATTAATGTTTTCGTACTTAAAATACCGCTTCGAGACTGACTTCGTTCCATCCAATTCTAAGCCTTGCGCCGGCCAACCGTCCACTCGAGTAACAACGGGGTACACAACTGACACAACAGAACACTGACTATCCGGCCGACTGTGTCATCCGACAAAACGCTATAAACTACTATAACACTACGGAAAATGGGACAACTCCGACAATCAGTTTGCAAGTTATGGACTTCGGATTCTTTAGTAGGTCAACATCTTTGCAGAGAAGCCGGGAATGTAACTTTCAAGATACAAAGACGTACTTAAAAATATGTACAACGCGCCGCTTGTTGTCGGTGAATTGCGCAATTACTTAGTTGCCAACACCATATATATATATATATATATAAATTGTCGAGTGGATTTTTTCTGTTTTGTACAGGCGACGAAACGGCCCAGACGAGACTGTACGGCGTGGCACTGGCCGTACCCCACGAACGGTACAACCCGCAGACGCACAAGGCCGACATAGCCATTTTGGTGACCGAAAGTGAAATCGAATTCAATTACGCCGTCGGCCCCGCCTGTCTGCCCGCGGCCCACCACGTCGACCTGCTCGGAAAATACGTCAAAATTACAGGTCACCGAAATTGACGTTGAAAAGATTTTCCCCCGCCGTACAGAAGATACCCCCCCCGACCCGGTCTCGGAGGTATACGTCGAATTTTGGGCGAACCAGAAAATTTCGAAAAAAATTTGTTTTCTTCCAGGCTGGGGACACACCAGGCACGGCGGTAGGGCGGCCAAAGTGCTGATGGAAGTTTGGGTGAAAGTCGTCTCGCAGTCGCAGTGCGCCGCCAAGTTCACGCCGGGCAAAGTCGACACGGAGTACGGTACCAATTTCTGCACTTACGGCTGGAACAAGGACGCCTGCCAGGTGGTAGTAGTTCTTTGCGATTCTCTATTAACCGATAAGTGTACATTTTTCACACAAAGAAACCCCCACCCCCCCCCCCCGATGAGATGGCTGTTTTTGACACGATTCAACTACTGTCCGAGGGGGTGATCTGTCTCTCTCTCTCTCTCTGCGGTAAGAGGGAGGAAAGGGACTTTGTGACTTCCTCGACTGTCGGGGGTATGTTGAGAGGTCGTGGTGGAGGATTGTCCGGTTAGAAACATACCCCGTGTGGGGGAGCATTAAGGACTTTCTGGATTGGATGTCTCGGGACGTCTCCTGGTGGGGAATTCCGCGTCGGTTTTCCGCATCGCTTTGTATATCTGTACAATTTCGATACCTGATCGTTTCACAGAAAGGACCCTAGTAATAGACGTATCGAAGAATCTTATCCGTGCACGGAAGTTGTCGTGACGCCACTTGTTAGTTGGGGGGGTGAATATTCCGCAATTACTTAGTTGCCGGCCCGACAATTGTATATAGATTTATTAATAAACAGAGAGGGGTCCAAAAAAAATGTATCCACTGTTTAACAGCCCCTAAATTGAAGGAGTCGTCGTCTCATTTTTGAAAGTGAAAGTGTAACTTTTAAAGTCCAACTTAAAGATAGTCGCACTGAAGTTCATCCAACGCGCGCGACTTATGAGTCGATACAGTCTCTCCGTGCAAAAGGGATATACTTTCAAGTTGGACTTTAAGCTAGACTTTCATCGTAAATGAGACGACGACTCCGCCAATCGGTTTGCAAGTTATGGACTTTTAAACGGTGGATACATTTTTTGAACTCCCCCCGCCCCCCTGTATTTGTCCAATTCAGAGGCTTACCTAGCTGGAGATGGATTGCAATGGAACACCTGGAAGGTTCCAGTGGGCCGGTATTAAACGAGTAAAATGCCAATTACAATAAAAGTTCAAAAGTTTGTCCCCCTATATTAGGGGTAGGCCCAAGAGTAATCGACGTTTCGATTTCAAAATATTCCCCTCCTGAAAATAACTACTCTCAATTCAGGAGTTCTGCAACTCCCGTTATTGTCCAAACCGAGGTGTAGTTCAACTCGAGGTCCTGGGTATACCTGGAGCTTGTGGTGGTGGGAGGGGTGGGGGTTTTAAGTCCTCGGTTTGTGTATTTTGAAAATTTAAACCAATTCAACGCTTACAGGGCGATTCGGGCGGTCCCGTACTCTGGCTGGAACCGGACACGAATCGGTACACTCTGGTCGGCGTCGTCTCATTCGGCGTCGGATGCGCCACGACAAGACCGGGAGTCAACACGGACGTGTCCGCCTACACGGACTGGATCCAGAGCAATATCAGGAGTACGTCAAGTCCTATGTACGATTGTGAAGGCTTTATCAATAGTAAAGGATAACGCAGGATAGGGTCCCCGGTATAAGTCCCAGGACCTATCCGGCGGAAGGGGAACACCTTCAGCCATCTCCCTGTTCTTGTAGAAAGGAAAATTATTTTTCACTTAACGTTCTGCTGATGGGCGGATCCCAAACAGTATCAATTATTTACGCTTTCAAGTAAATAGATTGGTCGGAGAAATTGATAGTTTGTTATAAAAATTTATTATTTTTTTTTACCTGTTTTTCAGAAACATCATTGAAGGAGAGCCGCACGTGCGCAAGATCATAGCTGAAAATCAACTTGCAGCGGATCGCAATCGGATGCAATTCGTTCGAATTCAATTTGAATACGTGCACAATGTCTATGAAAATCTGTTTTATCCATACCCAAAATCCTTCTTCGTGGGCGTTTAAACGCTTAACTGTCTGATTTTTTTTTTTTTAGTCAGTAACGAAAAAAGGGCCAACGGAAGGTCTAAATTTATCCTCATAAATAATTTGATATATTTTATTTTTTTCTAATTAACAAATAAGTCGGAAAGTATAGAAAAAAAAAATTTGCCTGACACATTTTTTCCCCTTGGCTTTTGCGATGACTTTTTTTAGATTTAGGTACTTCGATGAAACATAATGAAAAATATAAATTATTAATGTCGAATCAGTTTAAGGCGGAAAAGAAATGATGATTAGGAAAATAAAAAAAAATATATACCTGGGTGAAAAATATACGATAAAGGATTGAATACGGAAGGCGATTAACAAATAGGGGAAATTAATTTTTGAATGGCGAAAAATAAAAATAAAATAAAACGATTGCATATACAATGACATTTTATTATACAGCTGCAAATCAATCATTAGGCCTACTCCAAATGACACACAACTGTAAACTATACTCACTCGCATAGTTCTTTTTTCCTTACGATTCTACGAAATATAATAACAAAGTATAGAATATAGTGGAATTTTTATGTGAGCATTCGGAAATTCATTGGAATTAGTATCCAAGAAAATTTGGGGGGGCGGGGGCGGGGGAGGATATATAGGGGAAACAATGTAGATTTACTTACATTTAGAAAATTGCAGATTTTAATCCGATATGGAAGATAGGACGGGGGGGAGGGGGGATATTGCTAAACAGTTCCGTGGAACTTCAAAAAAATATATATAATCCTGATACAAAAATACTGATAGTTTGAAATTGATTATTTTTTATTTATTTATTTTTTTTTTTTGGTTGTATCGAAAACATTTTTTTCAGTGAATTCTGCGACATTTCTCTCTTTATTTTATTTTTTCTTCTTTTTTTTTTCTCAATACCAACACTATTATGGCACTCCTATTTAAAGTATTGCCCAACATACAATTGAAGGTGGTATATATATTTCGTTCGGGAATTGTTATCGGGCCGAATAATGTTGTTGACGCATTTTCAAAATACAGAACGAAAAATGAGCGAGAGAGAGAAAAAAAATGAACGAAATCATAGCGATTATTTAAATAGTGGGACGCGCTGATTCTTAACATCCTTACTATATATATATATATATATTAATTATCGAGGAATATGAGAGGGGGGGGGGATTTTATTCGCAGAGTAAAAGAGACGCTAAACTTACAATAATTAACAACAGGCATGTTGAGCAATAAGTTATACAGTAAAATCCTCAACAGTGGAATACTGCTCGATAGTTATTTTACTATTGGGCTAATGTATAATAATTAGGCCTTACACTGATCTTTATAAAAAAATACATTGAAAAATCTACCAATCGTCGACCGTTGACTCTACGTCAAATAAAACTATCTAATATACAGACTATGCTCTATTTCCGATCGGAAGGTGTATAAATCGAAATTTGATAATTTTAATTGATATACACAGAGAATAGCAAATTATATTTTACATTATAAACAATTTTAATATATAACTCTTTATAAACTAGGACTTTTACAATAAGAAATTAACAGTAAAAATCACAGTTCTTGTGTTAGGGCATTTGAGGCAGGACTTTTCAAGCTAACAATAAAAATGCCAGCATTTATTTTTAGACATTATCCTGACTCCATTTATATATATAATATGTATATATATATATATATATATTTATTTATATACAACAACTTATTAAATTTATTTACAATACTTACATACCACTTTCGACAAGTGTTTGAACACAATAAATTAATATGAGACATAAATACATTCGGAATACATTATCCATACAGAAGTGATATAATGCTTATTAACAATTGTCGGTAAATCCTCGATTTGTTGGTTCAAAAGTGGAAACTTTACCCGACCTTTTTCTTTTTTTTTTTTTTACTGAGGAAAGTGAAAGTACAAGTTTATTTATTCATTAAATCTTTGGCTTGATCTGAGAGATCTCGAACTTTACAAAAATATGTACTTTTTTTTTGTTTGTTTTTTTGTGTTTTTTTTTTTTTACAACGTCAAGGACAAAATTTCCACTATATATATATATATTTTTTTTGATTCGATTAAGACGAATACTGCAGTGAGATTGTCACTACTGCGAGGGACAGACACTCTAGTGACACTCAGATTAGTTATATAGGACACAAAATCAATATATTAAGAGAAAAGGGAAAATAAACGTAAATAATATCGATACAATCGTAATAGCTATTAAAAATACAACTTAGTCTATTCTCTCGAGACTGGATAAGTATATCATTGTTAAAATTAAGAGACTTTAAAAATATATATTTCGATAGAGGGTAAATTGAAGCGATTCGCCTGTACAGGACCCTCCGTTTAAGAAGTAAACCGGAATTTGTCATTTATCCTGAATATAATCGAGTATAACAAACATTATTAATATTATTCTTACTATTATTAATATTATTATTATTAACAGACAAGAAACTGAACTATCCCGTACTCCGAAATACAAACGGAGAACAACACTTTCGGTTGTACTCTCTCTGTAGTGTGTGTGTATTTGTGTGTGTAACAAGTAGTATTACATCCCGACCGTTAAAGTCACGTATTACGAAGCCGGGTGTAAAATAATAAACACCCGGTGTCAAATATTCAAATTTATTTATACGGCCATCTATACAATACGATAAATTCGAATATCGAACAAATAATAAACACTGATTTCATCATTATCAGGGGGCTGGGGGGGGCTGATAATGAAACAGCTCGGTAGGTAAAACATTTATTAGGCGTTTCGATTTCTAGTACATGTATATATATATATATATATAAGATGGTACCAACATTTATTCGGATTTACTCTGTCACACACTTTTTGTAAGCGGAAGATTACCACAATAGGGTTTATACTCGGGGCTAGGGATAGGTTAAAATCCCAACTCGATTACCCATAAAATATGTATATATATATGTATATATATATATATATATTTCCTCCGAATAAAATAAACGACCAACGGCTGTAGAACGGGGCCTGATGAATTTAATTAAAAATTCAAAATTGCGCCCGTTTCTTTTCAAAGTACACAATTGGTTTATTAACTAAATCAGTCTCATATTTTTATACAAACTAACAACACCTCGCACTGTCGTCAATTGGGCCCGATTTGGGGGCCGTAAAGGAAATATTGAAAATGAAATATAGAATGGAAGAAGAACGAAAATGTTTTTACAACGTGGCGTTTAACCGACACCTATTGTAAGGCAATGAACGGTTGGGTTCACGGAGTACAACATCAGTTAACATTAGCTGAACACGGGGGGGCCGGTGATTGGGGATGTTCAGCTGACGGTGGATTATACGTGTGTGGCCAGTGTGCCACGCTTGACGGGAGGGTGCTGTTGCGAGGTGATGTACTGGGATGTGGGCGAGGTCGGGGGCGGAAGGCCGCCGCCGCCCCTCGGGACCGAGCCGTTGGTCCTTAGCGAGGTGTAGGGGGGCGGCGCCGGCAGTCCGGGCACACCGCCTCCTGTACTCCTCAGGTAGGGGTTGCCGTAGGCGGCCGAATACCTCGGGTCGACGACGACGCCCCCGCCGCCACCGCCCCCGTTCGACGTTGGCGCCGGCGGAGGCGGCGGAGGCGGCGGGTTATAGTCCCTCGTGTAATCCACGTACGGCACGTAGCCGTTGTTGTTTTGTCCATCCTACAAACAATTTTTCCAACTCTTCAAAAGGAAAAAAAAAAAAAATCTCGAAAAATTCAAAACATGCCCGACGCTCCGCCGTTAACTCATTGTTAATAAACGCCAGCCACACCATGCTCCGTGGAGGTGGAGGAGGAGGGGGGGTGGGGGTTGTTCGCGCGGGAAACTCTATTTATCAGTGTCTGAAGAAACAAAGCGTGTGAATGTCTAGCTAATGTTAACTGAATGCTGGCGCAGTGCCGAGGTGAAAAAGTGCAGAAAAGGGAATATAACGATATGAAGACAGGCGGAGGGCGAAAGAGATGTGCGAGTTGTATACGTATTTTTGCCAACTGTGTCCAAAGCATAGCCACTAAAGAAAGGAAGAGGAGGTTGTTGGGGGCACACTCATGCAAAGTGAGTTTCGTTATTAAGCGGTAAAAGCCGCTTTACATGCACTTCTTGGGGGTTGGGCCGAACTTGGCGACCGAACAGAGTATTAACAATTAACGATAAGGTATATTTACAATTTTTTTAATTTTTACAGAGGAGAATTTACACGGTAACAAAACGTGGCAGGTGGGGGGTGGTTTAAACTAGATATGCCTGGTAACTCACATTTTTCGGGGGGAAGACCGGATCGGGGTAGTCGCCGGCTGACAGCCTGTTGTTGGAATATCGGTGGTCGAGCGGTACGGGACCGGCCAACGGTACCCCAATCCTGGTGACGACGCTCTCGCTGCCCGTCTCCGAGCCGCCGCCGCCGCCCCGCCGCCGCCCCCGACGCCGCAACCGCCCCCGTAGTCCAGCTCGCAGTGGACGTTGCTCACCGATGAGCCGGTCCTCAGCTCCATCTTTATGTCGGAGATGTTCGATGAACGGTCCGACTCCTTGCACTGTTTCTCGACGTCCGTCTGTTCGCCTAATAGAAAACAGAGAATGTAAATACTCGAAAATGTATCGAACAACACGTGGAATTGTACACATTTTCAAGTGCGCTTCGAGTCTAGAAGAACTTAGAAGACGAGGAGCGATCAGAGGACGACCAAATAAAGGTCATTCTGTGCATAAAGAAAATTGACGCACTTAGAAATATGTACCAACGCCACTTGTTGTTGTGTCGGCAAATTTCCCCAATTACTTAGCAATTTGATTCTACAATTTTCCAATTCGCAATTAGTGTTTACCTGGCGGTTTTTTCACTTTCCTCTGGCAAAGTATAATGACCATTGTGATGGCGATTATGACAACGACCCCGCCCAGCACTCCGGTCAATATCAAAAGTAGTGGAAAGCTCTCTGTCGAAAAAAAAAAATATCAATTTCGTTTCAGTCACAAATTTATAATATAAATACATTGTAAGCGCTGACACTATCGAATTATATTGTTCGACTTACTTTGCGGTTTGAGCACTATTTCGAGAAAGTCAAATCCGTAGGCGTTGACGACCGTACAGTTGTAGACGCCGAAGTGTTCAGGCCTCGATTCCCTTATCACTAGCGTGCTTTTTATCCCTTCGCTCAGAGGGTCTTCGAGAATCTGCGAAAACGGTAACGGTGAACTTTATATTAGGCGCGATTCGTTGGAAATAATTTTCGTCTCCCCGGGTGTCCAGAAATTGACGCCAGATTTGAATTGAATAGAAAACGAGGGTTTTTTCCTCTTTAAATTGTTATTTATTCCCCCTCCCCCGAATAGTAAATTACGCGTTTGTACTACTGATCCTGAACTGTCGACTGTCAAACGGGGTGGTTTTTTTTCTCTCTCCCTTAACAGAGGTCGGCCAGCTTCGCTGCAAGAATGGTGGCAAATTCAAATCTGGCGCCAATTTCGGGACAACCCCTATACAGGACCTAACGTCCAGTATATGGACAATTTGATGACGAATTTATCTATAAAATTCTCGAATTACACGCCGTCCTGATACTACTCCTGAAGACGTACGGTTCTCCAGCCCCCTGTTCGTTATACTAGCGAATGCAGTTTGTGGGAGTTTTCCCCCCCCGTTGAAGGGATACTTATCGGTATAGTCACAACTACAATTTTTTTTTTTTTTTACAGTGCACCGACTTTACGCCGACTCCGCGAACTCTCGAAGGGTTGGCCACCCCTAACGGTGGCCCTTACTCTCTCAATTCGTGGGGAAATCGCGTGGCCGTCTCCGCTCTAGGGTTGGGACGAATGGGGGGACAATTCGGACAGGAAGTATTTATACCGGTGGAAGCAGCCAATTCTCGAACGGACCGGACTTTTAGGTCCAGTTTTTCGAAGTATTACGGATTGCGAGGATTGGACAATAAATTGGACGGCTCGGCGGTGTATCCCCCCAACAGTCGGATACCGTAGGCCCCGGATAGGTTTCAGAGTAGGCGGTTGTAAATTAATAATTTTTTCTAGAGCGATAGTCCAGATCGCCGTTTCGTAGTCCCAGAGCTACCGCACTTGGAGGATTTTCAATGGGAAGTTGGGAAGTTCTCAAAGTAGAAGCAATTGAACCTGATCTTCCATTTCCTGGACCGGCTTTCTACGAGGGAGCAGGCGTTTGTGCAGGGAATGTGAGAGTACAGTATAGAGGAAGTCGAGGAAGGTATCAGACAGGATGTTGAGGTACCGAGGAGGACACTACCTTGTGCAAGTGCAGGAAAGATGAATCGGATAAGAAAGCTCCTTGAGAGACTCCAAAGTGTCAGTTCTTCAGGCGGTAATTAAGGATTGGGCGTGAGGAAGGATTCTTCCGGTGACACAGTGCCAGGACCCTGTCGAAAATCTTGCTCTTCACCGATGACACATACCGCTTTTCTCTCGGGAACGTTCTCGAATACTTTCAATATCCGCCGACCGAAGATGAAGATACTCACGGAGTAATCGCGGCTTGTGTCGGCGGCTATGTCCTCGCCGCGGAACGTCCAGATGACTTTGATTGGGGGCGGTATCGCGTAGGCGGTACACTCGAGCCGGACGTTGTCGCCGGGCGCCCCGAACTGGGACCTGTGCGATATTATCGAGGGCTGGCCCTTCATGTAGACGGTCGCCTCGGCGCCGATCTCCGGGAAGCCGATGACGCTCGCCTTGCAGTAGTAGCGGCCGGCTGTGTCCGGGCCTACAGCGACCGTGTAGTTGGTCGAAGTGCCAACCACCTGCAACACACCCCCACACATACACTCTACCCCTCTCTCTCTCTCTATATATATATATATCTCGGCAACTAAATGGCAACAAATAGATACGTCTAAAATCAAGCCGCTCGCCGCAGTAATAAAACGTTAACGCCCACACCTATCAGAGTATATAATCAATTTAAGTGGTGGCGCCGAGCAAAAGATATATTATCAATAGGGCGTCCGGCACTGACACTGAAAGTATTCGTCTCAATTCGTTAAAACGTGGCAGTGCCACAGTAATAAAAAAAATAAAGTATACAAAAAATCTGTATATTGTATATTGCACATTGCCCATTGCCCATTGCCCATTGCATTGCACATTGCATATTGCATATTGTGCATTGAATATTGCACATTGCCCATTGCCCATTGCACATTGCCCATTGCCCATTGCACATTGCACATTTCATATTGTATATTGTATACGATAACAATCTTTTTCTAACGGAAAAAAATCTGTATATTGTATATTGCATTTTGGACATTGGACATTGGACATTGAACATTGAATATTGAATATTGCACATTGCACATTGGCCATTGCACATTGCACATTGCATATTGAACATTGCACATTGCACATTGCACATTGCACATTGCATATTGCATATTGCATATTGCATATTGCATTGCATTGCATATTGCACATTGCACATATTGCACATTGGACATTGAATATTCCACATTGCACATTGCATATTGCATATTGCATATTGCATATTGCATATTGCATATTGCATATTGCATATTGCATATTGCATATTGCATATTGCATATTGCATATTGCATATTGCATATTGATATTGCATTGCACATTGGACATTGACATTGACATTGCATATTGAATATTGCATATTGCATATTGCGTATTGCATATTGCATCTTGAATATTGCACATTGCACATTGCATATTGAATAATATACATTGCACATTGACTATTGAATATTGGACATTGGACATTGGACATTGGACATTGAACATTGCACATTGCACATTGCGTATTGAATATTGCATATTGCATCTTGATTATTGCACATTGCAAATTGAATGTTGCATATTGCATCTTGAATATTGCATATTGCATATTGAATATTGCATATTGAATATTGCATATTGCATATTGCATATTGAATATTGCATATTGAATATTGAATATTGCATATTGCATATTGAATATTGCATATTGCATATTGAATATTGCATATTGCATATTGCATATTGCACATTGCACATTGCACATTGCATATTGTATATTGTATACGATAACAATATTTTTCTAATTGAAGATTTTTAACCGCACTGAGAGTATCCGGAAAAACTCTAGATTCCGAGAAAACGAGAAATATAAAAAAAATATTCTGGCGGCTTCCCATCCAGTCAATCAATTGCACGTATTATACAATTGGGAATAAAAATTATCTACGTTAATTAATAAATAAAAATAATAATAAATAAATATATATATATATAAAAATAAAAATTGATTCGCAGATGATTCATACTTTAATAAAATGAGTTGTACTAACTCGGTCGGTGGCTTCGTGCAGCCAGACAATGTCCGGCTGTGGATTTCCGTCGACGTCGCAGGTCAGAGTCACAGTCGAGCCCTTGTCCGCCTGCACACTCCTGGGCCTGTTCCTGAACCTCGGACCGTCTGCAATATTTCAAGACGATATATCTCAATTATCGATCATCAAATATTCGTCGTATTCGGGCGGTTGCGTCGATCCGCCCGTCAATCGGTTCCGATGTAGAAACCGGTCTATATACGAGTATAGGTACCTGTAGCAGAAACTGGTCTAGAAACTGTACGAAAGAAAACAATTTTAACGACGCCCAGATCAACTGTAGAGAATGACATTCAACTCACAGCTAATGTCCAGCGTCTCGGACTCTTCGCTCTTTCCGACGTCGTTGTGCACCTCGCACTTGACTATCGAATCGTGCTGCGACCTGGTCACGTTCGTCAACAGTAGTTCGGTCGTGGCGTCGGTCTCGACCAGCCTGTCGTTGATGTACCACCTGTAGTTGACGTCGGAGGGTTGGCGTCGGCCGTACACCTGAACCGGACGTCGACCCTTCGATTAGACGCGACGGACCGCCCACCATCGACACGGACACCTGAAATACACAATAGATAGACGGATAGAAATACAGTTGATACAGTGTCGGTAGACGGCCGCCGGACAAAGTTACTTATGTTTAAGATCCGGCCTTCAGAAATATGGTACAATGAGACTGATTCAAGATCGTTATCCGAATGTAAGTTCGTGATGTTTCTGTCTCGCTGCCGGTTTTGGTCTTTTGCTAGACCGGTTTGTCGGCCGCTCGCCGTCACCGCTACTGAAGACGGCGAGCAGCCGACAAACCGGTCCAGCAGAAGACCAAACCGGCAGCGAGAGAGAGAGAAACATCACGAACCTACAGTATTCCAACCCCTCGCAGACAGGTATATAGAATTAGTTATCCAATGTCTTATCGTTGAAATTCGGAACTGAGAAAAATCCGATCTGGGGGTCAGTTCCACTTCGAATTTACAATTTTAAACCGACCCTTCTCAATCAATTCACTCAGACTGCGTCGATTGTTCGTAGAAATGTTTCACGTCGCAAGTGATATTGAGAACTTAAGCCGTCGCTGTGGGTATAATGGACGGGTATAAGAGAGGAAAAAGGACTTCGGGAACCGGGACTTCGTCGACTGTCCGGTTACGTTGAGTGAGGTCGTGCTGGATTGTCCGGTTGGAAACGGGGAGAATTGAGGACGGTGCGAAGGAGTTTCGACTGAAAATTTTCTGGAATTTCTGGATTGGAGCGATCTCGTATGTCATGGGGTGGAAACCCCCCAACAACCCTGTATGCTTTAAGTGTCCGAAATTTTCCCGTTCGAGTCGTGTACGGGGATTGAAAGAGTAAAAAAAAAACTAACGGACCTTTGGGGCGTATTTGACTTCGAGTTCCCCGAGTTTCGCGCTTTTGTACGTTCGATCGGCGGCGTTCTGCGCTTGGCACGTGAACGTCGTGTTGTGGTGCTCCTTTTTCGGTATCAGCGTCAGAATTGACCGGGCGTTGGAACGCCTGCCGTCGGCCAATTTCTCCACTTTGGTCTCTATGCCGTCCTTCAGCACGTTGCCCAAACCGTCTATCCACGTGATCTAAACAGACGGAATTTTGGATAAAATTTCGGAAAAATTTCAAGAGGGACGGTGTCCCGAAAATTGGCGACGGGATTTGAATTCGCCACAATAGAGTCGGCAAACCTATTGAAAAAAAAACCATTCTACAGCCGATAGTTTAGGGTACAAATTACACGTGGCGTTACACGTGGTATAGCGACACGTTAGCACAGTACTTTCGGCCTAAACGGGATGGTAAAGAGTGTCCGGTTTCATGCGAAACGGTCGTGGAAAAATTTCGACAAAACATGCATGTTTTATTATCCTGTCTACTTTACGATTCCGTATAAAAAAATTTAGAATTCAAAGAAAAGAAAAAAACCCGCTTTTTTTACCACATCCCAACGTCACACACTGTGATGTGTATTTTTGGACAATTTACACAAAAGGCGCGTTTGAGAACGTGTCGATTATTGAACAAAATTGTCAAGTTCCAAGAGTCTTTACGACACTTGAATTAGGGGTCGTTTTTGGCAGATTTAGTGAAAATTAACGGGCAATAAGTTAAATTTTAAAAAAAGAAAAGATTTCTCGAAATTATTAAAATTGTTACGCAATTGGATGTATATAAGCGAGCTACAAAAAATTATTATTAAAATTAATATTTTTTCAACAGAAACATATCTCTCGACAATATGACGGAATTTTCGTAAAATAAAATGAATTTCTTATCGATAAATCGTTCAGTTTTTATATTTTACTTTTTCAAAAAAAAAACTTGGGCTACCCTCCAAGGCTCTGGTAGCCGACTGGTTAATTCAAATCTCGTGTTAATTTTAGGACACCCTTTATACATTTTAATACATTTTAATGTGATTGGGATCGTCATTACACTGAACGCACCAGGCGGGGTTGAAATTTACCCGTTTTGAAAATTTTTTTTGTCGGTCATTCGACTTTCGTGTAAATTCAAATATCGTCCGATTGCACGATTTCTCGCTTTCCCTCTTTCTTACGGCTTATTTTATAAAAATTTCTCTCCCGAGTTCCGAACTCAGAGACGCTTCTCAAGCGAAGGTTTTCATCCATCTGAACCGATAGATACAAACAATTATATACTATAATAAAATGGATATATTCGACAGAAATGGGGCGGAAAGTGCGGCGTCAAATCGAAGTGCAACAGATGCAGAATCAATTGGCGGCTCCGATAATAATTCGAGCTCCAGGGAAAAAAAAATGTCAAATAAGATTTTGCGCAGGCAATAAAAAAAACAGAAACTCAAACATAATTTCTAAAAAAATTTGTTCGCGGCAAATGTACGGAGGAGAACCCCCGATTATTTTATACGATATTAGAAACGATGTTGCAAATTATTTCCTTTTAACGAGTAAAGAACATAAGGGGTCAAATGACCCCCCTCTATTGTAGGATTCGGTATAGAAAAATGCCGGTACGTTTAGTGTTAAATTCTATGGCTTCCTTAAATGATTAGGGTTCTGTTGTGAGTGTCATCCCTTAGGCGGTTGGTTACCTCGGCGGGCGGCTTTCCCCCGGCGGACATGCACTCCAGCTCAATTTCCCTGTCCTCGGTGGTGACGAGCCTCGGTCCCTGTAGTATCCTGGGGGGTTCGGGGGGCGTGAGGACGGTGAGGGCGGCGAACCTCGACCGGACGCCCGGATCGCCCCCGGTCCGGGACCCACCTGGCACTGGTACTGGCCGTCGTCCTCCAGCACTACCGGGTAGATGTCCAGCGAGTAGTCGCCTGGAGAAGGGAAAGATTTTGAAAAAAATTGCTGATTAATCCCGAACATTCGTACAGACTCCGGTTAATCTGGGTAAGGGTGGGAAAAAACTTTTTGAACGACTTTCGAAATTAGTATCCGGGGGAGGTAAGGAAAATTATGCGTAAAAGTATTTTAAGAATACATTAAATTGGCCGACTGGCGGGCGTAAATCTAACCCCTTATCTATTGTTGGCGGGGAGGGGGGGGGGGGGCAAAAATTAACGGCCGGAGAAATATATGAACCAAGAGTTTGTTCAAAGAATCGAGAGAGAGAGAGAGGGCCGTCTTATCTGGTGGTGTATCGCGATCAAAGTAAAACCGAACCGAGGTACCAAAAATATAGTCATATTAGACCGTTATTAGGTCCGAAAAAAAAAACGGGGCCCCGATGCCGTTAAATATTAGGTCTGCCCAAAAATTAATCGACAATTTGATAAGATGCATTCCGTGTCTCTTGAGCAGTTCTTTTCGGGAGGTGAATCGAAAATTTCCCCAAAATTGGCGTCTAATACGTCTTAACGGTCAAAACTGCACAGAAATCAAACTAGTTTTCAGTAGATTTTCATCTTATTTTTATTTTTCATCGTAAAATACCGGCCTCTACAACTTTCAACGTTTCATTTCAATCCATCTCAATTAGAGAGTGGTCCAAAAAAATGTATCCACCGTTCAACAGTCCATAACTTGGTAACTAATTGACTGAGTTGTGTCTAATTTTCGGTGAAACTGTAGATTAAAGTCCAACTTGAAGATATCACACACTGTAGGTGTTCGAAACGGTACTAATTTCACCATTGCCGTTGAACCCCATTTTTAATGTTTTTGTACTTAAAATTCCACTTCAAAACTGACCTTCTAAGTTCGTCGAATTCTAAGCCTTGCGCCGGCCAAGCGTTTACTCGAGTAACAAAAGGTACAACTGACACAACAGAACACTGACTGTCATCTGACAAAAACACAAATACAACACTTGTATGGCGCGATTGCCGCAACTACAACACTATAAACACTACCGAAAATGAGACAACTCCCTCAATTAGTTTTCAAGTTATGGACTTTTAAACGGTGGATACATTTTTTTTGGACCACTCTGTATATGGTCAAGATGTTTGTATATGCACCCGAAATTAAAGCAAGATTTGAAAATTTGCCACCGTTCTCGCAGTAGAGTCGGAAACTGTATTAAAAAAAAAAAACACTTTTTGAAAAGCTGATAGTTTAGGGGTAGTTCGACGATATGTCAAAAATGATGAACGTTCGGCTGGCACAGTTCGATTCAAATCTTGCGTCAATTTCGTGACAATACAAGGATTGGGGCGGAAGGAATTCAGGAATATTATTTTGACACCGGCTCACCTTCGTCGTCGCTGCCGATCATCGTGTACCTCTGGAATCCGGGCAGTTCCCTGTGTATGCCCAGTCCGAAATCGTCCTTGGTCCACTGGAGGCTGCCGGTCTTGTCGATGACGCGGCACGGAAGGGTCACCCGGCTGCCGACAATCGCCGTCTGATCCTGGGGCTCCATCGCGAACCTCTGTTCCCCGCCGACGGCCACCATCGTCGCCAACAGGAGCGAGACAACACACCAGTCCATCCTCTGAAAACGGAAGCGTCTTTTCAGTGTTTTTCCGGCAGTTAGGGGCCCGGCCATTCCGGCCCGACAAGGGTTGACCAGCAGCTTGGCCTTCAATCTCAAGGGGGCGTACGCGTACAGAGCTACGGGAGACCCGGTATAATGACCGTCAACATACCGACCAAGTCAAAAAAATCCCTTTCCTCCCTTACCCGTCCAATATCCCCCCCAAACGGGACGGCTTAAACTCCCCACCGGCCCTGAGAGAGAGAGGGAGATCACCTTCTCGGACGGTAGTTGAATCGTTTCAAAAAGCGCCATCATCGGGGGGGGTGGTTTCTTTATACACGTGAAAAATATACACGTATCAACTGTTAAAGTTGATCGTGCTTTCCTCAGGGGCGGGGGCGGCCCCCCTCATCTCTCTGGGGGTGTTGTTGATCGCTTTACAACGTTTCGGAACTCTTGCCGGTTCTACGTCGTCAGGAAAATGGGCGAAACCCCCCTCGAACCTCGGCTCGATTATGGACTTTCATCCCTTGCGCGGAACCAATTGATTGGTGCCCATCCTCGAGATATACCGCCCAATTCGACCTGATGATAATTGGAAAACCGTAGAAAACGTACTCAGAATGTAATTGTATGCTTTCCTTTTGAGTAATTGAGCGCAGTAGGTACAATTTACAGGGCGTCGGGGAGGATATTGAAAAAAAATAAATGGAAAATACAATTCTCTTCACTTGAATTACGTGTAACACTCGCCTCGTCGACGACTCTTCGGTTGGCGTTTTGGCAAAAAATAAGTACACTATTCCGAAAAATGCACCACGCAAGGGTGAAAAAATGCACGCGCCCAAAGATGAGAACAATCCCCAATTATTTAGTTGCCCACCCCGATAGTTATTTGCGTTTACTTGCAGTCCCCCTGTTTTGTTGTTGTAATTGCAGTGTTGAATCGGGGAATAGAATAATATTATCCAGTTTTCTGTCCCATTCCCGCCTCGAGGATTCCCACCCCACCCACCCCGGCGGGAACAGGTTGGCGATTTTCTAATGCCGGCGATGAATAATTTGCACGACGCCGGCGGCCAGATGCACGAAACACGATAAAATTTCAACCGCGTTTGATTTATTGAGTCTAGTGTGGCGGTAAAAATGAGTTATTGTAATGGACGAAGTCCGTAAGGGTCGATAATAAAGCTCAACCTTGTTGGGGAAGGTATTCCTTTTTTTTTTTTTTGTCCAGCCCTTCTTTGTGCGCCGACACGAGAATGGAGACAATATAAGGGTTCGAGGGGTGTACAAAGGGAAAACATGGATCGGTGAAGGTTTTCCGGAACCTGATACAGAAGTTTCGGTTCCTACGGAATCCTACCGGCCATGACGGTGGCCAAGAAAATCCGTCCTTTGAGGGGGGTAAAAGTAAAAACCGGCCAAGTGTTAAAGGGGGTCCATGCCCTGCGTCTTCCTCCTCTCGTCCGCCCCTTTTTTTTATTTTTATTTTTTTTTTTATGTACCGAGCATAAAAAGTGAGAACCAAAAGAAGAAGCGGTAAAGGGGAGAGAGAGAGGACGGTGTACCTTAAAGGCGTTAATACCGGGCAGTAAAAGCAGTTTTCCGGGGGCGGGGGCAAGATGTACTTTGTGTATAAGAGATATTCTGAAAGGGGGAATTAACTGAAATCCCGAGGTTTATTTCTGACACCGTAGGGCGGAATATTAGAGAAGCCGGCGACATTAACAAACTTCTTCTTTAACGTGTTTTTTTTTCCACCCCCCACCCCGGTTCAAAAGTAAAAAGACCCTTTCGATGGGCGGCATTCTTAGCGGAGCCAGAAATGAATATAAAATATCTCGTCGCACTGTATCTCGAAACTTAAGAGTAAGTTCCATTGCGAACAGTTTATACAATAAAATTGTTTTCTGATGTTGAGGGATAGATTAAAGATGTACGAAAAGAAATTTCGTAAAAAGGCCGCCCCTACGATTATGTATTCAAATAGATTCTGAAATAAAAGCGTTTTAAGTCCTGGACCTGTCTCAGTTGTGGGACAACAGGTAAAGTGGAATTGTATTATGGGGGTTACCCAAAAGTAATCGACATTTTGACTTTGGACTTTAATTTTATTTTGCTAAAAAAGACTACATTTTATCAAATTCTCGATTACTTTCGGGTACAGCTAATTATTTGACTGATCTCCTACGATGTACCAGCAGGT
The DNA here is from genome assembly GCA_019843655.1 of Lethocerus indicus. Lineage (NCBI taxonomy): Eukaryota > Metazoa > Arthropoda > Insecta > Hemiptera > Belostomatidae > Lethocerus > Lethocerus indicus. Next base: position 920,061 of record JACDQD010000002.1, on the reverse strand, counting down.
TTTACGAACCGTTTCCGACGACTTATTGTTTAAAAATCGGATCATTTGTTGCCAGAACGGCAGCAATTTCGCGATTTCATCCCTTTCTACGTCCGTCCCAGAAAGAAAAAAAAATATGTATCCACCGTTTAAAAGTCCATAACTTGCAAACTAATTGACGCGGAGTCGTCTCATTTTCGGTACTGTTATATACTGTTAAAGTCGTACTTTAAGCTACAGTTTCAACAAAAATGAGACACAACTCCGTCAATTAGTTTGCAATTTATGGACTGTTAAACCTCTGTATATATATATATATATATATACAGGACGGCAGATCATATATTATTGGTCGGCTAGATCGGTTAATAGCTTCAATCTGGCTATGACCACGCATGTTATACATACATCATACACGCTGTATATGCTCGGCCCGGCGTCGTATAACGTACGAGTGTCCAATTACGTCGACAGGCCACTAGATGTCAATCCCGAATTGTAGTACATACAGACGGGACTGTATGTATAATATGGGGGTGCCACACATTTGTACAGATAGACCGGGCCCAGACGTCAAATTAAATTAATGGGCCGCCGCCCTAACGGCGCATACATTATAGATAGATAGATAGATAGATACGGGAGCGAGAGAAAACTTTGAATCTTATATCTCTGTCAATAGTGATAATAAGGCTTAGTTGTATCTAGCCGTGTAGACAAATCCGGGGGAGGGGGTGGGGGTAGAACCTGATAGAAACTTTAAATTTGCGATTAATCCCCGAACCCCAATAAGAGTCCATTCGAACCCTCCTCGTACAAGGTCGGGAGAATCCTCCTGAAACGCCCCCATTCCCATCCTTAACTACGTCCAATCAATTCGGTTTTCAACCCTCGATTTCGTGCCTCAAGTCCTGTCCTTGAGGACAGGATTCTTCCTGAGTCCTTGCCACAGACGCATCCTTATTACCGGCCCAAATCCTGCAATTTTCCAGGATTGCAATTGCAGGATACAGGACTGAAAAGAATCGACTTAAACAGCAACATTTGGACTCTTGAGGCCGTTACTCAATGTTTCCTGGGACAGGCCTCCAAATCCAGATGATTCCAATCAAAGTCCTTCGCACCATCCTTAATGCTCCCTGTATGTTTACAAGACAAAGTGGACTCACGTGGAATTCCCCCCCTCCCCCACATACAGGACTGAAAAGAATCGACTTAAACAGCAACATTTGGACTCTTGAGGCCGTTACTCAATGTACAAAGCTATGCCGGGTTCCTCCATTGGGACATCCGACATCGCTCCAATCCAGATGATTCCAATCAAAAGTCCTTCGCACCATCCTTAATGCTCCCCTGTATGTTTACAAGACAAAGTGGACTCACGTGGAATTCCCCCCCTCCCCCACATACAGGACTGAAAAGAATCGACTTAAACAGCAACATTTGGACTCTTGAGGCCGTTACTCAATGTACAAAGCTATGCCGGGTTCCTCCATTGGGACATCCAACATCGCTCCAATCCAGATGATTCCAATCAAAAGTCCTTCGCACCATCCTTAATGCTCCCCTGTATGTTTACAAGACAAAGTGGACTCACGTGGAATTCCCCCCCCACATACAGGACTGAAAAGAATCGACTTAAACAGCAACATTTGGACTCTTGAGGCCGTTACTCAATGTACAAAGCTATGCCGGGTTCCTCCATTGGGACATCCGACATCGCTCCAATCCAGATGATTCCAATCAAAAGTCCTTCGCACCATACTCAATGCTCCCCTGTATGTTTCTAACCACCGTGACCTCTCAACTTAACAGGACAGTCGACGAAGTCACAAAATCCCTAAGTTCCTGAAGTCCCTTTCCTCCCTCTCTCTCACCCATCCATATAGTTGAATCGTGTCAAAAATCGCCATCGTCGGGGGGTGGTTTTTTTTTTATCGAGACAAACGTATCAATTGTAAAAAGTTGATTGTGAAAAATAGAAAAGTTACTAAAGTTACTACACGGCGGCGGTGTTTCTTCACCTTAAACCGCTAAGGAAAATGTATCTTTGGGGGCGGGAGGGGGGCGCTGTGGATAAATATGCTAGCGTGGAGGGGTTGGGGGTGGGGGTAGGCCGAAACTTAAAATATATATTGAAACTAGGTCCAATTTTAGGCCGCCCCCCCCCTCCCCCAACCCCTTGAATGTAAAGCCGCGCGAATACATTTTCATCGCGGCCCCATGCATAATGTATGGCCCAAAATGTATGCATTCCGCTTGGCGCGATGACCGCCACCCATTACATACTCCGCGTAGGGACGACCCTTAAATATATATATATACAAAGTGGGGGGGGGGCTTTGAAATAAAATCAAAAAGAAAATTCCCTTTTATCGGTCGGCGCCCTTCAAAATGTCACAATTTTTCTGTCGCCCTTCAGCCAATTTTCTACAATTATTCGGCAATATTTGGCACAAATAACTTACCGTAGGTTTGTTGGTGTTTCTGGTCTTTCTGGTGTCTATTTGCTAGACCGGTTTTTTTTTTTTATCAAATTTCACGTTCTTGTAAATTGGGCGCGAATTTGAATTGGAAACGCCCACGGACGAAATTACCAACGTTAAACTGGTAACAATTTATCTTTCCCCTTCGGATTTATTAAGTGTTTGCATTTTACAGCGCCCATTTTAAAACGGTGTAGTATTCGGCCAAGTTAAAATATGGAAACTGGAAAATATAAATAGAACGAGAAATGCTCCGTATTTTTGCCCCCCACCCCCGCCCATCCCCAGGTATTTACAATTCAAATGCGTCCGGTTTCAAGGCTCTTCTGGGAGGAGTCGAATTCTGGGGGTGGGGGGGGGTCGAAAAATTTTTCGATCTGTTCCCGGTTTGTTCCCGGGAACCGTGAAAATTTCTTCTCAGTTCGGATATTTACGAGCAGAAATAAAATTCTGGCCTTCTTGAACGTAAATACGGGGGGGGGGGGAGGCCGGCTCCGTCCCCCCAACCGCCTCGTACCCTTCGTTAATTTTCAACTCGTCGACGACAATGGCCCCCTCCTTAATTTTTTCCGAGGATAAATTTGTAGAAAGGTCTACACGACCTCCCCCCCACGAATTTTCCTTCGTACAGTTCAAAAGTCGTCATTGTAGGAGACGAACAGACTGTAATTTTATTTAGTTCAAGTTAAGGGCTAAACAGACCGGTTATTGGGATAGGAGAAGGCGCCGCGGTGGTGGGTGGGGGGCGAAAGGGGAAACGTTATTATCATAACCGCCTTTCGGTCTAAATAAACAGGGGCCCTGCCCTGCTTCCGTTTTCCCGTACAGCTTTGTATAGGGATTTCCTCGCGGCTCCGAATTATGGGCTAGGTGTTTTTCCGGGCGGGGGGGGGTGTGGCGAGGGGGGGGGCGCCGCGGCGGTTTCTCTCCGGTCGGGAAAATTAGCTACGCCGAGGGAAAAGGAACAATTGTGTTGGCGGGGTTGGGGGTTGGGGGTTGGCGGGGGCGGCGATTACAAGGAGTCGGCGTCTGGTTTTACGCCTGACGACTTTTGTTACGGGACGAATAACAAATTTCTGCGTTTCCTAGACGGGGAGCAAAATTAGAATTCACGAATCTCTCTCTCTCTCTCTCTCCGCCACACAGTTTCCGAGCTCGCTACAGGATTTATATATTACACTCTGTAGGGGTGGGGGTGGAACAGGCAACAAATTACAGTCGTCTCGAGAAACTATACGGGGGCGGACAAAGTAGACTATACGCGCCAAGACGCGGACGTCATCGAAACCCGTATACGGCTCAAAAGAATAGACTTAAACAGAAAATTTGGTCTCTTAACTTTTTTTCTGGATTTTTCGGATTTTTTCCGGATTTTTCTGGAACTATTGAAATCTGTACAGGAAAAAAATTGGCATCGCTTTTACTGTGTACCAAAAACTATTCACTTACGAATTGGGTGTTTTCCATAGTAAACATGTTGCGTTTTATTAAAATGAACAATACGAAGAGAAAAAAATTTCGCTCCTGGGGACCGAGCTCCTGGGGTTAAGTCCTTCGCACCATCCTTAATGCTCACCCTCCCCCCCCCCCACAGGGGTATGTTTCTGACCGGACAATCCACCGTGACATCAACATATCCGCAATGAAGTCACAAATCCCTAAACGCCTCTGACAGTGGTTGAATCGTGTCAAAAGCGCCGTCATCATCGGGGTGGTTTCCTTATTGAGGCAAAAAAATCTTTTTATTTTTTTTTGGGATATCGCCGTACCGAAAGCCGGGGAACGGAAAAATTTGGTGGTGGGGGTTGTGGAAAATTTCGTATCGAAAAATATCCCGCAATCGGAAAATTACAATGGGCGAACTGTGTGTCGTCCACGGGCACAAATGGGCTTGGCGTGGCGAGAAGACAAAGTGTACATTATCCGCCATCGGGGGTGGCGTTGGGGGGTATTGTTTCGCCGAAATGAAAAGCCCCATCAGGGCTGAAAAGTTAACGATCTAATTAAGGTTAATTAAAGGAACCGGTTGAAAGCCCGTCGCCGGTAATTTCCCCTGCACGGTATTTTGTTACTTCTTAAGTCTTTTGATGGCTTAAAAGTAGGAAATTTTCAAATTATCAAATAGTTTTAACTGACCGGGAGTTGGGCGGCGACCGGGGAGGAGGAGGAACGGTGGAAGAAATTCGTGATGACTCGAACGTATAATAAAAGGGTTGTTCCGGGGTGGGGTGGGCTCTGTGGAACTTTGCCATACGGAACGGGGCGTTACCGCCCATGTCCGGCCACCGGAGTTTCCTCCACTTCTTCTGCTCCCCGTTTATTTCCCCGGTCCCCGATAATTCGGCCATTGTCCGTCCGGATGGCCGGCGTCCAGGAATATTTCACTCCCTTTATCCCCAAATTCCAGAATCGTCCTGCCGGAAGTGTTACACGCTACACAGGAACAAGGCCAAGTGCGTTAACGACGCCGCTAAATAAAGTACAATTACGTTGGGCGTAAAGCGCAGCCGAGTCACGAGTCCGAATAGACAAACTTCAAAACCGCCCTAAGCCCCTGTGGCATATTCCACCCCGGCCGACCCCAAAAAACCCCACCGGCGAAAGCCGCGAATGTGCCTACTTAGTGTGCCTACTTAGTGTGCCTACTTAGTGTGCCTACAGTGTCACCAGTGGCCAAGTGCACCGAATTTCGCGAACACGTGCACTGAAACCGAGCTGCAAGTGCAATGTGCAGCGCCAAAGTGCGCCAGTCTGAACGCAGTGGGTGCAGCTCACGGGGGGTTGGTTTTTTCTCTATTGTATATATTCCCGTTTATCCCAACAATATTGTTAAATATTCACGATTTAAATTTATAATTTTATTAGTCTCGATTAATGGAAATCTATTGAAGATACGAAATTTCGTGCGAATTTCATGGGAAAACGTTGTTTTAAAGCTTGAATTGACTTGGACCATTTTCAAAATTAACCGAATGTCCTATAATTGATTTGGTTTAATAAAAAATTGCGATTTTTTGCTATTAAATGTTTTATCCGTGTATACTATGTATACATAGTAGAATGTTTACTCGTTAATAAATTTTATTAATCATTTTTAAACGAGTAATCCTTTTTTTTTAATCGTAATTTCGAGTTTTTAAGTATTAAAATGTTCCTGAAAACTGGAGGGATGTATAGTAGCACCGCTACTGAAGATGGCGAGCAGCCGAAACCGGTCTAGCAAAAGACCAGACAGCAGCGAGAGGAGACAGAAACGTCACGAAACTACAGTACATAAAATTTATGTTTTTCTTCCATGACTAGTCTAGCGGTGTTGTATGATGGAATTAATCGTATATATTTCGTACATTTTCGGTCTTCCCCTTTCAGGCGTGAAAGATCCAAAACTTCGGAATTCGGAATCGTCTAATGAAGTCCTATAAAACATTTTATTTTATAAGGTTCATTTTTTTAAAGAATCTCATCCATCGGAAACAAAATACCGATATGGTAATTGATCAAAAAACTGTTTCGATTCCCGGTATTTTTCGGAGGTGGGGGTGAAATTGGAGGGAGGGCCTCGATCGATTTACGCCGGCAAAGTTTAACCCACCCCCGGCCACCATTATCTATATAATTGAGCCGGTAAGAAATGTAAGTTGCAATAATTTATCCTCTATCGGGGGTAACGTTTCCAATCGTCCGTACAATTTACTGTGGCGGCCGTAATTGGGCCCCCGCCACCCCACCCCCCCCCGTCATTCCTGGACACCTGGAAAAACTTGGATCTAATTCCTTCCCGGTTGAATTCTTCCCGATTCCCGTTTTTTTTTCTTTTTCTCCTTCTCAACACTGAGAGAAGTGCAATTATCTATTTATTGGGTCGTCAACTAAATAATTGCTGATTCTCTAGCACCTTCGGCTGTGTTCAACCCCTTACACCCCCTTATACCGTGCATTTTTCGGCAATAAAAATTTCATAATATACTCTCCTACAGAGTTTGAAGATTATGCGTGAAACGTGCGTAAAAATACGAATAACGCCCCCGTATAACAGTGTCTAGCGACGAGACCCCACCCCACCCACCGATCAAATTTTTACCCCGACACTTGTGGCCACCCCAACAGATTCCGGTAACATTCTCGGACTTGTTTACATCAAAAATTGCGAAATTACTTCGGGTTTGCACAATCAACTTTACTGCTATAAGTACATTGGGGGTTTATATTTTTCACTATTTTTCGATATAGAAACCGCCCCGATGATGGCGCTTTTGTACTTCGCTTTTGAACTTTTGAACGCTTAATTTTGTGTCAGTTACCCCCGGACTTTTGATTGAAATCTTGATTGAAACCCACCGTATTTCCGTGTCGGTTTGAGTATCGTTTTTCTATTGTCAGTTTGTTAATTGAGGTCAATTTCAATTTCGGTTTTAGTAACGGCCTTAAGAGTACAAATTTACCGTTCAAGTCGATTCTTTTGAGCCCCATCGACGGATGGATTGTTGTTATAAATTGACCACGGGGTGGGGGGGCGGGGCCCTGTCAAGGCACGAATATATTTAATGATTCATCATACGGGTGACATTGGCGCATTTACGATGCGCATAAAGTAAAAAAAAAAAAAATAATCGTATTCCCCTTTTTATTCCCAGAATTTTTTTTTTTTTTTGAGGGCCCCCTTCCATTTTCGTTTTTGCATATCGTCCGATTGATTTATGAATTGCCGTCGGTCACTCAGTCGAGCGGGCGGAATTCCTCGCCGACGACGTGAACAGCGGACTTCGGTTGGAATGGATTTTCTATTTAGAATTTCAAATTGATTACTCTACGCAAATGAGCGTAAATTGACATTTATATGAAGGGTATACGGGAGAATACCTCTACTGGCTGAGGCAGAGTTCACAATCAACGTACCATCTTCAGTAGCGCTGCGCCACTCGCTGTACACACTGTGTACCAACACAGCGCTACTGAAGATGGCGAGCGGCCGAAACCGGGCCAAGGCAAAAGAGCGAACAACAACGAGAGGGAGAACCTACCCGTTTTCCATTTCACCCTACTCTACTTTTTGATTTTATGGGTCTCTTGTTTATTATTTATTTTGACCATTTATCACTGTACAACCGAGTCAACAGTTTCCCGGCACTGTAACGCGTTTCTTATGTGGCCATTTTGCATCGAATTTTTCGGTTAACAAATCCAAATTGTATAGGGACTAATTGTTGACCGAAATATACTCGTTTCATCCAGAATAAACGGTATAGTGATACCGGCGAGATGCAGTGATTGAAGGGGGGATCGGGGTAATTGAAATGTAGGGGGGATTTTCTTTCGATTGAAAATTCCATTTTTCCTGTCCCCCGTCGTAAATTCGGTCGTCTGTGTACTCTGAATTAGATCAGGGCCGTAAATTCGGCGAGATCAGTTTCCGCCGGAAAATATACACCGAAAGGAGTTATATATATAACGTACGATTTCGATTTAAAAGTGACATTCGATAAATAACGCGAGATTCGAGACCCCCCCCGGCTCAGATAAGGAGTCTTCTGGAGTACAACTGCGCGGAATTCAGATCGAAAAGGAAATTAATTAAAAAAAACAACCCCAATTGGCGCTCAGAAGTAATTTTCGACACACCGGATTCGTCCCTTTCTCCTAATTATTACCGATTTTCCTACCTCTCGCCCCTTCTCAATACTGGTAAGTGTAAAAGCCTCGCAGTTATCCGCTAGTGAGTTTTTTTTCAAGAAAATTGTTGTAACCCCGTTGGTGGACGAAGAAAATGGTGAGGAGTGCACTTCCCCCAACCCCAGTCAAGGGTTGAGGGAATCTCGGAATAGACCGAGGATGAGAAATAGGGTGGGCTAAAGACAGTTCACTGGGAGGGCGGGGTAGTGATGGAAACGGAACGCGAGGGTGGAGCGAAGAGAATGGGGAAGATTTATTGGGGTTGAACATGCAGCCGCCGCCGCCGCCGCCCTCCCCCGAAGAAGATGAGGGGGGGGCGCGCCCTCTGTTCTTTATAAGAACAAAACATCGCAAGATAACATTAATAACTGGTGTAAATTAGTGGCTGCGCTACCTTCCCCATTACCAGATAGCGAGCGAACCCCCGCACCCCCCCCACACGCCAAAGGGCCGTAGCTCTCCAGCAGAGGAGAAAAGCCCCTAACAATGGAATATTATTCCCTTCCAGCCGATATTTCTGGGCCTGGATTTATTTCCATTAAGTATTTAATTAGCGCCCCCTCCACCCCCACTCATTCACCTTCAGGTAATACACGATGTCATTAGTTCGGCCTTAATTTTCCTCCGTGCGATATCAATAACAATTAGTAAACATAACAATGTACTGTACGTAAAAGCCTTTCTTAGCTCAGTAATCGCAATTCGAGAATGACGAATTTTAGGCCCGTTAATCGAAAAACCCGAAATGACAATCGGACGCGGATTTTCTGTCCGGTAGAAGGGCCGTATTCGAAAAGTTCTCAAACAGTTTCCCCAGAAAATTACTACTTAGTGCCAGCCCTAAATCAGTACGTTGGACAGCTTCAACAGAGGCTTGAGGGCTGTTGGGGAGGGGGTGCGCCGGCTCGTGTCACTCCCCTAATTGACTAATTTACCCCCTGCCCCTCTCGAAAAAAAAAATGGACGAAAAAAATTCATTTCGCCCGGATACGGCCGACCCGGTCTGAGGGTTGGAAACGGCGGGGAAATACGAAAGTTGGTAATGAATTATTAAAAAAGTTCGTGAAAACGGCCGTGTTTAAACCGCCGGTCACACTCCGAGCGGTTCGTTATCGTCAGTCAGTTTGGCGGCCACTGATTTCGGTATTGGGAGAGAGGGAGAGAGAGGGAGAGAGAGGGAGAGAGAGGGAGAGAGAGGGAGAGAGGGAGAGAGGGTGAGAAAGGGAGAGAGAGAGAGGGAGAGAGGAGAGAGAGAGGAGAGAGAGAGAGAGAGAGAGAGGGAGAGAGAGAGAGAGAGAGAGAGAGGAGAGAGAGAGAGAGAGAGAGAGAAAGAGAGAGAGAGGAGAGAGAGAGAGAGAGAGAGGAGAGAGAGAGAGAGGGAGAGAGAGAGAGAGGGTGAGAGAGGAGTGAGAGAGAGAGAGAGAGGTGAGAGAGGGTGAGAGAGAGAGAGAGAGAGAGGGTGAGAGAGGGTGAGAGAGGTTGAGAGAGGGTGAGAGAGGGTGAGAGAGGGTGAGAGAGGGTGAGAGAGGGTGAGAGAAGGTGTGATTTATTGAGTCCGAAGATATGCATATTGAGATTTGAGTTTTGTATGTTTTTGACGATTTTAAATTGTTTTTCAAAGATAAAATCACCGATAAAAAACTCAAGAATCGAGCAATCATATTAAAAATAATAAAACTCCGGAAGCCAATAATTATATTATAGCATTATAGTCGATTGACGCCGCACATTTATATCGAGATTTATAGGCAATTTTATAAGAGGGCGATTTTACAAGAGGCATAAACGGAACTGCCGCATAATGGATATTTAGAGATGGGTTCGGGACAGGGGAAAAAAAATCCATCGGCCGTAAAAATCTGTAAGTTGTAATAACGTAAAGGACACCCTCCCCCCCCACCCCCCGGGGCAGTAAAACTTCACAATGGGGTGGCAAAAAGATGGTCTCCTTATTGATGGTAAAAAGATCGCGTAAACGCCACTAAACTCTTGTCAATTAATTCCGGTTTCCTCGGGCGCTTTCCCGGCAGATTTTCCCGGGGAAACAACCACGATTTTCCGGAAAATGGAAAATCATTGCCTACCTACGCCGTCTACTTGACACTTCGGCCGGTGGAATCGGCGGGAAATTGTTCGGAAAATTCTCCAGCCGGTCGACTGGCAGGATTCGTACAGATTCGTATATTTGTTATAAATAAATTATTTATTTATTGTGCACCGGTAACACGAAGGTATAGGCACGGTTATACGGAATTGAGAATTCGGCACTAGAGAGTCACGTGAGAAGATACTTTCTGTTGGTTCGGCAACAAAGTAATTGCGGAATTTTGGTTTGGCAACTAAGTAATTGCGGAATTCACCGACAACTCGGGTTGTACATATTTTTTTAAGTGCGTCAACATATTTTTTGGTTTTTAATCCACTTCTAAGATACATTCAGTTTCTCCGCAATGTCCGAATCGGTAACGGCCTTTTTTTCGGTCATCGTCGACTTCCACTGGACAAAAATCCTCCCTTGAGAAAATAAAAAAGCGAAATGTGACAGAAATGCTCACTTTGGTTTACCCTCTTTTAGCTTTTTAATACACACACACACACACACACACAATTCAACCGGTCAATGTAATTTTGGTACCGAATTTTTTCAGAAATGGCACTGTACACCCGAATATTGTCGCCGCCGCTAAACAAAAAGTGTGAATACTTTTCGTATTCACAGGATATCCCTCGGGAAAATCCCTCGGGAAGCTTTCCCTTCCCCCCCCCCCCAACGACGTTTAAGTGCAGGTAGATATGAGAGGAGTTATTAGGGTTCGACGGCCTAGTGCTGGCCAGATAAACAGATTACCGAATTTTTACTGCCGTACCTCTATTTTTTTCTTTTCTTTTCTCTTTAAGGGCGCAAAGGAGGGCCGTCCTCGTAAAGAAATCCTCGGGAGTAACCGACCGGCTGTGGGGTTGGGGATGATCCGACCCTCGGACGTAGTAACGCCCCCAGTAATATTCCCGTGTAACGTCTCGGCCCTTCACCAACTCACTATCTTTAGTGTCGCGGCGCCGTAAACGTTTAAAACGACGCCTCTCTCTTACAACAGTTTCGGCGCTCTTCTCTCGGTATATTTGTCTCATTTAAATGCGTTTTTTTTTTTTTTTAGTTTTCTCCATTCCCAAGGGCCGGTATAAAGGTAAAGGGACGCATCTCAAGGCAGTCACGAAGTCTCACGGGTAGAGACCGCAACCCCCGTTAAAAACGAAGTGCGCCCTATATATATGTATATATATATATATATATATATATATATATATATATATATATATATACACTCAGTGCTAAAAGTAACAAAATCGGGCCGGGAGAAAACAGGGATAACGGCGTCGTAAACGCTTCCTCTTTTAATGGCCCGGATCTTATCTAAGAAATGGAGATAAGAGGAAGGAAAGGCGTTATATAACATTGTAGTTCTTTTATTAAGGGCAGGGATCTCAAACTTATAGCTTTTTCGTAGGTCTGTCGCGCTGTTTTGTGTCTCCTCTCTCGCTTTTGCTAGATCGGTTTCGGCCGGTCGCCATCTTCACCGCTACTGAAGACGGCGAGCGGATATATTCCGAACCCTCGCAGACCGCAAATGCTCTCTCCCTCCATCACCCTCCCCCTGTATATATATATATATATATATATATATATATATATATATATATATATATATATATATACAGAGTGGTCCAAAAAAATGTATCCACAGTTTAACAGTCCATAACTTGCAAACCAAATGACGGAGTTGTGTCCCATTTTTGGTGAAAGTGTAGCTTAAAGTCCAACTTGAAGATATATCACACTGTAGGCGTTCGAAACTGTCACCGTTATTAACATCCACACAGAAACGATGCCGCCGAACGTTTTCATTTAGATATTGGCTCTGTTTGATACTCGTTTCGCCGTTGCAGTTGAACCTCATTTTTAATGTTTTCGTACTTGAAATACTGCACTTCAAAACTGACGGGGAAGATAGAAGGAGAGAGAGAGAGAGAGAGAGAGTGTGTAAGGATCATTAGTATGTAACGTCACGAAGCATAAATATCGAGGGGTGGGGCGGTGTATGGGGGTTATGACAAGTCGTACAAGTAACCTGAGGCGGGCCCTCTCCCCAACCCTTCTTTAGGGGTGATACGAAAATATTGACAGAGTAGGGGCCCGGTTCGGCCGCATCCGAATTGCGAATTTCAGCCCGCATTACGGATGGGGGTGGGGTGGGCCGAATTGGATGAGGCGTCCGGTCGTCGTCGGGGGTGGGGGACGTCTGTTTGCCCGTATAAGGAGAAAGGTCAACACGTTTGTCGAGGGCCCCATCCTTATTTATGCACCGGGGGGTTAGAGGTTATTGAAGTGCCAGATATGTTTACGGTGAGGGGGGGGGGGGGGGCCCGCCGGTAATATTAGCATCCAGGAGGAGAGTCAACATTTATTAATGTGGCGCGTGAAACCGGGCCCTGAAACACCATCGCCATAAACAGCGTTGTTTCATGAACCGGGGGCCAAAAATGATTGTTTACCAAAAACTTCTGGGGGAAAACATCCCCCGTAGCCCAAAATTTTTATCCCGATTATATGAAATCAATTGGAATAGATTTTACGTGTGTGTGTGTATTATAGAACAGTCCAAAAAAATAAAATAAGTATTCTTTTAAACTTACACAAATACGCTATTGTGTCGCATTAAATTAGAAGAAATTGATTATAAATACAATTTATCCATATGAAATTCATTTTATTTTGTACGATATTTTCCTTTTAAACTTAACTTATCGCCCCTTAATTTCACTAACCCTGCTAAAACGACCTATTCAACTGTAATAAAGACTCGAAATAATCTAATTGAAATTCGGTTAAATGCGCTCGGTTTACTCGGTCTGGGGGATGGGGGGGGCGGATTGTGACTCGGTTGAAACACCTCAGGACGCACAATCTTCCCTCTTTCTACCCCTTTTTTCTTTTTTTTAATTATACGCACACGGACTTGTGCGTGGGGTCGGAGGGGGGGGTGGGATGTTTAAACGAGCGTAGTGTCGACGATGAACAATGGGTTTGTAGCCACCCACCCGGGGCGGGTTTGTTAACAGCATGTCGGTTATTGTGGCCGCCTCCAAGGGCCGGGGAAGGGGGGGCCCTTGCCAGACGGCCGCCTTTTCGTTTTGTCCGTTCCTAATTTTTTTCGTCCGGGCGATAATTAATTTTTAAAGCCGACCTGCTGAGGTAACCTTTCGTTAAGGGTGCTCTTGGAGGAGGGGGGCGGGTTTTCGCTTGTGAAGGGGGGGGGGAAAGACCATTGACATTTTAGGGTTGGTCTTGTGATATTTGGCGGGCCGATAAGAGGCCCGGCCCTCGGGGCCCGTCCGCGGAGGCCCTGACATTTTCTTTTTATTAGGAGACGCCGACGAGGATTTTTCCTCCCCCTTCGGCGGAGATTTTTCCCGAAAGGTGGAGAAAGAAATATCGAGAAAATGGTGACATTTTTCTTTTTTCGCGGAAGCCGAGGAAAAGGATTTTTTAAATATTGGGCCGACAACTAAGTAATTGTTATAATACGTTATTATTTGGTACTTTCTGAAATATTCGGTATTAAAATTACATCGACCATTGTAAAATCGTGGACGTCCAGTGGAGATCGATGACGACCGAATAAAGCCCATTATTGATTCGAATAAATTTTTATTGCTTAAAACCTTACGTTCAAAACTACCCCCGTCACTCCGATCCTAAGTGAGTGGGAGTAAACCATCGATGGGCGGACAATTCTTAAAATATTCTTAAAAAAATCCAGATGGGTATCTGTTGTGCTCTCCGTTCAAATCGGCCTATACACGGAGTGCTGGTCGTCGTTCCAACCGAAGAATACTAATTCGGCCGGGTCTTCCTGGGGTGGGGGGGGGGTGGGGTTTGGGTCTTTAAACAATTAGTAGCGATACAAGAACAACAGGTGAATACTCCTAATTAGGGTTGGCGGCGGCTCATCTGTATGCCATTAGCGGGCTGGGCGATTGGGGGCGGGGGTATGGGAAGTGGAGGCCCCGTCACCCTTCACGGGGTGGGTGGTCATTACCCCCCCTCCCACAACCCTTCTAAATATGTGCATAGCTGATGGCTGATCCCTGGCCAGCAGCCCCTAACAGCTTCCGCTCCTTTTCTGTGACCCGTGTGGCGGACACAGACACGAAAAGAGGGTGCCATCGACACACCCCAAGAGGGGGGAGGGGCAACACCCACCGGTATATATTAATTTTATATATATATATATATATATATATATATATATATATATGTACCTTAGTTTGGTAAGAATCATTGGTCGTGTATTCCAGAAATGTACCATCGGGTTTTAGGCCCAAAAATGCCGTTTCTAGGCCCAAAATCGGCCAAAAATGGGGCTTTTAGGCCCAAAAATGGCGTGCTTAGACGCAAAATCGGCCCGAAAATACGGTTGTCAGGCAGAAAGAGGCGGTTTTTAGGGCCATAAATGCGGTTTCTGGACCAAAAAATGCGGTTAGAAGGGGCAAAATCGGCCCAAAAATGCGGTTTTTAGGCCGAAAAAGACGGTTTTCAGGCCCGAAAATGCGGTTTTTAGGCGCAAAATCGGCCTTAAAATGCGGTTTTTTAGGCCGAAAATGTACCTTAGTTTGTTGAGAATCATCGTTTGTTTATTCCAGAAATGTACCACCGTAGGACCACCGTAGAGATCTGAAAGTAATATACTTTTCTCTGTTGTGCCAATTAAGCCGTCTGTTATTATATGTAAACCGGTTTCAAATAATAATAACATTGAATGTTCATCCGGCCGGCATTACGCAGCGAATATGTGCGAACACACGAGAAGTGTACCGCTTTCAATTTACTTCCGTGGCCCTCGTGTAATGAACGCAAAAATAACACGAATAGGTTAATTAACTGAGATGTATAAGCCCGCATTTATTCCGACCTTAAATAAGGGCGACTGCCCTTCGCGTATTCTCACTGGCACGTGAGAAAACAGGTGTACGATAATAATCAAAGTTATTACGATTATGAACAGTTCATAAACAAAGCCGTAAATAGTGTTGTGTTTCGTTACGAAATGCAAACAACTGAACTGCGGTATTTACCGGGTTTATAACAAAAAATGAGACCAAATTAGGACCAAAATGCGGTTTTTAGATCCAAAAATGCGGTTTTTTGTCCCAAAAATGCACTCTTTAGGCCAAAAATCGGTCGAAAAATGGGGTTTTTAGGCCAAAAATCGGTCCAAAATGCGGTTGTTAGGCGCAAAATCGGCCAAAAAATGCGGTTTTCAGGCCCAAAAATGCGGTTTTGGCCAAAAATCGGCCAATAAATGCGATTTTTAGGTGCAAAATCCGCCAAAAAATGCAGTTTTTAGGTCCAAAATAAGCCAAAATAAGGTTTCGAGGTCCAATATCGTCCCATAATCGGGATCTTAGGCCAAAATTGACCAAAAAATACGGTTTATCGGCCCGAAAATGGCGTTTTAGGCCCAAAATCAGACCAAAAATGGGGTATTTAGGTCAAAAAATGCGGTTTTCAGGCGCAAAATGGGCCAAAACATGTGGTTTCTAGGACCAAAATAGGGTTTTGGCCCAAAATCAGCAAAAATGTGGTTTTTAGGCCCAAAATAGGCCAAAAATACGGTTTTAGGCCCAAAATTCGGCCAAAAATGCAGTTTTAGGCGCAAAATGGACCGAAACATGTGGTTTTAGGCCCAAAATAGGGTTTTTGGCCCAAAATTAGCCTATAAATGCAGTTTTTGGCGTAAAATGGACCGGAAAATGCGGTTTTAGGCACAAAAATAGGGTTTTTGGCCCAAAATTTTTTAGCAAAATGGTTTTTCGGCCAAAAATGCAGTTTTAGGTCCAAAATCGGCCCATAAAAATGGGGCCCAAAATTGGTTTTTAGGCCCAAAAATGGGTTTTGGCCCAAAATCGGCCAAAAATGCTGTTTTTAGAAAATGGCCAAAAATTTTTAGGCCAAAATCGGCCAAAAATGCGGTTTTAGGCGCAAAATGGCCGAAAAATGTGGTTTTTAGGCCCAAAATGGGGTTTTGGCCCAAAATCGGCCACTAAATGCTGTATTTAGATGGAAAATCGGCCAAAAAATGCAGTTTTTAGGTCCAAAATCGGCCAAAAAATGCAGTTTTTAGGTCCAAAATCGGCCAAAAAATGCGGTTTTTTAGGCCTAAAATCGGCCCCAAAATGGGTTTTTAGGCCCAAAAATGAGGTATTTTGGCCCAAAATCGACCATAAAATGCTCTTTTTAGGTTTAAAATCGGCCAAAAAATGCAGTTTTTAGGTCCAATATCGGCCAAAAAATGCGGTTTTTAGGCGCAAAATGGGCCGAAAAATGTGGTTTTTAGGCCCAAAAATGGGGGTTTTGGCCCAAAATCGGTCAATAAATGCTGTTTTTAGATGCAAAATCGGCCAAAAAATGCACTTTTTAGGCCGGAAATGGGTTTTAGGCCCAAAATGGGGTTTTTGGCCCAAAATCGGCCAAAAATGCTGTTTTTAGATGCAAAATCGGCCAAAATGCACTTTTTAGGCCAAAATGGCCAAAAAATATTTTAGAGGTGAAAAAAAATGGACCCCTCCTTTTAGGGGCAAGTGTAACATTAATACACTTGTGGGTGCAATATGGGGCCGATATCTGAAAATTTTCGAAAAACCTAAATTTTCGATTTCCGACCGCTCCTTTTAGGGGCAAGTGTAGCTCACATTAATACACTTGTGGGTGCAATATGGGGCCGATATCTGAAAATTTTCGAAAAACCTAAATTTTCGATTTCCGACCCGTCCTTTTAGGGGCAAGTGTAGCTCACATTAATACACTTGTGGGTGCAATATGGGGCCGATATCTGAAAATTTTCGAAAAACCTAAATTTTCGATTTCCGACCCGTCCTTTTAGGGGCAAGTGTAGCTCACATTAATACACTTGTGGGTGCAATATGGGGCCGATATCTGAAAATTTTCGAAAAACCTAAATTTTCGATTTCCGACCCGTCCTTTTAGGGCAAGTGTAGCTCACATTAATACACTTGTGGGTGCAATATGGGGCCGATATCTGAAAATTTTCGAAAAACCTAAATTTTCGATTTCCGACCGCTCCTTTTAGGGGCAAGTGTAGCTCACATTAATACACTTGTGGGTGCAATATGGGGCCGATATCTGAAAATTTTCGAAAAACCTAAATTTTCGATTTCCGACCCCTCCTTTTAGGGGCAAGTGTAGCTCACATTAATACACTTGTGGGTGCAATATGGGGCCGATATCTGAAAATTTTCGAAAAACCTAAATTTTCGATTTCCGACCCTCCTTTTAGGGGCAAGTGTAGCTCACATTAATACACTTGTGGGTGCAATATGGGGCCGATATCTGAAAATTTTCGAAAAACCTAAATTTTCGATTTCCGACCCGTCCTTTTAGGGGCAAGTGTAGCTCACATTAATACACTTGTGGGTGCAATATGGGGCCGATATCTGAAAATTTTCGAAAACCTAAATTTTCGATTTCCGACCCCTCCTTTTAGGGGCAAGTGTAGCTCACATTAATACACTTGTGGGTGCAATATGGGGCCGATATCTGAAAATTTTCGAAAAACCTAAATTTTCGATTTCCGACCCCTCCTTTTAGGGCAAGTGTAGCTCACATTAATACACTTGTGGGTGCAATATGGGGCCGATATCTGAAAATTTTCGAAAACCTAAATTTTCGATTTCCGACCCGTCCTTTTAGGGGCAAGTGTAGCTCACATTAATACACTTGTGGGTGCAATATGGGGCCGATATCTGAAAATTTTCGAAAACCTAAATTTTCGATTTCCGACCCTCCTTTTAGGGGCAAGTGTAGCTCACATTAATACACTTGTGGGTGCAATATGGGGCCGATATCTGAAAATTTTCGAAAAACCTAAATTTTCGATTTCCGACCCTCCTTTTAGGGGCAAGTGTAGCTCACATTAATACACTTGTGGGTGCAATATGGGGCCGATATCTGAAAATTTTCGAAAAACCTAAATTTTCGATTTCCGACCCGTCCTTTTAGGGGCAAGTGTAGCTCACATTAATACACTTGTGGGTGCAATATGGGGCCGATATCTGAAAATTTTCGAAAACCTAAATTTTCGATTTCCGACCCTCCTTTTAGGGGCAAGTGTAGCTCACATTAATACACTTGTGGGTGCAATATGGGGCCGATATCTGAAAATTTTCGAAAAACCTAAATTTTCGATTTCCGACCCGTCCTTTTAGGGGCAAGTGTAGCTCACATTAATACACTTGTGGGTGCAATATGGGGCCGATATCTGAAAATTTTCGAAAAACCTAAATTTTCGATTTCCGACCCTCCTTTTAGGGGCAAGTGTAGCTCACATTAATACACTTGTGGGTGCAATATGGGGCCGATATCTGAAAATTTTCGAAAACCTAAATTTTCGATTTCCGACCCCTCCTTTTAGGGGCAAGTGTAGCTCACATTAATACACTTGTGGGTGCAATATGGGGCCGATATCTGAAAATTTTCGAAAAACCTAAATTTTCGATTTCCGACCCTCCTTTTAGGGGCAAGTGTAGCTCACATTAATACACTTGTGGGTGCAATATGGGGCCGATATCTGAAAATTTTCGAAAAACCTAAATTTTCGATTTCCGACCCTCCTTTTAGGGGCAAGTGTAGCTCACATTAATACACTTGTGGGTGCAATATGGGGCCGATATCTGAAAATTTTCGAAAAACCTAAATTTTCGATTTCCGACCCTCCTTTTAGGGGCAAGTGTAGCTCACATTAATACACTTGTGGGTGCAATATGGGGCCGATATCTGAAAATTTTCGAAAAACCTAAATTTTCGATTTCCGACCCCTCCTTTTAGGGGCAAGTGTAGCTCACATTAATACACTTGTGGGTGCAATATGGGGCCGATATCTGAAAATTTTCGAAAAACCTAAATTTTCGATTTCCGATTTTTAGGGCCTAAAATACACTTTGGGTTGCAATATGGACCCTATCTGAAAATTTTGAAAAACGCATTTTTAATTTTGGGCCTAAAACCGCATTTTTGGGCCAATTTTGTCTAAAAAATTTTCGGGCCTAAATTTTGGGATATTTTGGGCCTAAGAACCACATTTTTGGTGCTATTTTCAGCCTAAAACCTATTTTTGCGCCAATTTTGAGCCTAAAAATTCATTTTTGTCTAATTTTGGCCTAGAAATTCATTTTGCGATTTTGCCTAAAACCCCATTTTGGACCTAAATACCATTTTGGGCCTATAACCCTTTTTGGGCCCAAAACCGCATTTTTGGAACAATAATAAAAGCCGCATTTTTGGGCCAATTTTGCGTCTAAAAACCCCATTTTTGGGCCTAAAAAGTCATTTTTGGGACGATTTTGGGCCTATAAACCTGATTTTTGGGCCTAAAAAACGCATTATTGGGCCAATTTTGGACCTAAAAACCGCATTTTTTGGCCGATTTTGCGTCTATAAACCTCATTTTCGGGCCTAAACCCCGCATTTTTGGGATATTTTGGGCCTAAGAACCACATTTTTGGTGCTATTTTCAGGCTAAAAACGTATTTTGCTAATTTTGACCCTAAAATTCATTTTTGTCTAATTTTGGGCCTAGAAATTCATTTTGGGACGATTTTGCGCCTAAAACCCCATTTTGGACCTGAAATACCATTTTGGGCCTATAAACCCCTTTTTCGGCCTAAAATCCTCATTTTGTGCCAAAAACCGCAATTTTTGGCCGATTTTGTGCTTAAAATCCTCTTTTTGAGCCTAAGAGCCCCATTTTGGGCCCTAAAATCGCATTTTGGGCCTAAAACGATTTTGGGCCTAAAACCTGATTTTTGGGCCTAAAGAACGCATTTTTCGGCTAATTTTGGGCCTAAAAACCGCATTTTTTGGCCGATTTTGCGTCTATAAACCTCATTTTCGGGCCTAAACCCCGCATTTTTGGGATATTTTGGGCCTAAGAACCACATTTTTGTTGCTATTTCCAGCCTAAAACCGTATTTTTGCGCCAATTTTGAGCCTAAAAATTCATTTTTTGTCTAATTTCGGGCCTAGAAAGTCATTTTGGGGACGATTTTGCGCCTAAAAACCGCATTTGTGGTCCAACTTTTGGCCCAAAAGTACAGATGTTAGGCGCAAAATCAGCCCCATAATAGGGTTTTTAGCACCGAAAATTGGGTCTACAACCGTAAAATCGGGGAACGTCAATAACTCTGAACCTTGAATAGCGCTTTTAAAATATTCAGTATTTAATGAACATATTTCACGTCCGGATTCAGAGAGAATGAACAGTTGTTTTTCTATCCGTCTGCGAATTACCGTTTCGTTTTATTTTACTGCTTATATATTATTCAGGCGAGCATTAAAATATTCAGTATTTTTTGTATCCGTTATATTTATGTAATTAAAATACTGGAAGATTTTAAATCGACTAAAGAAGACAGAGAGAGAAGAGATGACCATTTCCATTGGTGAATGGTATTTTTTAAAGGGGGCAGAATTGCGGCGCGAATATTTTTTCCAAAAATCCCCGTATTTTTTTCCAGTCAAATTAGAGACACGAAGTGTGACCACCCCATGTTTGGGGGAGAGGAAATTAATTGTCAGCGGTAGAGAGTCGAGAGACTCCAATCGCCGCCGGCGAGGGCCCAGTAATAAAGTCTTTTCTGACTTATTTCTGTCCGAGGTATCGGAAAAGTGATAAAGGGTTGTGGGGGCGGGGGTGTGTGGTTTGCGGACTCTCTGTGGCCGGAGAGAGAAAGAGAGAGGGATAGACGTTGGGGGATGACGAAAAATGGCCGGGACTGTGAATTAGGCAAATACAGAAAGGGTGGGTGGTGGGGGGCCTGTTGAAGACGACCATCGAAACAAATGGGATAAGTTACCCTCCCCCCCCACTATCGCACCCCTAACATCATCCCCGCCCTATAAAAAGGACCCTTGGGGGTGGGTGAGGGGTTAGGGCAGCTCAATTTACATTTAAACTATTACCAATTCGAAGTAGAGAATTTAAATCCCTTCTCTGGAGCCTCTCTTTTTTTTGTTTTAAAATTAGATCGGTCGAGTATACCAGGGCGAGGTAACGAATTCGGCATTGAAAGAGTGGGGAGAGAGCGATTCGGGGGGGGGGGGGTACAAAAATTCTCCCCGGTAGTGTGTTGGGGCTTAGTAGACCAACCCCTCCCCATACCCGGTATCCTTCATAAATCTTTCGGCAGAGGCCCCCGTCCCCCATACATTGCTGCACGTGAAATATTTTCAATTTGCATGTGACACTGCCGAGGTGGAGGTGAAAATAGTGTGATGGGGGGTGGTTGAACAAACGGCCGTCTCCAAAACCACCCCCATGAAACAAACTGTGGGGGGGGGAGAGCACCCTCTTTCCGAAATTTGATATACGAGAACTAACGTCCCGAATCCCTTTATTAGGCGACATCGCGTGTATTATTACATCGAGTGTTCTCTGACTGACGGACTTTTCGTCGCGAAAAGTATTTTTGGGCCAATTCTCGGCCTAAAAAGTCGTTTTCCGGACGATTTTACGCCTGAAAACCTCATTTTTGGGCTAATTTTGGGCCTCAGAGCACCATTTTTGGGCCTAAAAACCTATTTTCGCGCCCAAAAAGGGTATTTTTGGGCCAATTTTGGGACTAAAAAGTCATTTTTGGGACGATTTTGCGCCTGAAAATGGCATTCTTGGGCCCAAGAGCCCGAATTTTGGGCCTATAAACCCTATTTTCGCGCCAAAAAACTGTATTTTTGGGCCAATTTTGGGCCTAAAAAGTCATTTTTGGGACGATTTTGCGCCTGAAAACCTCATTTTTGGGCTAATTTTGGGTTCTAGAAACAGCATTTTTGGGTCGATTTTGGGCCTAAAAAAAGCATTTTTGGGCCGATTTTAGGCCTGAAAACCTCATTTTTCGGCCTAAAAACCCCATTTTTCGGCCTGGAAATACCATTTTTGGACCTATAAACCCCTTTTTCCGGCCTAAAAACCGCATTTTTCGGCTGATTTTGGGCCAGAAAAAGTAATTTTTGGGACGATTTTGCGCCTGAAAACCTCACTTTTCGGCCTGAAAATACCATTTTTGGTATGGAATTTACTATAAACGATCCGCTAACAATAACTGACATTTTGTAGACCTTTGACTCTTCGTCGTATTCCAAATTAGGAGAATTACTCAAGTTATCTTTTTTTTTTAATACTGCAACTATCAAAAATCTATACGTAATCCTTTTGTGTGTACAGACATTAGGGGCCATTTCCCTTCCGAACAAAATAATATAAAAATGTTTAAGGGCGTGGAAATCGCGGTGGCCGTCCTTCTTCAAAGGGCCCTTTTACAGACTGTGCACCCAGCCGGGGCCCTTATCCACTTATCGATCAAACGGAATCTTTACTACAGAGAGAGAGATACTGGGCCTAAGATTCTAAAAACGAGCCCCTGGTGCATTTAATTAAATGAAAAATTTCGTTAATCGTTAATCGGACGAACGTCCGCGATATCCGGCGCGGTAAATATCCACGAGCGGGTCTAAATACAATAAATATTGTATTTCTATTGAAATCTATCCGAAAAACTTACCATTGCTGAGCTGACCCGACGCGGAAATCAAATATCCTTCATCTGGAACAGTAAAAAAATTTCAGTTAGAAAATTGGTAGGGGGGGGGGCCCTTTTGAGAAGTGGGCAAAATAAACACTGCATACACAAAATACAATACAAACTCTTTTTTAGGATTATTGATATTTGAATACGACACTAGCGACGTAGATAGAAAAAAAATTACAGGTCAAGAAATGATTAAAAATCGATCATAAATGCACAAACGGGATATTATAAAACGATTTCACGAAACGTCCGGGAATCGGTGAAAGTATTGAAATTTCTCCGTACAATTTGCCCCACAATTTCCCGGCCCTTGTTTAATATTCGGCTTTAACAAGAGGGGGGCTTTGGCGGCGGTGACGCGGCGTCGCTAATTTATTATTTATTTACCGAAAGGGGACCGGAAGGGGATAATAAATCCACGTCCGGCGGAAATAAGTCCGGCGATTTATTCGGATTTATATGGAATATAATCGGATTCAGCGGAGAGGAACGGAGGCCAGAATCGGACCAGAATCTTCACTGTGGGGGAAGGAAAAAAATTTTTTTTTTTTTTTTCACCAAATTAAAAATTATCGTCGTTAATAACGCGATAATGCAGACAGTAAATTCGTGAATTCCTTCTATCCTGTCCTTATATTGACCCAAAATTAACGCAAGATTTGAATCGAACTTTGGCTGCCGAACTTTCACTTATTTTTTAAATATCTTTGTCCAATCTACTAATCATAAAATTTCAGCTTTTCAAAAATTTTTTGAATTATTTATATTTTGAATAATTTTTTTTTAATAGGCCTAAGAGCCCCATTTTTGGGCCTAAAAACCTATTTTCGCACCCAAAAAGGGTATTTTTGGGCCAATTTTGGGACTAAAAAGTCATTTTTTGGGACGATTTTGCGCCTGAAAATGGCATTCTTTGGCCCAAGAGCCCGAATTTTGGGCCTATAAAAACCCTATTTTCGCGCCAAAAAACTGTATTTTTGGGGCCAATTTTGGGCCTAAAAAGTCAATTTTGGGTCAATCTACTAATCCTAAAATTTCAGCTTTTCAAAAATTTTTTGAATTATTTATATTTTGAATAATTTTTTTTTTAATAGAGTTTCCGACTCTACTGCGAGAACGGTGGCAAATTTTCAAATCTTGCGTCAATTTTGGGTTCATATACAAACATCTCGACCGTATACAGAGTGGTCCAAAAAAATGTATCCACCGTTTAAAAGTCCATATAACTTGCAAACTAATTGAAGGAATTGTCTAATTTTTGGTACTTTTATAGTTTGTAGTTGGGGCAATCGCGCCATACTACAAGCGTTGTATTCAGTTGTAGTCAGTGTTCTGTTGTGTCAGTTGTGTACCTTGTGTTACTCGAGTAAACCAGCCCGGCCGGCCCAAGGCTTGGAATTGGACGAAAGGAAGGTCAGTTTTGAAGTGCGGTATTTCAAGTACGAAAACATTGAAATGAAGTTCAACGGCAATGGCGAAATTAGTACCGTTTCGAACACCTATAGTGTGATATCAAGTTGGAATTTCAAGCTACACTCTCGGAGAGACGACTCCGTCAATCGGTTTGCAAGTTATGGACTGTTACATATTTTTCAACCCCTCTGTATATTTAAAATTTGCGAGTAATCCCGACGGGGAGGGACAAAACGGAGTTGTACTCACTGATATTGATTACGATGGAACGGGGATGAAAACTGAATATTCTCGATCGGATCGACGCTCCTGCCAGCAACTGGGGATGGAGCAACAGCTGCGGCAGGATCAGGAAGGGATGGGGAAGGGAATAGGGGGCCTAAACATTCCGCTTCCTTCTTCTATTTATTTCTCTTTTGAAACGGGGCCGCAGCGTCGGCGGTGTCTCTTTACGGCCCTTGTATAAATATTAGTCTGACGCCAGAATCTGAACGGGGGCGTCGGGGTTGGGGGGGGGCAATTCGCGGAATATCGATGAGGCGACGATGAGCCAGCAGAGGGACGATAGTGATTGACGATAATGGAGTTTTTTTCGGCTTCCATGAATTCTCCGGCTGGAGAGGACTCGTCGCTCGAAGCGTCCAATGATCTCATAAAACGGACATAGAAATTGACATCAAGTAACAAAGTAACAATATACAAAGCGATACTCAAACCGACATGGACACGAGGTATAGTGCTATGGGGTTCGACCAGGAGATATCCGACATAGCTCGCATCCAGAGATTCCAGTCAAAACCCCTTCGCACCATCCCTTAATGCTCCCCCA
This sequence comes from Lethocerus indicus, assembly GCA_019843655.1. NCBI lineage: Eukaryota > Metazoa > Arthropoda > Insecta > Hemiptera > Belostomatidae > Lethocerus > Lethocerus indicus. The sequence continues at coordinate 895,026 of JACDQD010000002.1, read as the reverse complement.
AGGGTTATGTTTCTGACCAGACAATCCACCGTGACCTCTCAACATACCCGGACAGTGGACGAAGTCGCAAAATCCCGTTTCCCGAAGTTCCACTCCCGCCTTTCTCCTCCTCATCCTAATCCACTTTCAACCCCTTTCCTCTCTTATCCATCCATTATTACTGTTCGAGCGTCGGCACAACTAAAGAATCCGGCCCAAAAATACGGTTTTTGGCCCGAAAATGGGGCTTTAGGCGCAAAATCGGCCCAAAAACCCGGTTTTTAGGCCGGTAGATGGGGTTTATAGGTCCAAAAATGGTATTTTCAGGCCGAAAAATGGGGTTTTCTGGCGCATAATCGTCCCAAAAATGACTTTTTCTGGGCCGAAATTGGCCCATAAATACAGTTTTTAGGCGCGAAAATAGGGTTTTTAGGCCCAGAAACGGTGCTCTTAGGTCCTAATCGGCCCAAAAATGCCATTTTTAGGCCCAAAAATGACTTTTTAGGCCCAAAATTGGCCCAAAAATACTTTTCGCGACGAAAAGTCCGTCACTTGGTTCATCGTCATCAGAAAAACGTTACTTACACGTCGAGAGCGTACCGAGCGTGTGTTCTCGGATACCAGTAATAATACCCGCGATGTCGCCTAATAAAGGGATTCGGGACCGTCCCAAAAATGCAGTTTTTTGGGCCCAAAAATGGGGCTCTCAGGCCCTAATCGGCCCAAAAATGCCAATTTTAGGCCCAAAATCGGCCCAAAAATGAGGTTTTTGACGCAAAATCCCGGTTCCCGAAATTCCACTCCCGCCCTAAACGCCACTGCGAACGCTGAATGCCGTTCTCCTTTCAATTTCAAGTCGGGACTGCTGATTTTATTTAATTTCGCTCAGGGGGGGCAGAGTTGATTTTCAGGCTCTGTTCTCAAGGACGGGTCAGTTGCAGGGTCGGAAAGTGAAAAAGGGAAGATTGAAGGATCTATTTCTCTCTCACTTTATATATATATATATATATATATATATATATATATATATATATATATATATATATATGTTATCAGGAAGCAATAATAACCTGGGACTAAACAAAGGTATAGTATGAGATGGGCGCGTGTATTGGGTGGCCGGGTAGGGGGGCGGCCCTGTGTAGGGTGGGCCTTAGGAGTGTTTTCTTTAGCCGGGCCACTAGGACAAGTATTGTCGGCTGAACAATAACAAGGGCCCTCCAGTCACAGGGCCCGGCCCTCTCTCTGCGGGCCCTTCTCAGCCGCCCAGCTCCCTTAGAGCGCCGGGAATATCCCTCTTTCTCGGTCCCTTCTCGGTTGTGGGGTGGATGAACTGGGGGGGGAGGCGCCCTCTCTATATAGATTATTACGGGCTCGCCCGTCCGGAACTAAACACTCTGGATATTTTGTCTTTGCGCCCCGCTAATGGCAAACCACGGCCCACCCACCCCCCCTCCCCGCTGGATAATTAAAATGTACTTTTTCCGCTTGGCTACCCTCCCCCACTGTGCACTAAAACCAGGTTCTGTCGCGGTGTCTACTCACTTTTATGCCTGGGCATAAAACGTATATTCGTACGACGATTATTCGAGGAATAGTGCGAACCTAAGACCGTCGTTTTGGCCATTAAAGATGTCACAACTGTGAAGTACAAGAAGCGATGTTCGAGCAGCACTATTAAACTAGCTTAATTTTATTTATTAATTTTTCTATTCGTCGGGATTGATAGCATTTTAATATATCAAACGAAAAATGCTACTTCAACTTACTACTTATAACCGGGTCCGCTCTGTAGAGTATACACTTCGGACGGCGGTCTTCAGTAGTATTCTTTAGTAGGGGGTGGTGGTGGATGAAAATCCACAGAAATGAGTCTGTCGGATTCATCCCCCGGCCCAGGGCCCCGGCACGGCTCATTAGGGTTAAAAGCGTCATCCCTTTAATTGTCGCCCCCCCGCCGACTCCGACCAACCCTTTAGAAAAACCCATCCAATTGTGGCTGGCTTCGTCCCGAGTCTTCAGAACGACGTTGGGGATGGTGGGGGTGGGGGTTGTATTGAGCTTTCACAGAAGACGGACAACAGGCGTACGTACTCGGAGAAAAATAGCTTTAGCGGTCATTTCCTTTACATATTTTTTCTTTTTTCTCGACTCTCCCCCCTCCCCCCCACCGAAACCCTACCGAGTAAATTCACCGGTTCAAATATTCCCTGTTCAAGGTTCGGCGCAAAGTATCCGAGGTGAAATAGACCAAAAATTAAATTTTTCGCTTAGATTCGCGATAAGGTATAAGTTCCGATGTAGGAGGCGGGGGGGGCGCGGAAATCGCTGGAAAGGCTCCAATTAGGCGGCATCCAATTGTGCGCCCCCCCCCCTCACCTCCTGGGGTTAAAGACGCGCTGACGATAGCGATTTCGAATCGTTCGAAGTTCGTAGAGACAGAACGGCAAATGAAGGGCGCCCCCAAACCCCATCAGGTTTCAGAATGAAGACGCAGTAGTAGATTTGCGGAACCGGTAGCTGTGTTGGGGGGCACTTCCTAATTACCTTTGCGTAAAGTTTCACAGTAAATTGGGTGGTGGCCGGGGGCCGCCCTTCCTACTCGCCCCGTCAAGCTCGCTCAAATTCTCGCCCAACAACTCCCCAGACAGGGTTCCCCACCCCCCTGGTCGGGGGAGGATGCTCCAGAGGGGATCTGGGGAATTCGGATTTGGTCGGCGCTTCAAATATATTATACCCCCTCCGCCCATTACCCCTTGGCGTCGGTTAAACGGCACCCAGGATACTTTCGCCGGTTAGTTAGAAATCGGGGATTTACAACCTTTAAATTAGGACGTCGGAACGATTTTTCCGACCCCAGACCGGTTTGCGGCATTTCGTCCATAGGGGTGGGGGTTTAAATTTTATAGTATACTTTTTTAAATGTTACGGTAAAGGGTCTAGATTTTGCCCCGAATCGGCTAGAGGAGACGAGCCGCGAAACCTTTTAACTAAGTAATTTATAGCGCGATGAGATGAGTAATTTTGCCCCACACTTTCCCGCCCCCCCCACCGGTAAAATCGTACTTTCTCCAGGAACGCGAAATTTGCACCACCGCCTGTAACCACTGCCTGGTTAATCAGCCCTCTGAGGGCCCGTCAAAGCGTTTTGACGCACTTTTCGAACGAACGCCGAGACCAATTCCCCCCCCCCCCTCCCCTGCGAATTTTACAGCCGGGCCCCGCAATTTGCATGTCCAATTTCATTTCCGGGCGGTTTTATTTTCCAGTTTACGAGCCTCGATGTTATTGGAAAATTTCTTCCGAGGGGCCGAGGACCGACGACCGAGAAGCATCCGATCATCGGTCAACGCAGAGATTAATACCTGCCCCATTTTTCTCCAGCCGTTTTCCCACCCCACCCCCGTTTTTCTCATTTTACCCGTTTCCCCCCCCACCCCCACCGTCTCTTAAAATGTTTTACTGGGAGCGATGAAGACTTTACTACATTTTTCAGCTTATTATTGCTTTTATCGCCGGGCAGAAAAGAAAAAGGAACACAACCCCCAACCATTCGACTCGGAGAAAATGGAATTTGTTTGGACTATTTTATACAAGGGATATTTAAGTGTTTTTTTTTTTTGTTTCCTTTTGCCCTGCGCTATAAGATATTATAAAACTTTTCTTTACGGCCGAGACCTCGTAAACTTTACAAGTCGTAGGGTGGGGTGGGGGGGGATAATAACGACCGTTACAATTTTTAACTGCTCTGTGCAACGATGATTACAAAAATATATATTAAATGAAAATTTTTCCAATTTTTATTTACGACCGGTTTATCGCCGTATGTGACTTAACGGTTGTGAATCAACGTCCACGACGCGATTTCCCACTAAACTAGAGGACATTAACGTTGAAACACTGTGGACAACGCTGTTTTCGAAATTGGTCGAAATTCAGAGATTATATTATACAATGTGATGATTATAATATGGCGGCGCTTCCAATTGAATAAAACGGATATTTATATTAAGGGACTCGGTTTCCGGTGGGACGATTAAGCGAGGATCGGATCGCTTAAGGAGAAGGGCCCGGAGAGGGTGGAATAATTCCCAATTAAAAGGGAAAAGTTGGTTGATAAGTGGGCCCCCAATAATTCGCCCCCCCCGACAAATGACGTGCATTAGACTCCTGGAGGTGAGAATTAAGGCGAACCGATCGACGTCTTAGAGGGGGAAGAACCTTAATAGGTTTCGGTTTAAAACTTGTTCCAGAACAAATTAAAAAGGTGGATAACCCGGCCCCCGCCCCCCCCCTATTGGCACGGGCCTAACAGGAACAGACACCGACCGTAAAGAAGAAGAAGGATGAAGGGCCCATGAAGGGCGGCTGTAGGGAGGGGTGGGGCGCCCTGAAGAAAGTTTCTCAGTCCACTTCCAGCAGCACCAGTTTCCAATCAAACACAAACAGACTCACAGAGAATTTTATCGGGGCCGGGGGGCGAAGGGGGATTTAAACAGGGCGTTTTCACGATCAACCTTGAGAAGTTTCAGAGTGAAAGAGCGACACACGTTGGACAATTTTGAAAATTGTCTATTACACCGTCTATTAGAAATTGGTTTATAAAATTACGTTCCGGAGATAGGGCCCTAAAAACACGAACCGAGGGCGGGAAAATAAAATCCTTTTCTTCGATTCAAAAGTGTGTGGGGACAAACGTCGGGACAAATGAAATGCACGAATTACTGGGGGGCCACCCCCCCCCCCCTTCCGCTGGCCGGCCCTTTATGCGCTCATCTTACGTGACGAGGTTACCGAAACCGGGGACCGAGAGTTTTATTTCGTTAAGCCCTTCCTCGGGGGGCCGACCCTCCGGGCAATAACCGTGGGCGCGCACACGGGTGGGGGAGGATTCGGCGGCGCCCGGGGAATTTAAATTAAAAAAAAATCTCCTCCGCTCTCCCTCCGAAACCACGAAAGGTTACTGGGCGAAACGGTGGTGGGGGGGGAAGGTCGTATCTATACGCGACCTTACGAAAATTATAACTCTGAAAGGGAAACAAAGAAGGGTTTATTGGGCATATTGGGGGAAGTTTGTTCCCGGGAATATTATACGTATTCTCGATTAAATTCGATTAGGGTTTCTTCAGTATCGGACGCTCTAAGGCTGAGAAGCGGTTCGGGGGGGGACAAAAGTGGAAGGACGCTGGGGGTAGAAATGTATTTGCGGAGTAAAACCCCGGAGTACGACGGGGATAAGTCCCCGCCATTGTGGGTCCGACACCAGCGATGACGCTCTCCGCCCTTTCACCCTTTATACGGAGGGCAGTGGGCGCCGATCGCCCGGGACCTAATATAGAAGGTTTAGCCCCCCGGGGGGTGGGAGGAGGGGGATAAGACCGGGATGGCGAAGCGCGGTGTCGTCATCAAGATAACCGGCGCCGGATAACGTTGAGCCCTTCTCCAGGATCCCTATTGTTATCACAACCCGAGATTACACGCCCCCCCCCCCCCACCCCCCAACCCCAACAACCCCTAGCACTCTTGCACTTTCTTTAATTAAACTGTCCACGAGAAAGGAGTACGGACAATGAGAGACATACATACACATTACATACATATATAGAGGGGGGTGTTTTGTCAAAATTTGCCACCGAAATTGCAGTAAAGTTGGCAAAAAAATACTTTGAGGGTCAGTACAAAAATGAGCGTTAGAGCGATAGGACAGAGAGGGAGTTGTGTTTTCGGTGAAAGTGTAGCTTAAAGTCCAACTTGAAGATATATCAGAGTGTAGGTTTTCGAAATGGTCACCGTAGACCATCGGATTTCTTTTTATGGGGGTCATTTTCGTTAGTCAAAGGTCTACGCCATCGAGCCCGCATTTATGCCGATTTATGCAATGTTATGTTATTTTGTAGGTTCGTCATGTTTCTGTCTCTCCTCTCGCTGGTACGGTCTTTTGTTAGGCCGGTTTGTCGGCCGCTCGCCATCTTCAGTAGCGCTGTGTTAGTCACTGTCGGCACTTTGGATGTTTTTTGGGGCATCCTCACTGCACTGTCACTGTGTCACTTGTACTGTTGTGTTTGTCAGTAACATCCAAAGTGCCAACAGTGACTAACACAGCGCTACTGAAGATGGCGAGCGGCCGACAAACCGGTCTAGCAAAAGACCGAACCAGCGAGAGGAGAGACAGAAACATGACGAACCTACAGTATTCCAACCCCTCGCAGACCACAAAACAGGTATATTAAATTAGTTATGTTATTTAATACATAACCCTATCCTGTTTTCGATATTAAATCACGGCCGTTATTCATCCCTACGGCTATATATTTATCGATAAAAAGCGGTGTTGTGTCGACGGAAAAGATAATGGCGTCAGAAGGGGGGACTTGGTGATGGATTGTATAACAGTTCTTGTGATGATTTATTACGTTGGGGGCGGGGGTTAGTCTAATGAGCCTCCAGATAACATCTAACAGGGTTAATTACTACTCCCGCCTCCAGTCAGATTATAGTTCTACATTAGTGACCATGATTGCTCTACACAGTCCCCGTGGAAGGGACAAACGAAGGGATTAAATATTAATTTAAAAAAATATATATATATATGTAAAGTAAAGTCAGGAATGACGGCTTCTCGCCATCTTCGGTAGCCTTCCAGTCGGTTTATTACCGCAGTTATATCCCTCGGAGGCGAAAGCGGGGACGTAGGGGGTTGTGTGTAGGGAGTCGCCGCCCCTACGTATATACACAATTCGTACGCGTATACATACATAATATATACATGCTCACGCATACGACCGTCTACAGAAAGAGAGCTTCCTGGGGGGCCCACCGGCGAAGTGAACCGGTGATAAATGGCGAAGTTTGCAGACGGAGCCGGAAACTTTAGTGGGGTTGTTTAATGTCCGTGGGGGCGCTAAGGCGCCTGAAACATCCCAGAGAAATTAGGAGGATTAGGACGCCCCACCAAACCGTCTAACGGGAGAAATGGATTTAGCCTTTAATAATTGAATATAGTACGGGCCGCTAATTACCCGGGGGGGATGTGAGCTTAGTGCGATTTCTCGGAAGGGGGTTGGGGTGGGGTGGGGTTAAATATTTTAGTTGTGGCGTGCCCCAGTCCGAGAATAATCGGTGGGTGGCTCTTCCCGATCAGGTGGAATCAATAACAGTTATCCGGGGGATAATAACGGGGGGGGGGGAGGCGTTTTTGGGGGGAATAAAAGAAACGATGTATTACGTTAACGATACGTACCGCGAAAGGAACAACGAATAAATGCGAACCCAACAAGAGGTATATATATAGAAATAATTCAGGTGAATGTACAACTAATAATACATTAATCCTGAATTTTTAACAATATTGTTGTAACAATCGGGAAAATTTACAATAAGTTCTGAGCGTTCATAAAACGCTACCGTCACCGGGGAGACCGAAAACACTATGTAAAATCTCGATGCGGACAAAGTTTCATCCCGTAATTCGTGTAAAGCCGTGGGTAGTATTTCCCACCCCCCCACCCCCCTGAGGAAAAGCGCAATTTATGAACTGCAGGCTTCTGAATTAGAGGCGTTACACCTTTTTAATTTACGCCGGTAAGTCGGTTATTTGGGCGTAAAATTAAATTCCATAGCCGGAAGAGAAATGGACGGTGGCCAGCGAGAATCCTCTCATTGCGGGAGGGCGTAAAAAATAATCCGGACATTTTCCGGCCGGTAGATTTTCCTTTTCTCTCATTTTCGGGCCCGTTTTGTTTTCCTTACTCACTTTCGTCGTCCCTCTCCATCGGGCTCGGCTGTGGTTATTCCCGGTCCCGTCAACCCTATCAATAATATCCCCGCGGCGGGGAAAAAGGCCGGAAAATACCATGCATAGGAATAAGAGGAAGGCGCCGCCGCCGCCGCCGCCGTTTTTCCCGACCTCTCGGAAAAACCTTTTCGGTATTCGGCGCCGGAAAGGAAAAATATGGGGCGTCACGTCGCCGCCTAAGCTCGGGTTTCGGTACGGATAAGGTATCTCCGTTGGGGTGGGGGGGGGGGGGTGGGAGTTCGGCTGTACCTACCCTCAGGTATTATCGGCTTGTCTGTTTCTTTTCCCGCGGGAAATATCAGCCGGGGGGTGGCACAGGTCACGTCCCCCGGGACCGGGAGTAAATCGACAATTAGTTATTCAGTCGGTGTTCACCCCTCCTGAGATCTCTCTCTATATATATGTACAGGGTGTTCGGGATAAATTTGACAGTTTCTTAAGGAAAAAGGATATCTTCTTTGTAACTAGTACATTTAATGAATTGAAAAAAATCAACTATCAACAAGTTTCACTCGAAATAACCACAATTAGCAGCTTCAATCACCTGCTTCGGAACCTGGAACAAGCCGATTTGCTACCCTGGGAAGGGCCTCAAAAACACTTTGTAATTTTATCCATTAACCGGGTACAGAAATCGGTGTCTTTTTCAACTGTGCCCCAGAAAAAAAAATCCACGGGGGTTAAAAGGTCCGGGGAATTCGGAGGCCAAACATTTGGATTGGTGAAGTCGTAAAAAATTTTCATCCCTCTCCTCTCTTCTTCAAGAAGAAGACCTTTCTTCTTGCCACGGCCTCGTAGTCGTCATCGCAAGTCTATAGTTCATGGACTATTGTTTTTAATGTCATAATATCCTTATTTTGATGGACGGCACGAATCGTCATTATGCAAGTTAATCCCTTCCATGATTCAGGCGGGTTCCAGTCGTCCATCCTCTCTGTGACATCTTGCGTATATGAATGAAGAAGGGTCCAAACTCTTTTAAATTACGAGTAGTGCGGGTTAATACCTTTGGAAAAACCGAACCAATTATAAATATGTCAAATTTATCCCGAAAACACCCTGCGTATATGAGGGGGTCCTCTGTCGGGGGGAACTGAATATCGTTCCTGTTCATCCCGGGTCGGGCTCCACCGCCCCCCGGAACCCGGGGGTGAGTGGGCGAAGGGCCGACGTTGTAAAATCGTCGGGAAAGTTGTGGCTCGAATTAGAATTCGTGTTAGTGGGACAAGTTAAAACTTCATTTCGGACGACATTTCGGCCCGTCGCTCCTTCGGCCACCAACTCCCGAGGATTTCGGTAACTTCATCTTTCTTCGGGAAAAATTCCTTAATTTCCCCCGAGAGCTATATTTCGCCCCGAGGAGTTTCCAAGCAGAGGAAGGCTGGGAGAACAGAAAAGGATATATAAAAAAAAAAAAAAAAAAAAGGAAGTCTCCGCGTGTAAAAATAAAACGAGAGAGAGAGAGAGAGAAACGGAGACTTCTAAGCGGCCCCCGGTTGTTTTGCATAAGAATACGAATTTGCATGTGAACTCCGGAGGAGTTCTCTTGGCTCACGGCCCCGGAGTCTAAATTTAAATGACCGTTGGGGTAGTGACGAGGGGTGAACGACTGTAACTCCGTTCGCTTTCACTGGGCGTCGCGCCGTGGAAACCGTCAAAATACGAAACGGGGACGGACTTTACTCACTCTAATCGGTCATGTCCGGCGATTGAACGGCTTTTGCGCAAGGCGGGATTCGGTGCCGTAAAACGTTCTTTCGAAATTGTGAAAGGGGCCGGACCTTTAGGTCAGCCTATCGTAACTGAAAAACCGAGTCGAGTGGGACGTTGGGTGGGGTGGGGGGGCGGTAGAACGCGCGAAGAATAAGATACGGTACAAAAATATTCAAGAAGGCGCTAGGGCGTCTCCAGGGCGACGGAGAGGCGCCCTACGGGCGGGGGCGTTGGGGGTCGCAATTAAGTTTCCGACTGGCTCTGGTGATATTGAAGGAGCTCGAGTGGAGGAAGCGGGGCGGGGTTGGTTGGGGGGGTGGGAGGGGAGGTCAGCCCCAGTTTTCCAGGGGCCTCCAGGCTGGCTCCGGAGGTCTCGAGGGCCACTACTCCAGCCGGCACTAGCTAGCGCCCCTACCCTCCGCTCCCCGCTCCATCCGAACCCTCCAGAACAAAAGCCTCTGTCTGGACGCCACCACCACCACCCCCTCAACCCCCGTGTCGCTTCCCACTCTCTCATTCTCTCGGACTCTCCACACTTTAACTTCACCCCCTTCTTCTCCAGCCCCCCCCCCTTCACCACGGCCACACTCGCGAGTCTTAGTTACAAGGAGGGTTAGAGGGACGTTGGGAGGGACGGAGGAGGGGGGCGAAGGTGCCCCTATGTGCCCTCCCACACCCCCAACCCCCACCCGAACCCCCACAGGTTCTGCCGGCCATCACACTCTCATTCTCTTTCCAGGCTCACTTCACTTTATTTTAGAGGTTTTAAGGGTTGGCGGGTAGGAGGTTCGAGAACACAATGAATGCCCTCACACCCCCCTCCCCACCAGCGCACTACTGGAGAAATACACTTCCGGCGTGGAGGACCTGCCCCCCCCCCCCCGAGCCACTATAGACCGAATTGTACAGTCTTTGAACTATATAGGGGGACACCCTTGACCGGCGCGGACCCTATAAAATGTCCGCTATTAATACAATAACCGTTGGGGCTACTCGACTATATTTTGTCGAGGGTGGGGTATATTTTTTTTTTTTTTGGACCCCTCTGTATATAGATTTTTTTCACGCGGGCCTCGTTCCAAACGCTCCGGATTTGTACAGGTGTCAAGAGAGACCCCCGACCCCCAGGGCCACCAAAGTTTATTCCTGTTGTCGCTGCTAGTCCAGTAGGATAATTCCCGTTTGCATATCCTTTGGACAAACATAGAGCCCCCCCCCCCCCGCGCCTGCTTCGGAACAAACAGAAGGGGTGTCTTGGTTGGCGAATTAACGGAATTTTCATTCCTCCAACTTCGCTGAACAATAAATAAGTCTTGTTTATCATCAATCAACCCCACGAAACTCGGGTCGATTGCAATTCATCATACACAGAAATGTACAGAAATTGATTATTACTGTTGAGCCGCTAGAATGTATCTGAATGAGAGTGAAATCAAAAATATCTCTACTGTGGAAAATTCGCTATATCGCTAAAAATTCGGCGGATATTATAAACCTTGAGGGGGGAGGGGGGCGCGTGTGCTTTGGAGGAATGTAAATTTTCGAAATTTCGTCGGCCGCCGCGTTTTAACCCGTCGGGAATTAGAGTGAGGCGCTTAGACTTTGCTGGGCGTTGCGGTCGAAGGCGGTGGCAAACATTTGCTTATTCCCGTTAAAGCCCCCCGACCAAAGGTTAAGTCCGACTGGCTTTTGCGGCCGCCGCAAGACCTGAGGGCGTATTCTAAACGCCCCCTACCCACAACTGGCTAAACACATAAATATAACTTATTTTGGGGCGTAATTTCTCAATCCTCGTACTTCAACCCCCTCCCCGTCCGATTAGCTAATTTTTGAAATTAATTGTTCCGCAGAGTACAGAAAAAATTGGAGTTTGCCCGAAATTGAAGTCGGAGTCGCCCTTCGAAATAATCACCTTAGACTTTTTTCTTTCATCCCCCAAAACCCGAGTCGAAAGAATCGACTTAAACAGAAAATTTGTACTCTTAAGGAAATTACTAAAAGGGACATCGAAATTGACCTTAAGTAAATACTCAAACCGACATGGACATACATGGGCATTGAGCTATGGGGTTCCACCAAGATATCCAACATCCAGAGATTCCAATCAAAAGTCGATTGCGCCTATATCTGTACAAGTTGATTGTGCAAAATTAAAAAAAAATGTTTAAAAAAAAGGAAAAAAAGTACAGGTAGACAGGGTTTATCATTCGGGTCGACGTGCCCCGAAGACGAGTTTCCCGAACGGGACATCCCTTCGGCTGCCACAGCCCGGGGGTTGGAGGAGTCGAGAGGGGTTTCGGGAGTTCGGTAACTCGACGAAATGGAAATTAAATCGAATCGCCAGGAATGGGGCGCTCCTCCCCCACCACCCCCCAAGCCGCCAGTTGAGGAAATTGAAAAAAAATATACTGGAAACGGGCCCCGAGTGGGGCTCGGCTTTGCAGCCCTCGTTCATCGACTCTTCGCCACCAGGAGGAGGAATATAGCCCCGACACGCGCACATACTATATCATAGTACGGAACCAACCCCCACCCCCACCCCGTAAATAACTCAGACAATTTGAGCCACCGGCTTGAATTTTGCATGAGATTCTCCCTACCACCCCCCGTGTCCCAACCCCCCCAGTGGGGTGCCCTTCTCCTAATCAGCAAATGCATCTGCAACAGGCTCAAACGGCCGTAGGGGTTGTTTGTTTCCGGGGGATGGAGGGAGGTTGGGGGGGGTTTGTGGGGTGTCCTCGGCCGTCTGCATTTTCCCTTTTATCGCCACCGCGTTTTTCAACCACTCCTGGACACGCGGGTGGTTGCCTTTGTGGCCGAAGCCTTAAGGGCGGAATCCGAGAAGAATTCGGTATTCGCAATATTTACACCGATTGCAAAATTATTTGTATAGCCGGGGGTAGGAGGATCAATGGTCGAATGGTTTTTTTTTTTTTTTAATAGGGTTGCAAACTTTACTGCAAGAACGGTGGCAAATTCAAATCTTATCGCGTTAATTTTGGAACACCCGATATAAAGACAATTATCTGTCAATCTGACAATTATCACCCAATTTAGTGACACACATATATAAATATAAGGAATAAAATTCCAGCGTTATGAAACCACCCGAGGGAGCTCCCACCGGAAGGGTTTTTCCTTCGTCCTCTCAAAATTTTTGTGAATTTTTCGAGCACCTTCGAATTCGGGAAAAATCCCGGAAAAGCGGCCGGATCAACCCCCGGCGGCAACAGAAGCAATAATCGAGTTATATTTTCCAATCTGTCGAACTATTTGCGGTTCCTTCGAAGAGAGTGTCTTTCTCGGGATCGGTCACGAATTTGGCCGCATGAGCGAATTCTGGAAGGGCCCCCCCCCCGGCCCACCACACGCTTCGTTCCTCTTCTGGTTTCCTGGTGGAAAACGCGGTTTCCTCTGTGCCTTTGTGTCCGGCCGGGAGAATAAAATTAAATCGAATCCGAAGCCGGGGGCCTTTTGAAGGGGCCACCACGCACAAAACCCAGTTTGCGGGGAGGGGGGGGGGGAGCGGCGGCGGCCCCAACATAGTTAGGCGGCCCCGACCGGAAAATCTCCGTCCACAAACAGACGGACACATTCAATTAAATCCCCAAGCCCGCCCCCACCCCGCTTTCGGGTTACAACCCAAGGCGAAATCTTAAAATACGGACCGGGAAAATTTTCAATTTTTCTTTTTCCCGCTAACTTTCTGATGACCGAATAAATAAATGCCATTATTGATTCGTATCGGCCGAACAGTTCAACAAGGGACATTTCCCGAAAAGCCGAATGTATCTTAAAATACTTAAAAACAATGTACAACACCACTCGTTACACCGCAATTACTCAGTTGTCAACACGATATACAGAAGTGGTCCAAAAAAATGTATCCACCGTTTAACAGTCAATAACTTGCAAACTAATTGGCGGAATTGTCTCTCAGTTTTGGTGAGAGTGTAGCCTAAAGTCCAACTTAAAGATATCACACACTGTAGTTGTTCGAAATCGTCACCGTTAACAAAATCCGCACAGAAACTATGCCGCCCAACTGCAGCACCAATTACTGACTGCAATATATTCAATCGGATATTTGGCTCTGTTCGATACTCATTTCGCCATTGCCGTTGAACTTTATTAATATTTTCGTACTTAAAATACCGCTTCAAAACTGACTTCCTTTCATCCAATTCTAAGCCTTGCGCCAGCCACGTTTACTCGAGAGTAACTTTAAGCTGCACTTTCACCGAAAATGAGAGACAACTCCGTCAATTAGTTTGCAAGTTATGGACTTTTAAACGGCGGACGCATTTTTTACGGACCCCTCTGTATTGTTTCCACAAGTGGGGCATCCCCTTGTGTTGTCGATTTCTTTTCGGCTCGAACAAAAAAAAAAATCCTCAAATATTTTATACGCGAGAAGTAAAACGCGACAGTGTTCGGACGAGTGTTGCTTTCGGGGGTGGCGGGGCGGTTGGGTGGGGGAGGGGGTAGGGTCCGAGTGGAAAAGAGTTTGAGAACCCTCTCGGTTGGAGAACTCGGGGGCGAGAAAGGGGTGGGGGAAAGTTCTTCTACTCGACAGAATTGATACCTTTCGACTTAAAACGAGGCGCCCGAATACAAATGATTCGGGGTGAGGGACCTAAACTCGCCCCCAACCCCCACCACCCCCAAAGAGTGGACCCCGAAAGGATTATAGACCTTACTTAGTTATATTGTAGGCCGGCTTTTAAGCTCCCAGCACCGGTCAGCAAGTCCGGATGATTACTATTTCATGGAACAGACCAAGGGACTGTGAATTATAAGAAGACAACACAGACAATCACTGACTTTCGTGATCTACAGTATAGAGGGAGGGAATCCGCCCTTATACAACTGACATTATAAGTTAGCACGAAGTCCGGGACGAATAAGCCCCAGGGGAAACGGCAATTGGATAGAGACGACGAGCCGGGACGCTGCGAGGATAGAAAGATCAAAGTACCGACATTTTCATAATATTCATTCATTAGACTGGAATCGAACAAGTTCTCAAAACTCTGGCTCAAAGTGATAAGAAGTTTCTTCGTTATTGTCAAACTCCGAACTCCGTACCGGCGGCATTCTTAAAGCGAAAGAAAAAAAAATTCTCAACCCCGCCCCCTCGCCGGAGATAAATAAATTGCGATACTATTTACCGTTATTTCGAGACTACCCTCCCCCCCGGTCCGGGTAAAAGGAATTCCAAAATGATCGTTTACAATCAGAACTCCGATTCTCCTTCGCTTCTCCCCGGGCCGAGAGGGTGAAGAATGCGGGACAAGGAATTTATGAAATTATTGCCGTTTGTTTCGCCGAGGTGGGGGATGAAGTAGTGCAGTCGGCCGGTTATTAGGGCTGAGGCGGAGTAAATAAAGTGGTCGATATTGCGGCTGGCCAGAAATAATTATTAACCCCCCGTCCGGAGATGACGCAGGAGGGGTTTAGGCGACATTTTCAATTCCCCGAAAACTGGTACACGGAATTCTTCCCCCTTTTCTCTTCACCGGCCGGAATGCCGGTCGTATTTTTTTTCCGGCCGTCCGCAGCGAATAATAACTATATTCGCCTATGCGAAATGATTTGCAGAGGAGAGGCAAAAGAAAAAAAAAAAAAAAGCTGAAATGGAATATTTCGCTCCATTCTCGGTTCTTGGGGTAGCTGGGTAGCTCAGGTATTTTATTATTACAGCCCGGAGAATTCGGATATTGCGTAAGGAAATACCCCCCTGCCCCCCCGGACAAATGGACTGAGACGTAGGGCAAAGAACCGGAATTTGAAGGGCACGCTCTGAAGTTAAAATTCGAAATTAAGGAAAATTATGAGAGGGAGAAAACTTCAATCATAATTCAGCGACCAATGGCCTGCAATAAGGGCTGTCTCGAAACCCAAAATCTTGTCTATCTAAATAACGTACGGACTCTTTCCAATACAGTACTTATTTATTATGTACGGTAAGGATTACTGCGTATTTCATGATTAAAAAGAGGATAATGATAGTTATGCTAGTTTCTAACGTAGAATACGCGTCGCCCCCCCCCCCCGCCCCCGCCGAGGATTAAAACTGCGAGGGAAATCGAATATTTCCCTCCGATTTGGCCTAAAAACGAGAATCGCTCAGCGACATCCGACTGTTAGGGGCGCCCTTTGTGCAGCCCTAAACCGATTTTAATTGGCTGTTTTTTCGGTGTTTTTTTTTATTTCTCGACCAAAAATTGGGGATCAATTAAATATCGGCGCCAGTTCGTAACGGGAAGGATTTAAAAACCTGATTCGAACACCCCCGGCCGGACGTGCGGTATGGAGGGTGCTACGTGTTCGCGATGACGAGGACATATCTGAGGAATCTTGACAATAAATATTATATAAAAAAGACAGAAGGTTAATATACCTGTTTTGTGGTCTGCTAGGGGTTGGAATACCGTGGGTTCGTGATGTTTCGGCCGCTCGCCGAATCTTCAGTAGCGCTGTATCAGTCACTTTCGGCACCCTCACCGCACTGTGTCACTTTCACTTGTACTGTGTTAGTAAATAACACAGCGCTACTGAAGATGGCGAGCGGCCGAAACCTGTCTAGCAAAAGACCAAACCAGCGAGAGAATCACGAACCTACAGTAGACAAAAGTTTCTAAAGTGAACACGAAGTATAAGTATTCTTCGGAGACCGAGAGAAACAGAAACCGGTCTAGCTTAACACTTAAAATATCCACTAAACAATTAAAGTATAGAATTGATTGTTCTACTCGTAATTTTAGAACTTCGTAATTGCCCTTTCAATTAGTCCTTTTCCAGAAACCCGGTCTAATTATAGACCGGTCTACGGATTGTCACTGAAAGGAACGGTTTCGAGCTTGGGCAGAAACAATTCAAATTTGTACACTTGTTCATCACTCGGACGCTAAGTGTATTCCAAGTGGAATGGACTTTATATTAAGTGCGGAAAGAGTTCAAGTTTTAAAATCGGGGTTGGGGGGCGACCCTAAGGGCGTAGAATTTGCTTTCGATTTCCGATCGAACGCATGAAACGGTTAACGTTTGTACCCGGGAAAGGTTTTTCCTCGGAGAAAATTGGATTATGTTGGGGGCGCGATATGTTTCACAAGTTTTAAAAGAGATTGAGTCCTCAATCATCTTCTGTCCCGAAACGCTCTTCTCCCAACCCCCAACCCCGTCGAAGCTGGAAATCCCGGAAAAGTATTTTCTCCTATATTCCTCGTCAGGACTTCTATCCCCCCCCCGGGCCCCTTCCCGTATTTAAAAAAACCCGCATTTCCGACCGAAATTAATCGTTGTACCGAAATATTCGGGTCGGCAACTAAATAATTGCGGATTCTTCTCATCTTTTCGGATTTTTTTTGTAACCGCAACCCTTTTTTCTTAGGCAGGAAAATTAAATTCTTTTTATTATTCAATTCCCAACCCGAGAGTCATTAAAGACGCAAGAGTTATTGTATTCAATTATTTTTTAATATCCTCCTCGACGCCTAGTAAATGGCATTCAGAATGTACTACTTAGTACTATGTACTTTGTACGTTTTCTACAAAGTTTGTTCAAAACTTTTTGGAAGCTTCTCTTTCGCCACGGCATTCGAACCCTATATCCAAAGTTCGACATAATTATCCTTCAATATAATTAACATTTTTATTCGTATAATCCTTTCTGGAATAACATTTTCTGTTGCCATGTTCCGAGATTCGGTGCCATGAGATTCGAAATCCTTCAATTAGGGGCGTGAACAAAAGGGAGAAAGGAAAAATAGAAACAAATAAAACCGATATTAATAAAGGAGAACGTTGAGTTCAAGTGATTTTTATGCTCAATATGTATTCGCGATATACATATTTGCGAGTACAGCAATAAACTGGATTTAATAACGCGTAAAAATTATAATTTCAAATGGCATTTTTCCTTTTCGTTTTTGGATTGATTGGAATGTCATCACGATTATCATAAAGTTTCAAAATGAATGTACTCACTTGAGTTTCGGCGTTGCGAAAGTGAAACGGAATTAATGGAGTGAGACACCAACCTGAAACAGAAAGAAAAATGATAATTTTTTTTTTTATAATTCACGACAATTTTATTGTAAATTCAAATATCAGTAAGCCCGTTGTCTTCCGATTCGATCTACTGAAAAAACGGCATCTCAATCGTGGTGCGCAATCGAAATTTTCTTTTCAAAAAATTCTTTTGTGCTCGGTTAGAGAAAATTGTCGGGAAAAAAATAAATTTTTTTCACTTGCAAATCGTCGGTTGCAAAAGTTGCAAGTTGTTAAAAGTTAAATGGACGATTTAAGCGTTAATTGTTTGACTGGAGGCCAACATACAAGAGTGATTTCTGTTCCGGATGAAAATTAGAAATTTGAAATTATTCTAGAAGAGAAAAAGGTAAAGGGTAAATAATTATTGATTTATAAAAATCTGGTCTCAATATAAAGAAATATATTTTTCTCTGTTTGAAAGAGAGAAACGCCCGACAACGAGCTTTCTTCCCCTAAGGATTTAATTCCTAATTTGATCTAATATAAAGTCGGGGAAAGTTGTTTGCAAGTGTTGTAACCGAAAGAAGTTATACTTAAAAAATATATAAGCTGGTTTTGGCTGTAGTTATAAAGAGAACAGAGGTTAGAAGGGGGAGGAGGAGGGGAGGGGGGGAAAGAGGTCCTAAGGCCGTCCTTACAATGTCTTCTTCCACCACCCCACCCCTTCTAAAAAGGATCAACTTGTTTCGTCCGTGTGAATCTGTGTAACGCCATCGGGCCGGGGCCTGAACTTAATTTACTCCGCTAGTTCTTTCCGGAAGGAAGTGGCGGGGGCGAAGGGCGGGGGCTTTGGGGGCACACACTAATCCCCATTGAGGGGGACACAAGGGCGTCTTCATTCTCGGTACAATTGCTCCGGCTTTTCCAACCCCCAACCCCAGTGGGGAGCTCCGCCCGACTAAAAATAGATTGTTATCCACGAAGGTACAACCGCCGTTATACCGCCCTAGAGTATAATCGTTAGGGGCCAAAATTTACCCCCACCGTTTTCTTCTATATCTATCCGACGGGTCGTACTGAAAGTTGGTGCCGGAAGGCGTAAAACGTACGCGCTGTTTATGGCGAAATTTTGCTAAGTTTAAAGCCGAGAGATTTCGATATTAAATCGAAATCGACGATCCACGACCTTATTGCGAAGTTCGGCCGTCGTAAGCCGTCTCGATGTACGGGGAAAAATACGCCGTATCGCATTTCCATTTTCCGCAAAAAAAAAATGAAAAATTCTCCTCCGGCGATGAATGGGGTAAGCCCTTAGATCCGACTTATCCAATGCCTTGAAATCATAACCAAAAATCGATGAAAGGATGAAAAATAATCTGCCGGCCGAATGTGACTCAGCTCTCATCGAGTTGGCCCCCCCCCCCCGGGGATAAAGAAAGTGTGATTTTTGCAATGTCGACCCCGGACACGTAATGGGGGGGGGGGGCGGGAGGACCCCGCGGATATTGCAATCCACCCGGGTTTAGTCCCGGTGTTCATAAAACGGGGCAGGAGAAGGCCCCCCCCGGCCGTTAAGGCCCCCCAGGTGAACCCTCACATCCCGGACCGCCCCATTATTACAGGCTCTATTAGTGTTTCCGGTCATACCCCGGCAAACAGCAGAATTCTTTCTGCTAAACGCCACGGTCCCGGTTTTTCCACGCTAAGCGCGAAAATGCGCGTCCAGTGCCTCTCCAATGCTATCTCCAATATCCAATCTCCCGAATCGGCGCCCCACTCTTCGCCCCGACCGTTTGCCCAGTGTCTAAATTGAAAATTAAAAAAAACTCCACAGAATCCACCCAGCCTAAGACTCACGTGGAATCCCAATAAATCGACTTGAACGGAAAATTTCGACCCTTAAGCCCGACACTGACATACGGTATACAACAGGGGGGTGGGGGGGTGGGGTTCCGACATCGCTCCTAGTCCAGAGATTTCAGTCGAAAGTCCTCAGCACAATCCTTAATTATCCCCGATATGTTTCTAAACCGGACAATCCACAACGACCTCTATCAACATAGCCAGACAGCCGATCCAGAAGTCGCAAAATCCCGGTCCCAATCCTGGACTCCCCTCTTATACCAATCCATTATCCCAGTCGCGAAGGCTTAAAAATTAAAAAAGAAAAAAAAGGAGATAGGGACAGACGTTTCGAACGTATTTACACTATATTCAATGGAGTCGGGAGTTATATTCGGTAAGAAGTCACGGATTACCCTTTGTCAAAGGGCCTAAAAAGGGGGGGGGTGGGAGAGGGGGTCCATCAATCATCTCTGGGGGACCAGAAGAAACGCCGGCAATTAAGGGCACACACACGAGGAGGAGGAGGAGGAGGAGGAGGAGGACGTAAGGGGGTGGAAACGGAATGAAGAAACAGGGGCGAAAGGGCAAAAACTAAATAAAACTCCGCAGGACAAATGAGGAAACGAAAACTCAACTCTTGTAGAAGAACAGAACAAAGTTCCAACCTTGGAGAGAGCTCCATTGGAGTGAAGTCGCAAAATTCTATTGCTGTAAACAATTCCAGTATCCATTCATTTTAGAAGACCCTTCATGGACTCATTACAGGACCCCCCCCCCCGGGCACGAACGATTTCTTCGAATCTTTTTGTCATTTCTGAGCGGCATTCCTCGACTTATCAACCCTTCGACTCGAGCTAATTCTTACGGTTACGACCCACAGTTTTCCAACCGTTTTGTGACCGTGCCCAACGCGGAACACGTACCGGCGCGGAATATATCACCGAGGCGGGGAGACATTCTTGTTAAGGGGTGAGTGCAAGTGCAAAGGGGTAGACTACTGCTCTAAGGGTTAGCTACAGTGTTTGTGGGGGGGGGGAATGGAGGGGGGCGAACCCTCCGTCTGTGTGTATTGATCGTTGGGGCAAAGAGCGACCCCCGGGGGCCCCGACCACCACCCCCCCCCACCTCTCTTCTAGCACATCATAGTTACAATATTATACAGGATACCGGTCTAGTCCTAGACCCGTTTAAAATACTCGCGGTGACAACGTTTATTCGGGTTTTAGCCCACGTCGGGAAAAAATTACCGGGGAAATACGTTCGAAGCCAATAAAATACAGAGTGGTCCAAAAAAATGTATCCACCGTTTAAAAGTCCATAACTTGCAAACCAATTGACGGAGTTGCGTCCCATTTTCGGTGAGAGTGTAGCTTAAAGTCCGACTTGAAGATATGCAGTTCTTCTGTGTGGATGTTGTTAACGGTTTGCAAGTTATGTCATTGTTAAACGGTGGATGCATTTTTATGGAAGTGAAAAACACGTGGACAGCTCGCTGAAAATGGTGGCCGACGCGTAGTCGACTTGTTAATACGGCCCGAGAAATGAATCTTTCAACAAAATATTAATTGAAAATGCGACTGAAGACGGCGAGCAGTCCGACCCGTTGTTCCCTTACGCTGGAAAAGTTCAAATTTCGATAACGTCGTATCGTCGGGACGGATTTAGAAACGGAAGTTCAAACAAACAACAGCGAGAAAGCGAGAGACTCCAAATTATTAAAATATTCATAACGACAAAATGGAAACGAGAAAGAAGAGAGAGAGAGAGAGAGAGAGAAATGGGGGGACAAGAGACGAAAACGGGTTTGTTCTCGCTTCAACGGCCCTAACAAAGGGCGACCCGAACTACCATTTACTAGGCGTCGAGGAGTATATTAAAAAATAAGTGAATACAATAACTCTTGCGTCTTCAATGACTCTCTCGGGGTTTGGGAATTGAATAATAAAAAGAATCTAATTTTTTCGCTTCAGAGAAAAAGGGTGAAACTATCGGGTCGGCAACTAAGTTATTGCGGGTATCGTCGCTAGATGGGGGGGCGTTATTTGTATTTTTACGCATGTTTTATCTTCAAACCTGTAGAGAATATATTCTGAAATTTTTATTACAACGTGCCCCAACTGTTCGTCGTAAGGGTGCACACACCCGAGGGTGAGGAGACTCCGCAATTATTTAGTTGCCGACCGAATGGAACAAACCCTTACCCTTAGGGACAGTATTGGATAAAAAAAAAATGGCCTAAAGTGCCCCGCTACGGCCGTATATTAGCGATACTGAAGGGTGGCGAGAAGACAGCGGTCTTATATTTTTCTGCCGAGGGGTTCAGATTGGCCGACTATAATAAACCCTACCCTACCCCCTCCCCCCCCCGAAAACGGTGAAAATGGTGGCGCCTCCCCTCCCCCTTTACCATTGTCCACCGGCATCAGGATTTAAATTGAGTTAGTTAAACATCGGCAAAAGGGTGTACCCCTGGTACCTCACCCCACTGGACCGGCGTCCATTTTTCGCTTCCAATTATTTTGTACCCTCCAACCCCTCCCATCCCCCCACCGCCTCCCAGTTATCCACACAAAGGGATTTTACAGAGACCACAACCACCACCCACCACCCCCAACCCTCACAACGCTGCGATTTTACAGAAAGGCAAAGCCGGAGGGTTTTGGTTTTTGATTCGTTAATAAAACGAAAGCCCCACGGCCTATTTCCGTCCGGGAGACAGACAGACGGAAGGAACGCCTCGATAATAATTAATATTTTTCTGGATCGAATTCAGAAGGACGAACGTAAGCTCAAAAAATCCTGTATTTGCGACATTAGATCAGTACAGCCGGGTTACTCCAGGAGATTTCCAGTCATTTTCCAGTCGTAAGTCCTTCGGTATGTTTTTGACCGGACAATACCGGACCACCCCCCAGACAGTCGATGAAGTCAAAAAATCCCGGTTCCTGTAAGTCCCTTTCCTCTCCCACCCGTCCATTATCCCCCCCCCTCCCCACCAGAATAAGAGGATTACGCCAAATTTCTTACAATCATAAGGGGAATTTTTTTTTGGGGGGGGGCTAATGTGCTCTATTCTCTGAACAAAGGGTGTTTTTTTCCTTTTTTTTCTTCGATCTTAATTTTTATAAAAATAAGATGAAAATTTGGGATTCAGCTAGGACTGAAAAAAAGATGCAGTCTCCGTTTTTTTCTTTTTTTCCACGAATCATGAAACGAAAAAGCGCTCCGCTAACGGAAAAGTACCGATTTATTTTTTGAACGAAGGGAAAACAGTAAAAATGGGAAAACGCTAAAGAAAATTGAAATCAGCCGATATACTGGATATTCAATTTATACAGTCGCGATTCCTGAACAATCCGGTCCGATGCGGTCATTTTCATTCAGTCGTTTTCACGGCAATTTCACGAACGGGGAAAACGAAGAACGGGGAATAGAAGTGAGAGGAGATTTTATAAAAACTGAAGTAAATCGGCCGATCGGCATAATTGGATAAAAAATCCGATTCTGACACCCTCTCTTATCCCGCCTACGTTACCCTGCGCCCGTTGCCCTATTCGGCAACAAAAAAAATGAGTTTTTCGCCATCAATTCGTCGATTTTCAGCCGGCTGAAACTGTACACGTGACGAAAAAATATACGTGAAAACTGCAATAGCTGTGGGGCAACAAATTTGTTTTAGTTGCCCCCAGCCCCCGCCGCCCCATTTAAACTTGTTAACGATGCCGAGAATATTCCCTATCCCACTTCCTTTTTTTTCTTCCTTTTTAGTTTCTTAAAAAAAAAAAAAATAACCGCATTTTCGAGATTATTAAAAGTTTTCTCGTTATTTCGTTTTTCTCTTCTTTTCGACTTCGAGCCTTCGCGCTAATGACCGAGACCCAAATAATAATAATAATAATAATAATAATAATGATGATAATCCCGGGATGAAATTTTCTCGCCGCACTAAAGAGACTGCCCGCGAAATACTTCGTATTTCGCGTACGAAATTCGGCAGAAAACAATAAAGGATATTAGATTTTTAAAGGACATCACTCCTATCGCGATAGTTATTTTCTCCTTTGGCAAGGATTTCTGTTCCACAACAATTTACAAGCGGTTGTAATTCAAACTTCGCCAATTTAATAAACTAATCAATTTTCATATGACTTATGGCGACATAATATTCCTGCCGGGGAAAATATCTCAATCCGTCCGGGAATTCCGTCTACATTAATAGAAAATTCGATTTCCGCCCCGCCCCCCCCATTTTGGAAAATCTTCGGGCGAGAGATCGCCGCAGTAACCACCACCCTCCCCCCCCCCTAAGAGCCCAATTCCAATTTCTGCAGTTAATTAATGAATTTCAAAACGCCCCCGACACATAATTATTTTGTTGTGAACGGCACAAAAGCGGCCGCAGCCTTCACCCCCAACACTGTTTATACGCGTAACGCCCGATATAATTAATAATTAGCGTAGAATCCAAACTCCGACCGGTGCGTTGTCGTTGTTAGGTCGGGTGTTCAATTAATTGATTTTGTTCGTCAATTTGACAAAAAAAAAAAAACTGTCCCGCAAAATATACGAAAAGTAGAATCTCTGGTGCGGAACCGAAATTGCTAATATTACATACCCCCTCCCTCCCCCAGGAAAAACATCCAAAGTGATTAACACACCGCTACTGAAGACGGGGTTAGCGGCCGAAACCGGTCTAGCGAAAGACCCCGAGGCGGAAACACCAACAGGGAGGGGGAAATTAAAGCGTCTCAAAGGTAAAAATCCGCCTCCCCCACCACCCCCTAAAATCGTGGAATAGACTTGAAAAACGGGATAAGTAGGCCGACGACCGCCGAGTGGCGGAGGAAGAGGAGGACACAGTGTCGGACAATGGTGGGACAACAACAAAGGGTATATGAAGGATGCGAAGGGGCGAGAAAAAGGGGAACACCCCACCCCCAACCCCCAGAAAGATAACTGGACCGATCCACTCGACAAAGGTCGAACAATGGCCGAGCCCCGCTGTATTTTAATGGAGATGTAAATACCTTAGCTTTGTTAAGATTTCGGGGGGTGAGGGGGCGCGAGATAACGAGCGGCTTCCAGACTTCCAATTGAGTTTTACAATTGGTTACGTCTCATCCCGAACGGGAGGAAGTGCTCACGAAGAAAAAACGCGCTCGTTTTAAGAGCACGTCAGCGACACGAGAGAACGGAGTATAAAACTTTTCAATTATAATTCAGTCCCGGGCGTAAAACGTTTTATCATTAACAACAAACCGAGTGAAGTGTGTATAGAGAGAGAGAATGGGGAGAGGAGAAAGTAAGTATAAATTAGAACTGTTTCGGGCCGTAGCGTGGGGAGGGTCGAAGGTTAAGGCGATGGAGGGGTCGTCCCGGCTATCTCCCGGGGCCCCTAACTTTGTTGTTTCCCCCCACTCAAATTTACTTTATGGCCGGCGACTGGAGCGACCCCAATGTAAACGTGATACAAAATTAACGTTGGCCGGGGGGGCGGCGGCGGCGGCTAAGGTCCGCGACCCCCAGTGCGGGGGCTTGATTTACGCCGTCGGCGGGGGAGGGAGGGGAAACTGTATAGACTAATTGTGCGCATACAGACCGCGTAATTACCCCTTTAACCGGGCGTATAAATCCGGGCAGTGACGAAACGTGGGCTCTGATCGAAACGTCTTTAACGAAACGAAATTCGATCGACGCGAACGGAAACGCGTACCGTTTCGAATGCTCTTCTTCGTACTCGGTCACAAAAGACATGTAGCCGATATACCTTTCTCTTGTAAAAAAATATTTATTACTTATTTTACAAAAATTAAGATCGAAGAAAAAAAAATTGAGCACATTAGCCCCCCAAAAATTCCCTTATGATTGTAAGAAATTCGGCGTAATTCTATTATTCTGGTGGGAGGGGGGGGGGATAATGGATGGATGGGTAAGGGAGGAAAGGAACTTAGGGATTTTGTGACTTTGTCAATTGTTGGTATGTTGAGAGGTCACGGTGGATTGTCTGGTTAGAAATATACCGGATTAAGCATCGGTTTGAGTATTGCTTTAGGTAAATTTTGATGTTTGACGTTTTAGTAATGGCCTTTGAATGAATCTGAAGAATTGATCAGGACTTATCCAGATCTGGAATCTGTCACAGAACCGCGCGCTGAGAGAATGCATAGACGGGAATACGCGCGATTTATTACTATTATTATTGTACGGTGTGCTCGTCATCCGCCGGCGTTAATAATATCTCACCCCGAATTCAGAATCGTCCCTAGAAAGGTGGGGAGAGAAGACTCGCGGCCGAGTTAGTGGGGGTGGGGTTGGGGGCACCCGCCGAGACATCCCAGCCGTCTTAATTAATCAAAAGTTTATCCCCAGACAGTAAGATGGTGGCTGCTTTTAGCGGCGGGAGGGTGGCTGGGAGGGGCGGGGGGCCCAAAGTGAATAACTTAATTAAGGTAGGGGATTACCCGCGGAACCGGTAGAGGTAACCCGAGGGGCTCCATCCCCCCCCACCCCGATTCCTCTCCCGCACCCCGACCGAGATTAAACACAGTAATTAACTTTTATGCCAAATGAGAGCCCAACCTGTCACAGGCCGGTTGGAGGGCGGGTGGGGCGGGGGTTGCGCCGTGTTTTACAGTTTGGCGAGAACGGAAGAAATAAGCGGTAATCAGAGGCGCCGCGCGGGGTTGGGGGTTGGGTTTTTTAACGACAGAAAGACGACCGTTAATACCCGCCGAATTGGAGTCGTGGTGGCATATTCCTAGAATTACTGGAGGGACCCGGAGGATAAGGGTGCGATTCATTGACAGGGATGAATTCCAGTCGATTGGACGCGTCGTGAAAATGAATTATTTTTCAGTCAATAGCGATATTTTAGGCAGATCGGCGGAAAATTCAGGGTTCCGAACCGGTAGGAGTTCCGAAACCCTTCAAAATAAAGGCTCGGGGGTGGAGGGGGGTGGGGGTAAACAGCTCTAGTGTTGAGCATCTTACACTATTTCGATACAGAAGGGATACATTATTCTATGAAAACCTGACGGAAATTTGTATTAAAAGGAATATTACCAGTGCACGATAAGAATATATTGGACGTTATCGATTGAGTGGGGCCTTAGTGGCCTGCTAACCTCCCTCCAACCACCCCCCAACGACCACTAACAACCCTAAATACTGATGATGCACGGAATGGTTTAATTAAAGTGCGGGGAGACGATTGCCCAGGGCCTTACCCTCCCCCACCCCCTCACTCACTCCTCCTCTCCCTCCCTCTCTACGGCCGACACAAAGCCCCCAAGATTAAACTGGGTAATTAAGTTTTATGCCAAACGAGGCCGAGAGGCCTGCCGAGAGTCCTCTGTACCATTGTACCTGTGAAAGGAGGGCGCGGGTCCGGTTAAATATTTGTCGGATTCTAGACCGGTTTGACGATTGGAGTCTGTAGATCGCCAATATCCTGGGTGTGGCCCCGGACAGACGGTGGGGCGCCCTCGTCCACAAGACGGGGAAAAACGCGTAAGGGCGGACTCTTTGGGCGCGTACATTTTATGGGTAGGAAAACGCGCGGAAAAGCCGCGTACACGGCCCGACTTCCAACGAGGGTTGAACAGAGAGTCACCCGCCCTTCCTTTTCATCCCGTATCTTATTTTCCGCCGCCTTAGCCCCTTTAGTCGGGGGGAAACTCTGTTTTCAACCCACCCTAGGAAAACGTTCGAGTAAAATGATACCCTGAAATCTTTATAAAAAAAAAGACCGGTTTCGCTCCTCCACTAATGTTATTGGCACGGACGAGATAATTATTTAAAACTCTGCTCTAAGGGGTTTTACCTGCCCTTTAGGACGAAATCGAGTATGTATCCGGTTGGCAACTAAAATAATTGCCGATTTTCTTCCCCCGCGAAAGACTTTTTGGATAACTTGGAGAACGCGTTGGGAAATTTAGGGGTAATTTTTAATCTTGCCGGGGCCGTAAGGGACCTCATCCCCCGGGCGGAAAACGGTGCCAAGAGACCGACGGTGCCCCTCAATTGTGTCCATTAAAGCCGACTTATCGGACGGGAATAATTGGCTCCGCGAGCAGTAGTATATCCGACGGTAACGCCTAACTTGTATTCCCTTTGATGTTCGGTAATGGTCGGGGTGCGGGGGCGGGGGTAAGGTGGGGGGACGTGCGTGGGCGCGATGTGAACGGCATTAACACGTTGATGTAAGTGCAGGAGTGTGCCACCCCTCCCCAAACCACCCTTCGTGGATCTGCCGGCGACATTAGCAGTAGGGTGGCGGGGACGTACAGCGTGTCAAACTTGTTGTACATATGTACACCATCCCTCCTCTCTGTACGACTGTATATATATGTACGACGGGGGCGGGGGCGATGGCTCCGTCTCGACGTAGGGGATGCTCTCGTCGCTCGTAGAACCGAGAGCTTTCCCTTGGAGGGCCCATTAGCGGGCTGACAGGGGGAGGGGCCCCACCCCCGGCACTCTCTACTCAACGGCTACCGCTTTATTTGCATACTCCGGCGACACGTTGGACCCTCTCTCTCCGATTTCCGTACGGCGGGGCCGCACACAACCCCGATTACACCCCGGGATAGCCCCAAAATCGTGTCCAGTGGGAACGATAGAAAAAACGACTTTGAAAAGTCACCAACAACGTTTTGCGGTCCGCGGTTTCGAGTCAGTGGGGCAGTGAGGGTGCCCCACCCCCCCACCCCCCCGAAAAAAATCCACAAAGTGCCGACAGTGACTGACACCGCTACTGAAGATGGCGAACGGCCGAAACACCGGCTGGGGAAAAAGTGTCAGAGTGCCGAAAGTCCCCCTCATTCGCGAAGTCGAGTCTCGAGAAAGTTGTTGTAACGTTTTTTAACCGATGTTCGGCGAAGTGATAATAAGAATATTTAAAACTTTATTGTCGGGCCGAGAATTATGCAGATTGCCGGCCGCCCCCCCCCTCCCTCCGTCCATCACGCTCATGAATAATAATTCGAGCGATTAAATTTATTGGAAACTCGAAAATGAAAACCAAAGTGAATACAATAGTTGGGAGAATTTCATTAACGGAAGGGCAAACTTTGGAGGGTATTGGATTTTTGAAAAATATTTTCGACATTTAAAAACTGTTTTGCCCGATGACATTTCACGTAATCCGCGATATCTAAGAATTCAGTTTTAATATTGAGAGCAAAACTTATAGAAAAAGGATAATATCGGGTAAAAAAAATAAATATATGAAAATAATGACTCCTCAATATGTATATTATTGGGTCATTGCGGGTTTTCGTCGCTGGATGGGAGACGGCGTTTATTTGTATTTTTAGGCACGTTTACATCTTCAAAACTACAGAATATTCTCTGGCACGTTTATTACGTGCCACGACTGTACGTGCCAAAAACTGTACACACACCCAGAGATGAGAATAATCGGCAATTATTTAGTTGCCGACCCGATAGATCGATTCAAAATCGAATATCCGTTAGCGACTTTACGCGTACGGACCGAAATTTCGTGTTAAATTAATGAAATTAATGCGAAAACAAAAATATTTTGGCGGTTCCCCCAGTCGGTTTCGCGAAAAAAATTGAACGCCGGCCCTAAACACCGGAGGAGGGTTTTTAGGGCCCACCGAGATAAACAAATAAGGTTTCGGCCGCGGCCCCCCAAACGTCGAATATCGAAAACGCATTTTTCATCTGCCGGAATTTCTCGGGTAAATAAACATTTGTTGAATATATATATATATAGGACGTGGCACGGCTTTTCTGGCACGACTGATAAATCGTATTCCGTTTTATCACCGTCGAGCCCACTACGAACAGCAGCACTTAAGCGCCCCCCCCCCCCCCCCCAAAAAAAAATAAATTCGCGCAGAAGCGCTCGCGGCCCAACGATAGCGCGACCGTCCCCAGATCCCGAAAATATATATTCGGCGATTTGTATTCGGCCCTTTTCGGCCCTTTTCGGTGTTTTCTTTTTTCTTTTTTCGGGACCCGGATAAATACACAAAATAGACGCAACGATGAAATCCGCGCGGGCCTCATCCGAATCCGGAAAAACGGAGGGGCGTTGTTCACCCTGCCAACAAG
Organism: Lethocerus indicus; assembly: GCA_019843655.1. NCBI lineage: Eukaryota > Metazoa > Arthropoda > Insecta > Hemiptera > Belostomatidae > Lethocerus > Lethocerus indicus. Next base: position 865,616 of record JACDQD010000002.1, on the reverse strand, counting down.
TGGCGTTGTACACATTTTCAAGTAAATCAAACTACTTTGCACAGATAAGCCTTATAAGATACATTCAGCGTCCTGGTGTTGTTGAACTATGGCGATCCGAATCGATAACGGCCTTTATTCGTTCATCGTCGGCCTCCACTGGACGTCATTTAACGAAAAATCCCCCGAACCGGAATTACGCGAACCTTACGGCTTATCCTGTGCAAAAGTTTTGGCGTACTTAAAAATATGTACAACGCCACTTGTTGTCGGCGTTTTACGCAATTACTTAGTTGCCGGCCCTATACAAGAATGGCGGTGGGTGGCATTTTTGCGTAAAACCTTTTTAACGATTTAAATATCTTCGATGGGGGTTTTTCCTTTATTTGGGGGCTAATTTTTTTTTTATATATATATTATTTTCTTTTTCGCTTTGACTCGAAGTACGCCGTTCTGCGCGAGCCGTGTAATTGTGGATTGTGGCTCCGCTACACGATCGGCTAACGCAATTTTTTTTATCCACACCAAGCGAATTACACACACACACACACACACACACACACAAACGCATATATATATCGGAAAAGTCGAACCGGGAAAGCACCCTCCTGCTCCCGGTTCTATTGAAAACGCTCTCAGAGTTCGAACTCCCGTGGCCGACCTCCCCTTTGTCGGAAGTTACTTTTCAGGGCGAATAAATGACCGAGGGAGGCCGAAACTACTCAAATCAGTTGGAAATAAGGCGGCGGCGGCGGGTGGGTGTTTTTTTTTTTTTTAAAAAATCCACGGAAGAAATAGGCCGGGGTTTTCATCAACTAATGCAGTAGCCGTGCGGCCGGCCTAGGGCGTATATATAAGGGCACACACGTACGTCTCTGTTGTCGGGGAGAAGCTGCCTTTTTATCAAAGCGCAAACCTGTATTTACTACCCTCTAGGCCGTGTATTGACCGTATTATCGGACGGGGATGGAGGGAGGAAGGAAAAAAATCCCGGCTTCTTCGTACCGGCTGTTCGCCTATAGGAAAATTACGCCTCGAGAGAGAGAAGGGCTTATATTCGGAGAGGACTCAATTTTTCGTCTATTCTCTCAATCTCCTCTTAGACGATATAATTGATAAGGCAGAGGGAGATGTTTAAATGCCGGTTAATACCGTCGTTAATGCCCTCTTTGATGGTCGACGGAAAGGACCTTAGGGTTTCTTCTGGTCCTTTGTTGTCAGGACCTTATCGCTTTTAAATACACAATTTGTAGGGAGCCTCCCTCTCCCTAAGGATCACGTTAGACTAATTGGACCAAAGAAAAGAATTTTTTTATTGGGGAAAATTAAATTATACATTTCTGTCTTATACAACAGAATGAAAATATATAATCGATGTTTGGCCGCGATTCAATGCGATTCGCGACGATCCCCGTTCGGTTTTATTGTTCGGACGATTAAGTTGTGAGAGGATCGGAGAGAGTGGTGGTGGGGGGGGGGGGTAATTAGAAATCAATTCCGTATTAATCCCCGGAGCCCTTAAGGGGGCCGAAATGACCCTAACTAAATATGCAGGTAAATGTTCCCCGGTTCCCCTCATTTGAAGGGCTCATTTATTATTCCCTCGGCCTTTTCCCGAAAGGGCCCCCCGCCCTCCTTTCTTGATCACTCTTCGACCTGATTCCACTTGTTTCCGATCTCCCCCCCCCACCCCCAAGAGTTATAACTCCTTTTCTCCCCATCAACCGTCCATTTTATCCGAACAACGACCTTTGACTTACTGAACGTTGTGGTTTATTTAAAAGGCTATTTAAAAAAAACCCACAGGAACTTCAGGAACCGGGATTTTGTAATCTCTGGATAAGAGCTGGATGTCTCGGTGGAACCCCATATAGCTCTATACCTTATTACTTAAGGTCAATTTCGATGTACTTTCTAGTAATGGCCTTAAAAGTCCAAATTTTCTGTTCAAGTCGATTCTTTTGAAATTGAATACCTTGAGTTTCTGCACTAGTTTTTAAACGATCTAATACTCAATTTGTCTGCAAAAAATCCAGAAGTACCGCAACTTCTAGAATTTACAATATAATTGTGGCTGTCGAGTGTTGCGGCTTAAACATTTTATTCCCAATTGGGAATAATAGGATTAGGCGATTCGACCGCCCTACAGCCAGGCAGGTATTTTATTCCCCATTTCCGCAGGAACTCATTTATGAACTTGTAATATTCTCGAACCCGGCGCCCCAAAACCCCCAAAACCACCGCCGCCCCCCGGCCCACCCCGGCAAACTGCAGGAACGTGTAGTCCTTCTCGCTGTCAGAACTTTCTGAATTGATGGCTGTAAAACTTCATATAAAGACGATAACAAAGTTTCATCCCTCCCCCCACCACCCCGCCGCACGGCGCCCTCCTCTCTTACAACCCTCCATTCCTTTACCTCACCCTCAGGCCCTTTCTATATTCCCGAACAGGACGACTACGACGACGATGACAAAGGGAATAAATAACTCGAATATCGGTTCGCCCCCGGACAAATTATGCGGTTAACCGCGCCGTACCACTCTGTCGGTGTAGTTTCAAGAGTTATTTATTCACCCGACAGTGTTCCGATGTTACAACGTCCTCAGTAGTCGCGCACTGAGTATTTAATAAATGTTGGTGGGGGCAGCCTCAATCTGTACGGCATGAATAATGGGAAATTAAAACCTAAGATTGCTTACGTCAATTTTCATGAAAAACTAAACCTACTGTCGGGAAAAAAAAATTCTCCTCGTCCGGCTGAATTGATGATGAGTTATTACGCCTACATATATCGAGTTATTGATTCAGTCGAATAAGTTCTCCGCTATTTACCCTTCAAAAAGCGTCGAATTAGACCGTAAAATTGGCCAAATCGAAACGGACTTCGGGTAGAAGTCTTTCGGGAGGAATATGGGAACCGCAATTGCGCTTATATAATAAATAATGGGAGGAAAAAAGGTACTCAAAATCTCGGACTGCGGTTCCAATCCGTCGAAATCCTATTCCGGAGAACAAACCCCCCCCCGGTATTCACCGCCATCAGGACGGTTTTCGGTGCTCCGGCAAATTGTGGAGAACATCCCCCTACCGCCCCGCCAACCCCGTCTTCAAGGGGACGGCCTCGTAATTAAATTTAGTCCTATCCACGAACGAACGACGGCCGCCGCCCTCCGGCTAAGTGCCGTGCCGTGCTCGGGCATAAAAAGTCCCCATCCGGCATTAGGGACCCACTGTACCCTCGCGACAACCGCTCGTTAAAGATTATACGGCGGCCACCGTATTCCGTACAGTGAGTACTGAAGTTGGCGAGAAACCGAAAACGCGTACGGACTAGCCCTGCGTCCTGTATTGGCTGCGATCAACATTGATTGGGCTGTATAGTGATGGACAGAAGTGAAATTGATAGACTTCAAATAGTCTATAGTCTTCTGCCAGGCCGGTTCGGACAGTAGAAATGACAGTGCACTGTACTGAAGATGGCGAGCGGCCGAAACCGGTCTAGCGAAAGACCAAACAACAGTAGAATATATGATTAAAAAATGCCAATTATCCGCGCCCTCTTTACCGGCATCTCGTTTAGGGCCCCCCCAGTCTACATGTCAAACCGCCGCTTATTTAGGCCCGAGGAGTGGTGCTGGGGGCGGGGTAGGGGTGCTCGGATTACACGGCCATCAATATTAATGGTGGGGAATATCGGAGGCCCTCCGGTAATTACAGTAATACCGGAATCGTTTCATAAATATGGATGAATAGGCGTCCAATCTTCGGGGCCGCCGCCGCCGCCGCCGCCCGCTGTTTGGGCTTCTTTCATTTCTGTCCGATAACGCCGCCTCCGCTGATAATTGTCCATCGGAGAGGATAGAGTTCCGGGAACTGGCATCAGAGGACGGGGTAAAGCCGGGTGAAAAACCGGCACGTAGTGTTGGCAGCTTGAATTTCCCTCGAAATTCGGCCGCTCGCCGTCTTCAGTAGCGCTGCGTCGGCACTTTGGACGTTTTTCGGGCATCCCCACCGCCCACTGTCACTGTGAGGATGGCCGAAAAACACGGCCAATGTGCCGACGCAGCGACTGGCGCAGCGCTACTGAAGACGGCGAGCGGCCGAAACCGGTCCCGCGAAAGACCAGACAACAGCGAGAGGAGACGGCCCACACTTGGGCGTTCAAAAATGTTTACCGAATAGTCGTAATGTGAAATAATTTCGTGTACGTTTCATCGCGGCCTTGCGTTTTGCGGCAACGAAGCCCGAGCTTCGTTCAATTATTATTACACTTTTGAAATTGGCTCGATTGCAAATACAGAACTGAAATTAATTTAATCGATTTGTAACTGGGAAATTTAATTTTTCACTTCGATATATATATATTTGTACAGTATAAAATATTGTATATCGCGAATTTGTAATACGTTGTTGGGAAGTCTGCAATGTTTGACCGAAGTTCAAACTTCGTTTATGCCCAAATTGGAATCATCAATCCCCCATTCACAGGAGGCCGGCTTTCGTATTAAACACAGTTCAAATATTGGTGCCGTTTCAGACTGAAAAGTCGGTTACAAACCGGAGGAATCCGTTGTATGTATACAGAGCAGCCGGCGGCCTTTTGGGCGGATGGGGGTGGGGGCGCGTGCAAGCGTTATGTAAATTAATTAAATTTCATTTATAGGTTTACGCGAGGGCGACCATGCGAAGTTAATCTGAACGGAGCACCCGACATTGAATATTTTGGAATATTAGCGTTTAGTTTCAAAGGGTGGCGGGGAGGGAGGTTTGTTAAACGAGAGAGAGAGAGAGAGAGAGAGAGAGAGAGAGAGAGAGAGAGAGAGAGAGAGAGAGAGAGAGAGAGAGAGAGAGAGAGAGAGAGAGAGAGAGAGAGAGAGAGAATTTTTTAGTATTTTGGAAAATTACTTACCGGGTATGCTAAGTTCAACCCATTCAACTTACATCGAGATACGTTTCTGTACTTTTGTAATGCAATTTTTTTGCAATTTTTCAATCAGGTCTCAATTCTGCATCTTTCGATGTTAACAAGTTCGCGTCCTTGTTCAACTCGAAACAGTCGAACGAAAAACACTTTTTTTATAACTAAATTAAGCGTTTTATAACCTTTTGTCAGCAATTTCCTTCCCGATAATCCTTATTGTTTCCGAGGAAACGGCCGTTTTTTGGCCACCGTTTTAGTCTTTGTTCACGCCCCATCCAAAACGGACTTCGGGGCTTACGAGCGGCCGGAGTACTCTGTTCGTTTTTTAGGTCTTTCAGGATAACTTCGGCTGGTTCCTTCTTCTTCAGAGTGGTCAGCACGTGACCGTAGATCGGTTGATCGATACGCGAATGGGAATAAAACTATTTTACAAAATTTGAATAATTCAAACCGACCGATCGGAAAGCTCCATTCGGGAAAGCTCTATTCGGGAATATGAATAAAATTAACCGGGCGGACAACTTTCGACCGGCGCCCAATTAATATTAACAAACAATATAGTACATAATTGAAAGCGCTTTCTCTCGTTCGCCCACTGAAAAATTAATCGGTATTTTCTCGGTTTTAAATAAACGTTTACAACAAATTTCGGCCTCGCGGTCTGCAGTACCTGCAGTACCGAATTAACGTCTCTACGCTGCATGTTAATCCGGACAAAAGTGTGGGCCGTAGGTGAAATATTTATCAAAAAATGTTATAAACAAAGGTACAATCGAAGATCTAGGGCGGATCTCGACGAGCGAATCGGGAAGATGGGAATGAAAATTTCAGGAACCGGGATATTACAACAGTTCTGTAAAGCATTAAGCACTGTAAGTAGGACTTCTCCGGGATATCTCCACGGTCCGAGTCGGTTGAAATACGCTTTCTTAAAATTGTTAAATGAAGACCTCGGATTCTTTTCAACCCTTAAAATTGACGTTAAATCGGACTCGAAGCTTTCCGTGTTCGATTAACCGGGGAAAAGGCGGGGGGCGGACAGAATGTGTCCAAAACCTTAAATTGAATGGAGGATTGGACGGGATGAAAATATTTATTTCCTTTCCATTAAAGCCCCGTGTCCAATTATCGCTAATTGGTCGCGGCAATTATATTTTCCACAGAGAGCAGAATGCAACCCGCGGGGGCGTGGCGGGGCGGGGCGGACGCCCTGAATTTGCCGGCCTTTGACCAAAACCCCGATTTAATGTCCACCCCCGCCCTCTGTGTGTGTGTGTGTGTGACCCGCCACAGGATACGAAATGTAAAATGGGAGGGATTAGAGCGTGGGGGTTGAAGGGGAGAAAAATTGAAAACCCTTTCCCCCCCAACGTTTTTGATCGTGCTTTCGCAGTTGAAATATGGACCCGACCGCAGACAAATGTGTGCACGCGGCGTTGGTTTAATAGGCAAGTGGATTAAATTACAGCATATTCCCCCACCCCCACCCCTATATTCCCCCACTGACTAAACCGGGAGTTAGTCGCTTTATGAAACTCCGTCCGGGTTTTCTTTAGGTTTCCCCGCCGCCCCCTGAAACTTGAAAATATGTAAAGCATCAATGTAACTTCGGTTTGCCGAATTTTCGTGTTTTAGGATTTATTTTCGCGTATACCTTTTGTCGACAAACTATATTGCAAATGGGTAACAGAAAAGTGCCCTGACGATGCTACCGAAATCGGTCGCTGTTAACCGTATCAAATGAGCCCGTTGTGGTCAATGATTGAGGGGGAAAAAAAGAAAATAAATACTAAATTTTAACTAAATTTTTCGTATTTAAAATACGCGTTAACAGTAATCAAATCCGGTTAACAGTTGATTAGAAACCGTAATTCGCGGACCTCGGCGCAACGCGCCTAAAGTACTCGGTTTTCTCTGTAGAGTCCTTTTCTAAATCAAAAAAAAAAAGGAGAAAAAGGACTTATAGCGGCGGAAAATTGTTTATGCCTTCTTGGAACTGTTCGCGCGGCTGGGTAAAACTTTTTCGTCCCTCTAAGGAAAAAAAAAAACCCAGGAATGAAAAATAAAATGCATAAATTTTAAGCACGCGAGTGTATTCCCTCCCGCCACGCCGACGGCGCAACCGCTCTGGAAATTGGAGCCATAACTCTTTAACTTAAAATTGAAAAACAGGATCCCATTCCCGACGACAGTCCAGGAAATGAGCTGGAACACTTGTACTGGAAGGGAAATGAACTGAAGAAGTGAGTTGGCCCGAGGGAGTGACCCCCCACCAGGTTCAATAGGGAAAAGCGAAAGGTACAAAGACTTATCGTAGTAGTCGGATTCGAGTTATTTGTTCTCGGATCGGCAAGTATATATTACATATATATAAGTATGAATTTACGGCAGCGTACCGTTTATTCGCTATTTTTTCCGGATGTATTTTACATGAAAATTGGGGGGGCAAAAGTAATTTAGGGCCCCCGAGGACCGAGGAATCGGTCGGGGAAAAAAATTAAATATTTTCCCCGGAATGAGCCGCCCTGACTCTGATGTCTACCGACGGAAAATGGGAGAACGCGGAATACACTTTCCCTTTCATCAAATAAATTACCTCAGAGTTCATATTCTGCAGGAAACTAAGCTTCCTTTGTGTAAACGACCGGCGGAGGATTTCCTCTTCCCCGATGAAGATTAAAGGTATCCTTTTATTTCCAGCGTTTTCTACTCGTTTTTTTTTAAATATATATATATTTTTTTTGTTATTTTCTCAGGGGCGAAGAAAAAAACCACTCAAGTGTCCCGCCGATTCGGTTCGAGAAATGATAACGGGGCGTAAACCTTGCATTCATTTTCCGTTCCCCGCGAATCATTAGATAATTCTAAAGGGAGGCACCCCCCCCCCTCCCCCTCCCCCGCCCCGGGAAAGGAACAAAACTCGTCCATTAGTGGGTCGGACCTAAGGAAAATATTAATGAACCCTCTAGAAAATTAGCAAATGTTCCATTTCCCTTCACGAGGATCGACATTGTTCTCTTTGTCGGCAATTTAAAAAATTACTCCGCCCGAATGTCGTCGGGGGTTCCATCCATCTCTTCGCCCTGAGAAGTATGTAAGGAGAGAAATTTACAGCGGGGAAGCAACAGAGTGAAAGTGATTTTCGTCCCAACGAATATTATCATCCGAAAAGAAACCGGTACCCGTTCCAATTGGAGGTTTGAAAAAGTTCCCGAAAGTAGTAGTCGAACCCGCCTTTATATTTCGGCCGTAAAACTGTGAAACATAACCGTAATCCACGCTTCTGAGTGTATTCATTTCGAGTAGAATTGGCCCGGGGTACGGTACGGCCCTTTGAACTGCGCACAGTCGTTCGGTACGGATTTGTCGGCGAACGGAGGGCCCACGCCTGGTGGATTTATCGCGGATCATTGATAATGGAACGGCGATAAAGGGGCCAAAGTATTCTGGGGAAGGGGCCATTTAGCAAACATGGGGCGTCCGAAGGTGATAGGGGGCCCCACGGCCCCGTATCCTGTCCCGAGCATAAAACCCCACCAGCCCCCCGAAGGGCCGAGGTTTACGAGCCGACATCAGACTGAGCAGACTGAGCTCAGGATTTAGGACCGAAAATCATCCGCAACATCATCATCATCATCGTCGTCGTCGTCGTCACGCCCTACCGACCCCACATCACCTGCTCTTACTTCAGTAGGCCGTGTTCTACGCGCCGGAATATTCACTCCGGACATATATTCCCGGAAATTATTACCGGCAAGGAAGATTTAAGAATTCATTATCCTCGGGACTCTTTATTCTGGCAGAAATTTTATTTTTTTGGTCCTTTTTCGTTAAAGGACGAAGAGCCCTCTGGACGTCCAGTGGAGGTCGATGACGACCGAATAAGGGCCGAATTTAGACGTTCATTCGAAACCGTCTACGGCTTATCTGTTTCTATGGGGTAAGTTTATGGCCAGCGGGGTACCACTGTCTTTGGGGTTTGGGACAAATTCAAGGAAGTGATAACATTTTTTTAAGGTTCATTAACGATGTTGATTTTCTTTTAAATACACGCTCTTTAAAGTTGGGCCCCGGGGACACTTTAAGCCGTTGGCCCTTGTGTAATATATCTATATATAGAGGGCATGAACGGGGGTGGGGGTTGGGGGGGACGGCAGGGGAACTAAGGAAGGCGGGAAGAGCGGTCCCGGGGGAAATTTGGTAAACCCGATGCCGGAGATAATCCGGGCTTAAGCGGGAGCAGGGAGGGTTCCAGCCCTCCTGGAGGGACAATGGCGGCCCGGGATCTATGTCGTGATAATGGCTTTGGAGTCGCGGCCGCCCAGTTACGAGGTATTTAACCGGGACTTAGGTGGGGGGAGGGTGTCCCCTGTCTTAGGAGGCCTACTCAGGGCGGCTAAATTTCGTCCCAGCGTTAACCGGGTGAATGGGGGTAATTAAATAAACACTCGACCCGCCGGATTATGAGTGGGACTTACACTGCGAACTTCCAGGCACCCGGAGACATCTTACCCTTACGAAAACCGTAGGCCCCAAATGGGGATCAGTTAATTTAAAAAATTTTTTTCCAATATGACATAAGTATTTACAGGAATTTTTTTTCACATTATAATTACTACGTCGTGTTAAAATACTCGTAATTATGATTATTATTCAAAATAAAAGATGATCCGTCTCATGTATTGTGGTTCAACTCTGTAGTGCCCTAATCTCCCCCACCCCAAAAATGGGATTTAAAAAACAAAATATTTGACAAACCGGTTTTTAAACACATATTTTGAGGTACTATTTGATAATAATGCATCGTAATAAGTGAATTTTATACAAAAATACGGTACTTAATGGGTTATAGAGCGAAACCATCCCTCCTGTACGGCCTAAAACCTCAATTATGGAGTGATAAGATTTCACTGGGCTTCGCGACGAATAAAAGAAGCCGGTTTCCGTCGACTTTCGTTACGAGAGCTTTGTCCCAAGTATATATAATATATAGAGTAACGTTCAAATTGTAAGTCCTGAGGACTAATGAAGCCAAATTCTCGAAGACGAATTGATGACGAAGCGATTCCTGAGGGTGGCAGGAATCCAAAAGCTGTGGGGAAAAATCTATAACAACTATATAGATAGAGGAAATTGATTTTCACACGTGTTCTGGAAATTTGCCTCCTGGCTTATACCCGGAAAATTCGCGTTGAGAGCACGTCCTCGTGTGATCCAATTTCCGTGCTGAAGACGGGTCATCGGGGTTGGCGAAACCGTGCCAAGAAGACAATATATACACATCCGGTCTAATAATCTGTATTAGACAGGAAAACTATGAAAAGGGAAGTTTTTCCTCCCCTCCCCCCGAGTTTCCGGGAACACTTTTCTTCAATCGATTCATTTATTTTGGGAGAAAAAAAAGGAAAAAAAAATTGTCGCCTATCAATTCGTCGGGAACACCTTCGTACAGAATTACAGATTTGATATACGAACAATGTTTTAATGTTCTTGTTTTACGGCCGAATAGACCATTTGTCGCGTCCGAGGTGATTTCATTAAATGAGAAAATTAATTTTTATATTAATTTTTCCAGTTCAGTTCAGTTCAGCGCCCGACTGACAGGAACGTCCAATGTCCATATTCGGACTCGAGTCGTAGCGAAACTATAAACTGTGTAATAAAAGTGGGACAAAACGTCCTTTCAGAACGTCCCCTGTACTGGAGGGTACCGCGGGGAGGAAATGGGGGGGGAGGGTTTCTCTCGGCGGATGGGAATGTACTAAAATCAATATGTTTCACCCGTTCCTGGGGGGGGGGTGGGGGCCTACATGGGGTTGTGGAGGGATAGTAGGGTGGATGGCTGGGAAAGGGGAATAAGAAGAGGGCCTAAATTTTATTCCCATCTTTTATGCAAATATCCTACGGGACCCCTGGCTCGGCATTTCCATATTAATTATTCCCAATTGAGGGTATATATATATATATATATATATATATATATATATATATATATATATATATATATATATATCGATCCGCAAAAATTATTCTCAGTGTCCACTCGAAATACGGGTTTCCCCCAAAAAGTCGTTGTGACTTTGTCCAACGCGTTATATATCTAAAATGTAGTTGGGTCCATTCAGGTTCGTGTACAGAATTTACGCTAAGGGAAGTAGTTGAAAATTACGAATTTTTCGACTTTCGGTCGGACGAACAGCCTTCGGTCGGAAATGTGGTTTTCGGGGGGATGGATGGGGGGGGGGGGAGGATTTAAATATTCCGGTAATTTAAATATATCGAGTAATTCGGACTAAAATTAGGTCCGAAACCTGGCAGGGGTGGGGGGGCTAGATTGGTCTAGGGGGGAGGGGGCATTGATCGCAAAGGCAAATTGGATCCGGATCGGTATCGGTGGTTTACGAGGGGGTGGGGGGGGTTAATGAATTTCAACCCTGGAATGGGTGGACCGTATTAATTACAGGTTGGTCGGAGGACCCCGGCTATCGAGATCGCCGGCACGGCCGAGTTTCGGGGGGGGGTGGCGGGGTGGAAATTGCGCCAAAATCTGAAATAAAAATCCCGTTTATCGGCTAAGGACAAAGGTTTATTATTCGGCGTTAGGTTCGGAATTAGTTCGGCACGCGTTCTATTCCTGGAGAATAGCCGGAGTGGAGTTGGATACGGGGCGGGGGGCACCTTGATCCAATTTAGAGACGGGTAAAAGCTCAGATTTGTCACAAAATTGAATTGGGAAGTGATTCAATGCCTATTCCACCTTATATAGTCAAAATCAGTCAGACAATATTAACAGTATTCGACCGGAATTTGAATTATTACCGGTTTCAAAATAACCGTTAATCCGACATACGGAGTGGTCCAAAAAAATGTATCCACCGTTTAAAAGTCCATAACTCGCAAACCAATTGACGGAGTCGTCTCATTTTTGTACTGTTACAGTTTGTAGTTCCAGCAATCGCGCCATACAAGCGTTGTATTGAGTTGTTTCGTTTTGTCGGATGAAAGTCGGACTTTAAGCTACACTTTCACCGGAAAAAATGAGACACAACTCCGCGTCAATCAGTTTGCATCAAGTTATGTATTTGTCGTCATTTCAATATCGTTACATTTACTAATTATTGCGCGCTGTTGAGTATATTTTACGATTGTACGGGATCGGATTCGGGAGAAAAAGAAAAAAAAAAAAATTGGAGTACAAGGAGAAGGGCCCCAACCGAAAACCGAGATAGTGATAATTAAAAGGAGGGGGCGAGAAACCGATAAACGGTTTAAACGATAATGAGAGTTCTTCTTGTAAAGGGGGGCCTCCCCCCCCCCCCCCGCACAACGTCCGTGTACGAATAGGGCCGATCGGCACGAAAGAACAAAATTAAATTAGAATTAAAATAGAGTTCGGATAATCGTGAAGCCCGGTTTTAATTGGGCACCGGAATAAGACCGCAATTAGGAACCGGAAACCGTCCGCGGCGGACCTAATTTATTCGCCGAATATAATCCGATTAGAATACTTATTGGAAGGAAATTAAAAAGGACGAATGTAGCAAATATCCCCCGGGCCGAATATACGGCCCGACTTATATATTTAATTGAACACGATCCCGGGGGGTGGGGGGGGGGAGTTTTAAGAGACCGATACGGAGTTGTAAAAGTCTCAATTAATAAGGCCGGAGGAAAACTGTTTTATTTCGGTATAAATGATTACACTACGCTTCCTTTATATAATTTACACAATATAGTCTGTATTATATATAGCGAGGGGAAGAGGGAATGGGGGAATTTGTGAGCACGGGCCGGGATTAAGCTCGTTACGTGTCCTTTCGGCCGCCCATTTATCTCTTATATGTGGGGCCGGCGAATTCTTTCCCGCTTCTTGACATAATCATCGTAAAGTTGAATTATGAATAAACTTAGCCTCCCTCCGCCCTGCACCCCCACCCCACCCCATCCCGTAGGGCAAAGCCCGTTGCGTTTGTTCGCCCCGGGCATACTCCGAGGAGAACTAAATTTCTCCTCCGTACGGGGTACGGAGGGTACATCCTCCTCCCCACCCTTCCCCGCCCCCAACCAACCTCCCTACAACCCTTCTTTTATTTATTGAAGCGCCCGTGTAATTTACAGGTTTTCTTACGGTCGCATTTCAAAGAATAAACACGAGGGAGAAACTCTGCAGAAGATTTAAGCTACCGGCGTACGGGGTGCGCATTTGGAGGGAATTGTTAATAAAATCGACCTGAATGTTATATATATAATGGGGGTGGGGGTGGATAAGAGGATGGGTAAGAGAGGAAACTGGATGAACGAGTGGGATTGGGAGTGGAATTTCGGGAACCGGGATTTTTCGAATTTAGGGGGGGGATATGAAGGACTTTCGACTGAAATCTCTCTATTTATATTGTCAGTCTGTTACTTGAGGTCAATTTCGATGTCCGTTTTCAGTAATGGACTTGAGAGTCAGAAATTTTCTGTTCGCCCTCGTCGGCCGATAATGAATTCCTCGTGTTGGTAGGAAATTAATTTTATTGAGCCCGAAACTCGGTCTCGGTCGGGGGTCCCGGGGGGCGGGTCGGGGCAGACACTCCGCCTCCGCCCCAGCCGCCGCCGATGCCGCCCCCGCCCGAAACGGCTCATAAATCGAGCCTCTATTGGCAATATATTAGAGCAGTTTGCAATTAAATTGCCACGGAAATTACATTTCCGGCCGGGGTTTAATTAATGAGAGCGGTGGGACGTTTCAGGCAACCCCCCCACCCCACCAACCCCCATCCTCTCGATAATTTTAACGCCACGAACGAATTTTTTACGCGGGACTGACGAATTTGAAAATCGAAACCGAATTATAGCTACGCAGCCGTCGGGGGGATACGGCCCCGGGTTCGATTCCCGTTCGATCTGGTCGTCAATATCGAACGTTCGCGTCACGATCTCAATTCGGCGGACAGGCACGAAACTAATACAACGAAAGGTTTCGATTAAGTCGGGTTTTCGAATGATAACTCTCGAACGATAGCGAACTTCTTCGCCTCTCATATCGGACTTTCGATTCACCGAACGATCCCTCGTCGTGCGTCTATCCGGTCGGACGGCCGCAATCTGTGAACAGTTCGAAAATCGGGTACTGGACCTGTTTTTGGGCCGCCGCCCGATCGACATCAGAGAGATTGGGTTCGATTCCCGATTGGAAACACGTCGCCATCAATCTTGCTCAAGCCGGTGGCGATGTCTCCGGTGTAAAACTAATCTCTCTGTCTCTCTCTCAAGAGTCTCCTCTCTCTCTCTCTGTCTAATACTATCGTTGAACGGTGTTCAACACGGGGGCTGGGGGTTGGGAGGGGCGGGGGCATTAACATTCCTGTCCCAAATAATTATTGGACCGACCCCTACAATTAGTCTACCCTGCTGGATCCGAGACTGGAATTCAGCCCCGTCCTACAGGGAATCGATTTGACTGGGGGATGGGGAAGGGGAAGAGGAGGGGCCTCTTCCCCCACACCCCTCAATCACCTTAGAAACTCCAGAAATGCAGGTATTATCGGTTTAAAGTAGGCTTCACAATCCGCCGTCTCGATTGAATCAACTCAATTTACAACGCGGTGACCTTTGGACACAGTGTTAATTAACCATTTCTCTGTTTAAACTCCGATAAATAAAATTCAGTTTCAGTCTTTTTACCATATAAGCCGTTTATTTTGAACTCCATTTATCTTCAAAATCGAGATATTTAAGGGTTTCCGCTTCGACGAATTTAAAAATACGCGTCATATCCGCTTAAGTGTATCTGAGGGTGTTAAATTTATAGTTCCTATTGAAATAGCGGGGAGTTGGGCAACTTTCAAAATTAACAACCGGATTCGTTATAAAATTTGAAGGTGGCCATTAACCATCGGCCATTTTTTAACTACATAACGTACAAAATTACAAACATAAATTTATTGCAAAACAATTTACTACTTCGTCTGCATTTTGTGCATATCGTAATAGGTCTATTATATCCTCGAATTTTTCTGTTGTAATTTGATATTTTTATACAGCGGTGTCGATAAAATATTTTCCAACTTTTTTGGTCTACCCCAATAAATTGGGGACTTTAAAATTTCCATTCTCATTCATCGATGTCTTATAGAAAATTTTAAGACGGTCCATTTCTCTGACCAAAACGCGTCCAACATATTTTTTTTTAGCCAGTTTATTGATTCTCCAATCGGAATTTTTATACTCTTTTAAAAATTGCATCCTCCTAACAATTTTGTCGATACAAAATCTTCTCGTCGTCTCATTTCATTTACAACAATAAAATTATTACCTTTCCGACACTATCTTGGGGTCATTAAGTAAGTCAATTTATCTTCAAAACGAGATAATGAATTTAAAAATATACGTATAGGATACTAACGGAAATAAGTGTATCTGAGGGTGTTAAATTTACAGTTCCCATTAGAATAGCGGGCAATTTATTAAGCGAATAATATTCGTTTTCTTATCAAGAATTATCGTATTCGCTCGGATTATAATCAAACTTCACACAAGCTTCACTGATAAATAACGTAAAGTTGTCCATTTAACCGTGACAACCGGAAAAAATTGAGTTGGGCCACTTTCAAAAAACGGCTGATATCTCAAGTTTTAAGAAATTGGTGGTGGGGGTTGGGGGAAGAAGCTTCAAATTTTGACTAAATTTTCTTTCTTATCATCACCTAAGGGCGGTGGCCCCGATCGTGTTATCAGCTCCCGGGACTCCCGGGCACTGAAGCAAACAATCGGGCTGGAAAAATTTTCGTGGGCTTAACGGTAATGACGACTGTAAGTCGTCGTCGCCACGTCGGCGGGGGTGGGGGCGGTGGGGTGGGGTCACGCATAGCGCTCAGGACGGGGACTATACGTTATATCTAGACCGGTGATAAGTTATCCTACGTCCTATTTCTACCCATGGAGGGCATGACCTCAGTCCCATCCACCTCCGACTCCGACAAGAGATTTACGCCGTACGCACGATTTACCGTTCTTTATTTTTCGACGCCTACCACCACCACTACCAGCGGGCTTATTTCTCGGACGGCCGTTGATCTACTGAGGATAGGGTACCGTCGGGTACCTGGACGTCGTTGAGTACGTGGGCGCGGCCTGCCTTTTACGGCGGTCCAAAAATTTTAAGACTTTAAACAGTTGAGACGAAATTGCGAAATTCTAAGCCAATATCGAAGTCCTCCGCCCTTTGATCGCTGCTCCACTGCACTGTTACGCATCGTCCGGCCGATAACTAATTTATATTTCAAATACTTCGGCAAAAAAGCCGGCACAGACTCGTTGTAAATTATGAATAAACGTCCCCCACGAGACGGGGGAGGATCCTCCTTCTGAGCTGTTTTATATTCAAAGGAGGGATTCCCTTGTAAATAAAGCTGTTAATTCTCTTCGGAATTTAGCGCCAACAACGCCCTTTCCGCCAATATTTAAGAGATCCTGAGATTCGGCCTCCCCTGTCCTGGAAAGGGGGGCAAAAGAAGGAACGGGATTAAGATTCGCAGTCTCATTTCCAGACTATACGACTGAAACGGGGGCCGATTCCCGGACGCCTAATTATCGACTCTTCGCCACCGATCCACCAGGACTATTAGTTCCGGTCGGATTGTGTAGGATCGATAGCTTCGAAAATCCTCGAAGGAAGATACGACCGGCGGGAAAAGGGGATGCAAAGCTCGAACAATATCTTCGGATATGGATGGGGGCGAATTCGGACAATATATATATATAAGGGAATATAGGGCGGGATATATAAGTTTTGCAGGGTCGAGCAGAGGGTTGACGGATGAGGCGATGATAGGGGATGAAGGGGAGGAGGCCGCCGACTAATGGTCGCCTATACGCGATTCACCCCGCAAGCAGTATCAAACGGGAGAAAAAATACACTTTACAGCACTGTACAAGCTGTAAGAACTAGAAACCGTATAAAAAAAGGATCTAAGCTCAGTTGAAACCTGAATAAAATATTTAGTTATTTATTTAAACACTCAGCAATGAGTGTCCCCCCCCCCAAGTTCAGAATAGAGAGTAGTAAAGTTATTAATTAATACTTAAAGTTGACGTCAAATTCTGATGCATTGTCCGAAACATTGAGTGGATACAATGCACTAGTAGTTAATCCATTCCTAAACCGGAAAGGGGAAAATTATCCACTTTGATCTCCAGCTTTCTGTCGCAACACCGTGGTGTATCTGCCTAATTGGCGGTGGACCAGGAGGATGGTGGACGGTCTGGTTCTATTGGAGTATTGGAGTGCAGTGGTTGCGATTACGGCCGGGGGTTGATGGCCCACCGCAAAGCCCAATTCCTGTATTTCCCGCCGGCGTTAGTTAAATGATGAAGGGTTTAGTTGACAAAAAATAATAAAATGTCTCGATAAAACCACCCCAAGATGGGTGATTGGTGATTGGATAAGGGGGAGAAAGGGACTGGAACGAGTGGATTGGGGATGACGAGAGGAGAAAGGGAGGCGGGAGTGGAACTTCCAGAAAACTGGGACTGTCTGGGTATGTTGAGAGGTCAGGGGTGGATTGTCTGGTAACCGATAACATTCAATTTTCGACTATTCCCGGGGTACATATTTTCGATAACGCGTATCGCGGTTCGTATTTACTGAAAATGCGATTTTCAAAATAATAAAATGATCCAATTGAAAATTAATGTCGCCCCAGGAACACTTCACACAAAAGGACCCCACAAAAACAGGATTTCAACTAATCTCGTGCTTAACTCGTTCCCCACCAACATTCACATATGTGTGACAGATATTTTTGCACAATTTACACAAACGCATATTTGTATATGTCGAATATTGAACAAAATTGTCAAGTTCTAAAAGTGTAAAATGTACGAAGTCTGTACTCGGGGTCCGCTCTCGCGTTAGATTATTTAGAGTCTTTATGACAGTTGAATAGGGGTCGTTTTAGCGGGGGTAGGTGAAATTAACGGGCAATAAGTTAAGTTTAAAAAGGAAAAGCTCGTACAAAATAAAATGAATTTCGTTCGGATAAATTGTATTTATATTTTTTTGGCTTATAATCAATTTCTTCTTATTTAACGCGACACATATATGTGACACGTGGGCTACAGCGTTCAGTTTTTATCTATATTTGTGTCAGTTTAAAACTTATTTTACTTTTTTAGACTGTTCCAGATACGCAGACATAAAATCTATTGCAATTGATTTCAATATAATCGCGAAAAAAATCTTGGGCTACGCTGGATGTTTTCTCCAGAAGACCCCGATAGCTTGAAATGGTTAAAATGGTACATTTCCTCCGGGAAACTCACCCTCTCACCCTCAAAATGTAAATCGAATATTATCACCGCGACGGTTAGCAAGTTAACAGTGTGGACTTTGAAACGATGGTGGGGGTGTTTTCACCCTAAACAAATAGGATCTAAGTAATCGGTTTTCCAACCCCAACCGTGGGCCGGGGAAGGGGGCATGGGGGTGAGTGTCTGGCAGTGCCACCCTCCATTATGGACGGCCATGAATAACTACTAGTGCTGGGGGATGGGGTGGGGGTTGGGAAAGCGCGTCAATATGAAAAACACCAGAAGTGACATTGAGGGGGAGGACACACAGGGCGAGTTTCGGTATAATCCGTAGGGCACACACAACCGGGTTGGGTAGGGCTCATGTTTATTCAGTATATAAAACCCCATTATAAAAAGATGAATTTCATCCCTTCCCCCCCTCCCACCAACAACATATAAACATGCAATATGTTATATCGTGTGTAATCCACGATTACAGTATAAAGCGGTGACTACAACCCTCGGTCATTGAAGGGCCTTGTAAATATTTATTAGACACGTCTAGAATCCGTAAAAAAATAAATATTTTCCAGCGAATAAACTTCACTTCGGGGGTGGTTCGTCAAGTTTGGGATCCCGGCCCCAGGACCCCTACTACTTAAGTAGCTTTTAGGACAAACCTCCCCTTTGATAGTTTCGTTTATTATTCAGTACACGCCGCCCTGACGCCCTTATATAATAAATTCTCCCTGAGAGATCGGTATCGGCTGGAATTGAATTTGCGCCCTGAACATTGTCCCCAGATCAACGGTCATACTATATATTCAATATAACTAATGTATCTGTATAATTTAACGAACGAATTAATCACGAATTGTGCGGCAATTGCCCTTACAATTTCGTAAATCTTTCGTACAAACTAAAAATACTGCTACTATTAGTTCGTTGGACCGAGTAAGTATTGTCGAAAATTTTTTATAAAATACATTAATCACTACTAATTGTAAGTTAACTCACTGCTCAGAATGAAATCCGCAAATTTCTCACAGCTAACTCACCTGAAATAGAAAGAAAAATCATCAATACAACGTTCGAATATTGATAACAGATACTAGTGTTATAATAGTCCAGGATAATACCTAATTATAGTAGATTTTGATTTAAAGGTATTCTATATAGTTTAACCCGTTTTCTGGTCTGTGCAGGGTTCGAATACTCTCCGGTCTCCTCTCGCCGGTTTGGTCTTTCGCCAGACGGGTTTCGGCCGTACGCAACGGTCGACGCCAATCGTGACTACTGAAGACGGCGAGCGGCCGAAAGAAAGACCGGGACCGGCGAGATGAGACAGAAGAAACACACTAAATCTACGACTTCTTTGAATACTGACGATAGCGGCTTGCGGAAACCGGTCTACAAATTTTATTATTCTACTAGAAAAAAAAACATATTGGTGAAAATATCCGGGACGTTGTGCGGATTTCATTCATCGCCTCCCAATGTAATTACCCGACAATGTAATTCCCCGACAATGTAATTCCCGGAATCAACTCCCGGACTGTCTATAAATTGGGCGCAGGTTGCGACACCGAAACCGGTCCACGGCCTTCCCACAGATAAACGCCGTCGGCCTCTCGGTCCTCGGGGGATGAATTTTAATGATATTCACCGAAACCCGTCCAGTCGCGGATTCGGCCGACGGGAAAAGTCCATTTAACCGTGTATCACGATTTAAATCGATCGGTTAACCGTCCCAATCTGGACGGCCCGGTTCGTCGTCGAAATCGATCTCGGTCCCGAATTTTAATTACGGCCATTTCAATATCGTTAATCTTCCCGGCATCGGTCATAGAGCGTCGGCCCGACGGTAAACTCGATTATTAACTTGTCCGACACTGTAATTTCCTTTGAGCGTAAATTTTCGTTCTCTCCGCTTCCTTTTCAATATCGTAAAATTAATAAAAAAAAAAAAAAAAAAATTTTTCCTCGCGCCGATATTTACGAGCTTTTACGTGTAAAAGGGAAAATTAGTCTTCTCGATAATTTGCGGGACCGAATTGGGTTACAATTGAAATTTTTGTATCGAGTCTTCTATTGCAATATCAACTATAGCGTTTAAGCGTCACACTTCGGAAAACACTTTCCGAATCTATTCACAACGAATAATAAAGAAATTTGCATTTCGACTCTCGCCTATGATTGCTATAATCGTCCTTTTTTTAAGCGGTCGAAAACCGGGGTTTCGGCCGTTCGCCATCTTCAGTAGCGGTTGGCCGAAAAACATCCGAACAGTGACTGACACAACGCAGCGCTACTGAAGATTGGCGGACGGCCGGAACCGGTCTGGCGAAAGACCGAACCGGAGAGGGCAAAACAGGGCGACGGTATTCCAACCCCTCGCAGACCACAAAACAATGTTGAAAACTATTCAAAACATTGTTCGGAGCTGATGTACGATTCGTTCGGCAGCCGTTCAATATTTCAGATTGCGGAAATGTTTACAGACGTGTTTACGCCGAGAGCCAGTTAATCCCCCCGGGGTTTAAACACCCCCCCCTCCCCACCCACCCCAACCACCCCTCCGGCGATGATTATCATTTGTCCGGAGAGAAATCATCCGCCGGCGCCTCATCACGATCCTCCCGCACCCCCGGCCCCAACCCTCATCTATCTATCCTATCACGGTTATCCGCCACGGTGTCCATTACTCTCGCCGCGGAACAATACCGCCCTTGGGGGACTGCGAACCAGAAATCGATTGGTTGGAGGGGGTGGATAGGGGATGGGGTGAGAGGGTGAGAGGGATCCATTCCAATCTTCGTTCGGCGCAGAACAAACATAATACACCGGTAATTTACGGCCGCCGGCCTTCCACGTCGAAAAATCACGAAAAAACGAAGAGAAAAAAAAACGATAAAATCGAGGGTCATTTAATATAATCGTGTACCTCGAGTACTTTATAACTTCGGGAACCGGGATTTTTCGACTTCGTCAACATAGTTGGAGTTGTCTGGTCGGAAACATACCCCCGTAGCTCTATACAGTATGTCCGTGTCGGTTGTTACTTGAGGTCAATTTCTATGTTTAGTAACGGACTTAAGAGTCCAAATTTTCTGTTATTCATTTGTGCCCCGACGCCGTATATTAAATTCATCAGTTTTTTTTTAAATTCAACCCTAGGCCTGGAGAGACGCGTAGGGCCACGCGAAGCGAGAGAGAGAGAGGGTGAGGAGGGTGGTGGAGAGAGAGAAAAAAAAGAGAAAGAAAAACCGAAAATAATAAATGGGGGGGCCCCCGAGCGAGCCGCTGAATGCCCCGGGGGAATTTATTCCGTACTGCGGACTGCGGAATTATGCAACGACGCATACACCGGCTACGCAATACAGTGCGTAGAGTCGAAACCCGCCCTCCATCCCTCCCTCCCTCCAACCCCGGTAGGAGACCTGTTAGCATTTCAAAAAAGGGTGAACAGCCCGAGTGATTTCTTACAATTTAAACACTTCACGGGAAGTGATAGAGAGGCGAATGGGGCGTAAATAAAACGTGTTGCGTCGGGTGTCGGAACAATCCGTCCTGTAAAGTCGGCAACCCAACGAAAAAAAAAAATCCATATGACAGCGTATAGTTCAGGGTGTTTTCAGTGTCGGGGCGTTAATTGTCAGGGACACACCGCGTACAGTACAAATGGGAGTAAGTGGAAGGGCCGATCCGAAAAATCTTAAAATAGAGTTTGAAATTTTGCCGAATAAAAATTTCTCATCTCGGGAAAATACACAGGGGAAAAAGGTCACAGAGTTATATTTAGCGATACATACGAATATATTGCTTTGTTCGGCTAATTGGTTTGTTCAATCAACACGGCGTCCCCCGTTGAGGGGAGAATAAATTTCATTTATTAACTATCCAAGGTATTTTCGGTTTTATCGAAACCGGGTTTCGATAGAAAAAAAAATATCGACGTCCTGGAATTTCGTCGCATTTCTACGATTTCGGATATCCCCATTGAATTATACCTTTTTAGAGGCCGTTCAATGATATATCGTAAGGCTGTCCTATTAAAAACGCTCAGATGTGTGTTCTATTAATATTTGGGCTTACTTAAAATAATTTTTCGACTAAACAGGTAGATAGCTGAATGCTACTGAAAGTGGGGGAACAGCAATGGATATTAATAACAGTAACATTAATTTCGGGTGATTTAGTTAAAAGGCTCGATTTGCGAACCCTAATTCCTAATAATAGGGGTGGTTGGAGGGGGGGGGGGCGGTATTAGCCGGGAAAATAATAAATTTTCCCGGCCAAGGTCCCGCACTATCTCGAATCACTGTATTTCCCCTTTTTGATGGTTTAATAATTTCTTAATATCCCCCTCCGGGCCCCCAAGAGACGGCCGGGTTAAATAAATATAATAAATTGCCGGAGATAAGGAGAAATTGATTCGTCAAATTCTGTGGGGGGGGGGAAGATTCCAATCGGGGAATTGATCAAACCTATAAATACTGTCTTCAAAGCGGACACGCAATGTTTGCACTATCGATTTTGTGGGGCCGGGGGCGGGATGGGGGCCGCCTGAAACTTTATTTTAAAGTAGGCGGTGGTGGTGGGGTGGGTGGACTTAATGGCCTCAGCGGCCACAACAACGAGGCGGAGTTAAGTCCAAGCGGACTTGTCAAACGTTTTACCCCCGCCCCACTACCCCATCACGAACCGTTTTCAATTATAAGAAAAAAAAAAAAAGATGGGGCCTCGATGGGAATTATAAAAAAAATTCTTTATTATTCCGGGATGCAGGGGGGAATATGTAGAAGACATCGGGTTCGTGTAATTCATGTATTTTTTTTTAAATAGACTTCGATGGCAAGCTTATTTATTGGGTCGGCCACTAGGCAATATACATATTTTCAAGTACGTCAAAATCTTTGCACGGATAAGCCGTAGATGGTTTCGAATGCAGAAGTATAAGATACATTCGGCTTCAAGGGCTTTGTTCGGTCATCATCGGCGTCCACTGGACGTCCGGAAGAGCTCTTCGTCTTTTAATGAAAAAATCCTTTTACTGTTTTTTACGTAACGAAAGTGACAAAGAATCTTATCTGTGCAAAGATGAATTCCGCAGTATCGCTTACCTTATATTGGAAAAATAGGGTTGGGAATTCCACAGCCACAACTAATATTGACATTCGTGTTTTACACAACGGGGGGACGACGACGGTTAATAATAAAAGTTGAAATAATTGAACAGGCGGAGAGGGTGCATGTAACGGAGGGGAGCTCTATTAAAGGGGATGAAGCTTAAGCCGACGGCAATTACTAGGAGTTCACCTTTCAGGAGGACGCCCGGGGGGGGCAACTTGGGGACGGATTAGAGGACGAATAACGCCGTTTGTTGGCAGAGTGAACGAGTCCTGCTTGATGAGGGAGGGATGGAGGGAGGGGGGGATGAAGTGGAACGGAGCCCACGGGATAAAACGATAGGAAAAAAAAAGGACAGCATTGAACGAGCGGAAAAACAGGAACAGGATTATTTCGTTGTATTCAATATCCTTCCGATTCGCGTACCATTATCCGATAAATTGCCATTAGTTTATTGAACAGAATGTGCAGGATCGTGAGGTCCCAGGTCCGCAGGTCTGTGCCCGGACATTGTCTTTTGTTCTGTCACTGAAGTCGATTATTGCCAGAATGCTACAGAACGAAGTGTTCCAGAGGCGGAGTGTTCCAGGGCGAGTTATAGTGAAATCTCGGACAGGATCTGGGCGCCGACGGCGAGAAACGGGATCAAGGAACTCTGGGCCGTCGTGAAACGGTGGTGGGGGGACAGGGAATTGGAATAGGGACGATTATACGGAGAGGGAGACGGGACGGGACGGGACTACCGGTTAATGCCCAATTTAAAAGGGAGCTATTAAGGAGAAGGAGGCGAAGAAGCAGAAGGATAAGAAGGAGGAGGAGGAGGAGGAGAAAAGAAAAATCTCTGAAAACCGGTCCCGGCATTAATAACAGGCCGTGGCCGGACCCGGACCGGTGTCCTCAGACCAAATTATACCTCCTTATAATTATATCGTAAAACATGGCGAGCCCCCTCGGGAAAAACAAACAGGAATAATCATTCCCCCCGGGAAGAGGGGAGGGGGGGCGGTGAGGAATTCTCTGGACTAAGCTTCCGATGGGGGCCCTCAGACGGAAATCCCCGATTTCTATCCTGGAACCGATGCGTCTCCAAAACCCACGCGGGATAATTATTTCATTTAGGTGTAATAATTTATTACATTTTTAAAAATAAATCCACCGATATTTCCCCACCAAACAGCCAAAAGAATCGACTTGAAAAGACTCTTAACGCCATTACTACTAGAACGGACATTGAAATTGGCCTCAATTACAGACAGTATACAAAGCGATACTCAAACCGAGATTTCAATCAATCTCCCCCCGGTTATGTTTCTAACCGGACAATCGACCGTGACCTCGACATACCCCGAAAGTCGACGAAGTCACAAAATCCCCGGTTCCTGAAGTCCCTTTCCTCTCTTACCCATCAATTATCCCCACAACGGGACGAGCTTAGCGCCACTGGTCAGAGAGATCGCCTCGGAAAACTGTTAAAAAAACTGGAACTTTCGACTGAATAATCGACGGTATTCTTCCAGGGACATTCAGTGTAGCCTTCGAAGGGCTGAAGGTCCACGCAGGACCGAAGTATCCTCTCCTGGACTGACAACTGGACTTTTCAATTACTCAGTGTCTCGAATCCCACAGGCGAGACTATTGTCCTGTTATCGATCTCAGACAAAAAAAAAAATAAGGGAGAGAATACAACAAGGGCTGGGCTAAATCAT
Source organism: Lethocerus indicus (assembly GCA_019843655.1). Lineage (NCBI taxonomy): Eukaryota > Metazoa > Arthropoda > Insecta > Hemiptera > Belostomatidae > Lethocerus > Lethocerus indicus. The sequence continues at coordinate 840,601 of JACDQD010000002.1, read as the reverse complement.
AGCCCTCGGGAGATACTTAATATTGGGCCGAAGAGGGACTTCGATTCCGTGGGACGGGGTGGGAGAGTTTGATTTATGGGTCCCGCTGTGTGATTGATGCGCCCCTCGCACCGATTACCAGGCCACGATACTCACCCCCTTTACGGGGGCGGGGGGGCTGTTGAAAAGAAATATATAATTGGAGAATCCAAATGCGCAAATAATAAGGGCGAAAGTCAAATAGGACTTCGTCAGGTTACTTTGTTGCAAAAATAATGCAGGATTTTCCTCAGTTGACTTCAAATCACAGAGTGGGAAATCAATATCACTTATCGTATATGTCATTGAAGCTTATTGTTTGTTTTCTAACGTTAATTCCAAGATGTCCGCTTCAGTAATATTCTAAGATACCAAAAACAGATTTTTTTTTGGCGAAATTGTATCGATTCCAGTCCATATTTCGATTGATAAGTTTGTATAGGCGGAATGACAGTATAAAAAGATGTATATATATCCAACCTAAAAGGACCTAAAGAGGAAATTCTTCATCGGAGATTATCTTCAAATATTGATTTGAACAGTTGGATGAAGATTATTGAAGAATTTCAAGTCGCGTAACAATCGGACTGGCAACTAAATAATTGCGGATTGTTCTCATCTTCGGGGGTGTGCGTGCACCCTTATGTCAATGTGCACGACGAATAGTTGGGGCGCGTAATAAACATTTCAGAATATGAACTTACCGGTCCAGCGAGGAAACCCGCAACGACTTAGTTGCCGACCCCCCGGATACTAACCTGGCACGTGCCCTGTTAATTGTTGTTTACACTCGTCTTCAGCACTTAGTGCTCTCCCGTCCCTCCCTCCCACCTCCATCCCACCGGGGCCCAACCAGGCCATCAAAACTGTCTAATTCCCATGCGGTGGTCCGCTACAAATTGATGACATAATGTCCAGAGTGTACCCCTTCCTCCAACCACCCACCACCCCCGGCGGGCTTCCCATCGTCCGGCCATTCGCCACGTCCGGTAACGAGCGACTTAACAGGCTCCTAATGTGGACCACCTCACTCATCCCTCTCACGCCAACCCCACCACCACCTGGCGACAACAACACTTTTAGAGGTATATGCGCCCCCCAGCCCTCAACCAAACCCTAAACCCCCCCCCTCCATTCGGTCATTTGGAGCGATTTGTGGTCGGTTAACAGTTTCCGACCGGCTCCAGTATACCGGCCATCATCAGCGCGGGGATGATGACACCATCTCAGGTGGGAGGAAACATATATATATATAGACGATATATATATATATATATATATATATATATATATATATATATATATATATATATATATATATATATATATATATATATATATATATATATATATATATATATATATATATATATATATATATATATATATATATAGAGAGAGAGAGAGAGAGAGAGAGAGAGAGAGAGAGAGAGAGAGAGAGAGAGAGAGAGAGAGAGAGAGAGAGAGAGAGAGAGAGAGAGAGAGAGAGAGAGAGAGAGAGAGAGAGAGAGAGAGAGAGAGAGAGAGAGAGAGAGAGAGAGAGAGAGAGAGAGAGAGAGATTCGGAAAAATACGATCTACGAATGTCCAATGAAAATTGAATGTTATCGGGTTACTGATGAGGTCGCAGAACCTTGGCCCAGACTTATTCGCTTTTAATTACAGTATCGGCTATTGAATATTTCAATAACTGGACACGTGACAGGTCGATAGCTGGAGGAATAAAAGAAAATTCTACCGACCGACTCACGTGACGAGCTTCCAGTGCGCTCAAACCGCCGATCGGACAATACAGGACCGGTTTCATTGTACTTTTTGTATATTTGATGGTAGAAACAAATAATAATTAAAACGGAGAGCGTTAAAGGAATATACGGTTGAAAAACAACACCGATGACTGTTAAACGGGACCGTCGAAAGTGCATTTGCTTTATCGAACCGCGATGTCGCTAAATTGTAAAACTTTTTGGCGTCGGGTTCTCTGACCGTTGGCCGACGCTGAAACTGAAGACGGACGAAGAAGGAGAGTGGGAGAGGTTTAAACACGGGCGAAGAGATAGAGGGGCGAAGGGCGAGAGGTTTAAACCCTTTAGATGGGACAGAACCGTGAGCAACAACGACCGAAGGGCCGTCGACGGTTTTATCCCTTCGAATAAAGATAAGCAAGCATCCCCTTGGCTAGGACACCTAGCACTAGAGAAGAAATTCACTAGGGCGTTATCGTTCGGATTTCGTCATTCCGGCTGCCCTTTATATTTATGTCCACTGGGGGTTTTTAATTAGGCCCCGCCGTATTCAATATTTTTTTAAGCGCAAGGTAGAGAAAACCGGGGGTGGGTGGGGTTGGGGGGGAAACATCCCCGCGGGCCGTAACCAGCCGCGATATCATCCGCTCCCCGGCGGAAGAGATTTTACGGCAAATGAAGTCAAAGTCCTACTTAATGCAGTTGGGCCGACTGTTTTACAGCTTAATGGCATTATAATGGTCGTGAGCCGACGCCGTAAAAAAGTAAAAGAATGGTGGCGGGGGTGAGAGGGAAACTGCCCTTGTTTTATCTCGAACACTTTTTAAGTTCTTTCTTTTCTTTCTTTTATTTTATTTTTCTTTTTTTTTTATTATTGCCCACCCAAATGTCCCTCCAAAGTGAATAGGGAGGCGGGGCCGGAAAAAATTGCCCCGTAACGACTCATCGTCGTTACGAAAACTATCGTTACTTTTAAAGAGGCGAATGGCGAGCAGGAACATCGTAAAATCGCAAATCTTTCTCGAACCGAAAGATTAAAAAAAAAATCCCCACAATATATCGATTGCGTTTCATTCGATAAAAAATAACAGGGAGGGTTGCATTGGAGGAGAGGCGACCGTAGACATTTTTAAATGTTGACCCCTTTTAAAAGGGCGGCCCAAAATTGACGCCCAAAATTTGAATTTACCACAAATCTTGCAGTAAAAAACCATTTGATTTTGGTAGTTCAGGGCCAGTACAAATGGAGCGTTACACACGATAGAAAAACGTATTTTCATTGTCGAATAATATTTCAGAAATGATGAAAGTTTGGCAATGCTAAACGCACGAAAATTGACGCCGAAATGTGCTATATTCCATACACAACCCTGTCCTGTGCACTACTGTACGATTCGATAAAGAAATAACAATTTGAGGAAAAAAATAAAAACCGCGTTTTTTATTTAATTCAAATTTCGCGTTAATTTCGGGACACCCTTAATTATAATCGGGCCAAAATGACCCAATTTCAACTGGTTGAGATCATTATTTATTTCATAATTTATTGCCCCCCCACCCCCCCGTAAATACATATATTGTCTGGTTAGCGGGGGGTATGGGGGGCTAAGTCACGTCGTCTTATCGTGACATCGTGTAAATCACTTGTGTATTCACGGTGAAGTTAAACCGAGCGTTTAATTTCTGGTCTGCGGCGGCGTTGATAAATTATAATAAACGTCGGGCCCTTGACAGTGTCGCGCCAGTGATAACAGTACCGGGGCCGTTTTAGATAACATTAAGTCCTACCCCCCCACCCCCCCAACCCCACCCCCCTACCACCACCGAGAACCGGTGGCGGTCCATTCCCTTTTATCGGAAATTTATTATTATTTTTTTGGGGTCGAGAAACGCTAACTGTAAGAATATACTGGGATTCGAAAACCGGTACCCTTTATCGAAATTGATTGAATTTCAAATTAATAATTGGCCTTGGTCAATGCGATTGATGCTAAGTTGGAGAGTTGTTTGAGAGCATACTCAAGATTGGAACAAGTGTATCGTAAATCGTATTGTACTGAAAAGGTCCGGAGGCGTTTCTGCCTTTCGCCAGACCGGTGTTTTAGGGCCGCTCGCCATCTCTTCAGTAGCGGTGTCAGTCGGCACTTTGGAATTGGATGTTTCTGGACGCAGTAACTGGTAACGTGTACGTTGAACTATTCGATGAACTGCCAAGAGTGATCGGTCTAATTTATCCGTATATTTATTGCCCTATAGGGTTCGTGACAAATTTTTCTGGCCCTTGGGGGGAGAAAAGGTGTTTTTCTGGTGGGAAAAACAGGTTCGACCCTGCGCCGACCCAGTTTCGAAGAGGCGTTCGAAAAAATCGCCCCCACCCCACACCCACCCATCCACCCCTCCCGTAGAGAAATAAGAAAAATAACCGGGAAGGAGGGAATGGAACGTAAAGTTTGGCTGTGCCGGCCCGGGAATAATGGGCTGGAAATGGTCCGGATCCAGTTTTATTGGGTCGGGCCGCCTTCTCAGTCATGGGACCGAATTTTATGTCCCATTATTCATAGCCGGCACTGGGTGTCTGAACCGTCTCCTTGGGGGTGGGGGTTTGGCCAGGACGAATCTGGAGACGCAGACTTGACGATCTCCGGCCCGTGTCGGAGAAGGAGGATGGACAAGAAACGTGGTAAAATAGAATTGGAATAAAGGCCGTTATTGTGATCCGGATCGCTACAGTTCGACACTGGGACATTGCGGAGAACTCTTGCGTTTCGGGCTGCTCGCCATCTTCAGTAGCGCTGTCGGCACTTTATATGTTTTTTTTTCGGCCATCCTCACTGCCCACTGTCATTTTCTACATTCTTCGTACTGTGGCGGTTGCCCCAAAACAGCCGTACAGGACTGACACACAGCGCTACTGAAGACGGCGAGCGGCCGACAAACCGGTCTCTGGCATAAGACCGAACCGGGGATGAGAGAGAAACATCACGGACCTACCTGGTATTCCAACCCTTCGCATTCATCGAGTGTAAATTTCTCTCGCAAAATGGCCCCATTTGTACAAGAATCGTTCTTAGAGGCGATAAGCGGTGATTGGGGTTGGTTTCGAATTCCGTTAAGATCGCGTAGAACTGCCATAAGGACGTTTCGGAACTCTCAGCGGCGCCGACGTCCGTCGTCCCGACCTACCCGGAGCACGTAACCGCTGGTCAATTACGGCCCTTCCGTGGGGCCGCCGAAGAATGAGACCGGAAAAACCGAGGGAAGGCGGATATTTGGCGGGGCGTAGAATAAACTGTATATGAATTCCGTGCGCGCGGTCCGGAGACAGTAAAAATAACGGAGCAACCGGTAGCCCCGGCCCGGGTTAAAACCCCAACCCCCCCCCCCCCGGGCGGCATAACTGGTTATGTGCCTCTCTCTCTCTCTCTCGCCCTGCAATACACTAAATGGAAAACCTCTGTCGTTGGCTTTCCCCTCTCACTCTCATACCCCTCTCTCTCTCTCTCTCTCTCTCTATCTCACCCTCTAACGCCCCAGTATCAAGCCACAGTTTTCCAAGCGGTTTTTCCGCCACCATCCGGCCCCGTTTAACCTTTTACCCGGTGGCCCATCATAGGCCGGGTAAAATTCACTATTATTTTAGACCATTTTTATTACCCCAACTGCGATATACATTGATGTTCGAAGAATAGTGCGAGTCGAAGGGTGGCCAATACAGTATGGGTTAAGAAAAAAATTAATTTATTCCCCGATAGTTTAAAGCCTAATACATCTGCTGGGTGGTAGGGAAAAAGCCGATAAAGTTTCCGAAGTGGGCAACATAGGGGTGGTCTATAATATTAGGGTTTTGGGTAGATGAATTCCGAAAATTCAAAATTTCGATCACTTCTCGGGTGCCCACGAATATTTATTGGGGAAATCGAAAAACTAGAATTTCTGAATTTCTTTAGGGCCTGAATAAGTAGATTACTATAATGAAGGGATATAGTGGTTTACTCAACTGGAGTCCATCATATATTGGGGGTGCACAAAAGTAATCGACATTTTTACTTTGGAATTCATTTTATTTCGCTAAAAAAAAAATTCTTTACACTTTCACCAAAACTCGGTCAATTAGTCTGATTATGGACTGTTAAACGGTGGATACATTTTTTTGGACCCCTCTGTATAATTGTATATATATATAATGTATGTTATAAGAAGCTGGTTTTTTTTTCAATGCTCAGGAACCCCCGAAAACGGAACGCTACTGAAGACTGGCCCTGAATTTTCTCGACGGGAAATTTCAAATATATCGGGAAGGAGTGTTGGGGGTAGAAACGAGACGAAGATTGAAGTGGAAAAGCGCTGAAGGATGTGGAGGAGGACTGGTTTTGCCTTTTTTTTATATTTTTTTCCATCCTGGATCCAGTCCGATGTACAGTTATGATGATGAGTTTTTTCCTCGTCCCTGGTCCGGGACCGTTCAGCGCTCCGCCGTTCAGACCTCGGAGGAGAAATTAAAACCGAGTCGAGAATTGAAATTATTTTCTGGAAACAGACCAGTCTTTGAGGGGGGGGGGGTAGGACAATTCGCCGCCGGTACGCGTTACAGACATGTCGCGATGTTGTCTTAGAAATTCGCGCGAAATTAATTGTAAAACTGCTTTGTCAAACAGGAAAGGAGAGGAGAGAAAGAAGATGGATGGAAGGAAAAAAAAGGGGGGGGGAGTAATGGAAAATTTCTCGTTAACCGGGGAAAAAAAGTTCGATTAAAAAGAAAGTCCGGTCAATCGCCGTTTCCGCAGAATTTTTATTTTTCAAAAATTGGAAAGGCGGGGCCTTTCAGATACCGCCCCGCCCCCCCCCAATCTGGAAAAGTGGATCCGCCCGGAAAAATAAAGATAGTCGGGGTGGTTTTGCCCGGCCTCTGGGGGGGGGGGTGGAAACTCTTATCGCAATCGTTGTCCTCCTGAGGAGTAATTAGTTTGTCCTACTCGATTTAAAGCCGCCGTTGTCGCTTAATGTCCATCCTCCCACCCACCCCCCAACCATTAGGGGCGTTCTGAAGAACGGCGCGATTATAGAGCATCACCGGGAGTTGGACGCTGGAACTGTCGTATGGGGAAAATTGCTACCCGAATACACTTTTCCTGTATTCGGAAATGCGCGAAATCCGGGGGTAAAATTATGCCGGGTGGGGGGGGGGACTAAAGCATCAGGGACTTAATGAATTCGGAAATTTCTTTCGGCTTATAATCAATTTCTTCTGATTTAACGCGACACATATATGTGACACGTGGGCTACAGCTTTCAGTTTTTTTATCTCAAGGCCGGCGTCACATATTTGTGTCGGTTTAAAACTTATTTTACTTTTTTAGACTGTTCTAAATACACAGACACGCGTAAAATCTATTCCAATTGATTTCATATAATCGCGAAAAAAATTTTACCTTGGTTGTTTTCTCCAGAAGACCCTGGTTAGCCAACTGCTTAAGAAGTTGGATAGATTAGCACTGAAACTTGATTCCGCTTTTGGGGCCTTACAATGAGTACTTAAAGTCAGAAGTGCCGAATGATTAATCGAGAGGATATCGGCAATTATAGGGCCTCGCAATTATAATTCGAAAAGTTATTTTACGACTTGTAGTTCAAAGCTTGACATTAATAAGTCCGGTAGTTGGAGTTTTTTCAAAGCTGTGTTCTGGACTAAGCCAAATACAATTTTCACTATTTTGGTTTTTCGGTTTTTTTTTTATCACAAAAAGAGATATTTGTACGCAGCACGACTGTAAGGTTGATTGTACAATCAATTCGATAGAGAATGATGTCACTAAAGGCTGAATGGGGTGCCGCTTCGTTAACACAAACTGGGGATGGGTGGGTGAGGGGTTGGAGGGTGGGTTTCCGTTCCTACAGATTTCTGAACGGATCACCGAGATAAATTTCAAGCGCCGGCCAAGTGCTAGTAGCTTCCACTTCTCCCTACTCAACTTCAACTTCTTCAACTTCTTTTTTTCTTTAATTCGGCCACGAAGACGCCCCCCGCCCCCCGCCACCCCCCGTCAATACCGAACCCGCGGAATTGGGCGTGAGCTGAAGGTTCCCCGATCCGAACTTTACGCTTCATTAGATCCATTAGAAGTTTCCTAACTGAAAATCTAATTCCTCAGTTTTAAAGGGAATACGGATTGACTTCGGGGATTTGGGCGGTGTGGGGGGGGGGGGGGGATGTCGAAGGGCCGAAGAAGGGAGTAGTAGTAGTAGTAGGGGACGCGGAACGAAGGGATGATTGAACGGAGGGTTCGGAACGACGGACGTTTTCAACACCGAATATATATTTAGATACATAATTCAACTTCAAATTTTTTAATGTTGAAACTACTGTATTAAAACTGCGTAAAGTTTTATTCCAGAAAAAGCACTTTCCAAACGTTTCAAAATTATTTTGGATACTCGCCATTTCGTGTAATTATTATTAGGCGTTAGAGGCGATTAACACTGAACTTTTATATATTCGTTTTCTTCATCCCTTCGAAACGCTAATATTCTTTCGTTGCGACGCATTTGGGGGGGGGGGAATACGAAAAATAGTTTATTGCCTTTATCGGGCAACTAAAACTTATGACTAAACGCCCGAAACGTGCCCGGGATGGGGCACGGATGACGTGCCCGCCGGCTGTTAACGTGTTCAAACCGGCCGATATTAAGTGGGCCCCCCCCCCTCCCATCCCCCCCCCAGCAATATTTTTCACGATGCATGAAACCGCCGTATATCTTAATTTCGTTTTAACGCCGAAACACCGTTTATGAATATTTTACCCCCCACTCGCCTATATTGGACGGCAGTAACATCGCCAGTAGTAACGCGTTATCAACATTGATAAGGAGTTGGCGATATGTGCTATTATTTGGCTGAGGGAAATCGAATTTTTTTCCGACTATCTTTATCCAAAATTCTCTGTTAAATATCCTTCAAATCGGAGGAACTATTTCAATTGGGGCCCCCCCTCGGGAGGGGGGGGGTATAATATCGAATAATATTTCGTGAGGGAAAAGGGGGTGGGGGCTAAACGAAGCGGAGTGAATCGAACTCTTCTAACGAGCGACTTTCCCCTTTCCGCCACCCCCACCCCAACCCCCAAACCTTCACCGGATTTATCATCCTTCATTATCGAAAGAGCCCCTCCCCCACTGGGCCCCCCCCCACAACGTTTCTACTTGGGCGGATGACATTTCAATTTCAGTTATACCTTACTCCGCTGATCCTTTATCGCCCCCTCCCCCAACCCCGCCAACACAACCCTTTTTCTTTTTTTCAACCCCGTTTAAAATCCCACCCCATTTACAGACCGGGTCCTTCCACCGGGACGATATTATTAAAGGATAAATTAATAATTACGGTCGTTACCGACAAATAGTTTTTTTTTTACTTAGATCGGTTGAAATTCCTTTGTGTCTCGATAATGAAACCACCCCCCCCCCGATGATGGCGCTTTTCGACACGATTCGACTACTGTCCGAGGAGGTGATCTCTCTCCCTCTGGGGCCATGTGGCGTTTAAGCCGTCCAAGTGGGGATAATGGATGGGTAAGGGAGGAAAGGGATTGAACAGGAGTGGATTGGGATGAGGAGAAGAATGGCGGGATGTGGAACTTCAAGAACCGGGATTTTGTGACTTCGTCGACTGTCGGGGTATGTTGAGAGGTCATGGTGGATTGTCTGCTTAGAAACATACCCGGGAAGCATTAAGCTTTGTATATCGTCAGTTTGTTACTTAAGGTCAGTTTCGATGCCCGTTTCAGTAACGGCCTTAAGTCCAAATTTTCTGTTTAACTCGATTCCTTTAAGTCGGGTATGGGGATTCCAAAATCGCAAATTTCGGCTAGCTATCCCCCACAATACTCTTAATGTAATGGTTGTTGGGGGTGGGTGGGGGGCAGGGGAGTTGTTGTACGGCACGCCAAATACAAATAAATTCGGTCGTCCGACCCCACAATTTGCCCGGTCCAAGAGAATTTCGGGACTTAAAAGAGGAATGAATGAAACGCTTTCCAGGGAGAAAGGGGCGCACTTTGCCCCAGACACGAAAACCAATTTGAATTTCACCAATTGGTAGAGCAAAGCACAATTCGAACAATCCGACTAACGTTTATCATTTATTTCCCACCCCCTCCCCTCATCCGTAAACACACCGTCTATTAATCGTATTTCGGTAGGAACGATTTAAGTTCAAATCGTGAAAATCAGATTTCCCGTAAGAACAGGACCGGGAATAATTCAGACTGCGGGATCAAAACTCAATTTATAAAAATCGCCGAATGATTTTATTTGACCCCCGCTTTTATGACGACGTCTATATCATTTCTCTTCCGACGTTTTAATCGAAACTGAAGACTTTTAAATGCCACTTACCTGTACAGGGAGGAAGGAGGCGGACGGAATGGGTCTTCAGCGATTTTCCCTTCGAAATGGTGGCGGCGGCTCTACCCCGGTAGCGATCTGGAAAATTTAAAATTTAAATCATAAAACACCTCAGTAATATAAGTTGTATAACTGTGAATTATCACTAACTTCAGGTGGGTTCAGCTATACCCTAGCAGCCCAAGTTGATCTACCCTTCGGTAGGACCCCGACGAAGGAACCGACTGGATTTCCTTCCAGAGTAGGCGCCATCAATTCAATGTTCTAATTACACCGAATAAAATAAAATTAGCGAGTTTATAACAGCGTTGTTAGTAAAACGTGAATCGTGTTTGGATAATGTAGTGGGTTCGGGTTGAGGCTTAGATTTATCCTCGGGCGTAACCGTGGACAACGCAGATGCCGCTAATGTTCAGGTTTCCGATCTGGAACGGAGATTGAGAGTGATGTGTTCCTGTACTTTGGGTGGACAGCGCCGGCCGCCAATTAGGCCCCGGTCGGGGCGGATTTATGTGTGCTTTATGGGGCGCCTTGAAACCGCAGAGCTGCAGGCCCGCCTCGCTCGCCGCCCGCCTCCCGATTTTTCGACGCTCCGCTAAACCCGCAACGCACCGGTGTCGTCCGGGCCGGTCGTACGATTAAATAAATTGGATTGGGTAAATATCAAACGGTAAAAACTCTATTAGTATTTTTACACGCCCCCCCAACTGTTCGGGATTTTCATAGAACATTTCACTGGGGGGGATCGTCGGGGGAGTATACAGCCGGAAATACTTTATCGGCCCCGGGCCCCCCCCAACGGCGTTTATTACCGGGATTGGGGGGAGGCGGCGGCGGCGATGCAAAGGAGGACGTTTTAATAATACAGGGGGACAGTTATGTCGGACAATTTGTTAGAGTAGGAGGAGGAGGAGGAGGAGGAGGAGGGCTCCAGCCTCCAGCCTGGAGGAGTCCCTCCTGGATAACAAACGGCCGGCAATATATCTCAACCTTTCTGATTCCCTATTTAGGACGGCCGGATTACAGGGAGAAAGGGCACTGACCATACCCGAATGATAAATCCCGACTCTACAGTATATTAGGCGATCGGTGGATTTGGCGTAGGGTCAATAATTAATTTTCTTTTCGGTACAATCGGGAAACTATTTTCACGAGGGAATAACAGGAGTATAACGTGTCGTACAATTGAAACAAATTTTAAACAGAGAATATATACATTATATTTTTGACAAGAAATACCACTCATCGATATTAAATTCCCAACTGATTTGTCCACCCTTCTTCATTCTCGATCCGACATCGATGGGTTTCCTCCCAACAAACCGAACTATATCGCCGAAATAGGCAGTTTCTAGATCAATAATACGGCCAAATATTACCATTGCCGGCGATATGGTACGTTTGCACGGCGTTTGAGCAAAGTGCAATAAATTATCGGCATATTAGATAGATAGCGCCGACCCCCACCACCCCCGCGTTTTGCAATTACAATTGCAATTCTACTCTCCTGGTCTGCACGTGGTTGGGAGGGGGGGTTGCTAGTGATGTTGTATGCCGCCCCCACCCCCACCACACCCCCAACAGAGGGGAGCGGAATGAAATTACTGCAGGTGAAATTAGAGACTCTTGCCGCAATCCAATAGTTCATCTACGATTGTATTTCCTTTATGCGCCCTTTCCATTATTAAGGGATGTGGAACCGGCGTGAAATCTAATCAAATCTAGATTAAAACCCAATCTCCAGGATCGTATTAGTAGCTCGTGTGACCCTTCCCCCCATCGTTGTATATACCATAAATTTCGATTTCAGGCGGCAATCGTCAACAAGTTCACTCCATCCCTGATTCGGAACCTGAACAAGCTGACGTAATTTTATCCATTATCCGGGTACAGAAATCGGTGTCTTTTCAACTGAAAAAATAATCCACGAAGGGTTAAGGGGGGAGTTCAAACTTTTGAAGTCGAAAAATTTCAAGAAGAAGATCTATCTTCTTGCCACAGCCTCGTAGTCGTCATCGAAAGTCTTGTATTGTTAATGTCATAATATCCTCTACGCACCTTTGGATCCAAATATGAATGAAGAAGGGTTCTGAACCAATTATAAATATGTCAAATTTATACCCGAACACCCTGTAATTATTTATTTGCCAGCCCAATAGAAAGGCTTGCATGTAAAGATGAACTGGAGGTGGAGTCACCCCTCTCTCTCTCTCTCTCTCGAAATTCACCCCCGTCATCCCCCTAATTCCAATCAAACACACCCCGGAGCCTTCTCCTGAAGGCGTACTCCATAATCTATCCAATCTGGAGGAGACCAACACAATATCTCTCTTCTTCGTTACCCTAATGTGGGCCAAATCTGATTCGGATATAATGAAGTGTCTTTAGGGGAGGGGGGGGGGTTGAAAAAAATGGTTGAAAAGGTATGGAGGGAGAGAAATTCTGAACCCTGGACGAGAGACAAAGCCATTACTCCTGGCTGGTGGTTCGGAGCCCAAATCGTGGAAACAGTTTGAAAATTCCTGCACCTAACCCCCTGCACCCCCCCAACCCTCCCGACCAACTCCAGGAATGCGTTCGATACGGTAATTTATGCTAAAGTGGGGCAGGTACCTTATGAACCGGCCAAGTCTCTCTCTCTCCGGCTGATAAAACTTTATTATTATTTGTTGAGATTCCGCAACAAGATTTATACTCCGGCGAAGGAGATCCAAAGCGGGTTGGGGGGGGGGTGAGGGAGGGGAAGTAGAGTTTATTAATATTGCAAGTAGCGTCTTATTCAACCAGCCCTTCTACGCCCTCTACTCCCAGCCTCTTTTCGTCCCTTTTTTTTTACCTTTTCAAGTTTGATTTGAACCTTAAATTTCAGTACTCGCCGAATCGATTCGGTAGAAAACGATCACTTTCAATTAGCGGAGCTTCAATTAGGGCCGCCCACATACCGAAGGGTCCGACGCCCGGAAGGGCTAGTTAATTGCAGGAGCCGGTGGAGGCGACGGAAGGGGAAGGGCCGAGGAGGGACCCTTCCTGTCTGGAACCGGGAACTAGGCCGGAATTGGTCAATTTCATATCGGTACCCCCGAAACGGTACTTGCAGGTGTACAGTCTCTGGTTGGAGCATTTCTGAATCTTAGTTTCGGTGGTTTTAAAGCGTATGTCCTGAGCTGAAGTCTGTCCTCAAGAAAGAGGACTTCACTTTCAAAATGCCCAATATCAATATCACAGTAGACAAAGCGATTCCACCCACCAAGACATCCAATGCGCCATCCTCAATGCTCCAACCGGACAATCCACCGTCACCTCAACAATATACCGACAGTCGACGAAGTAACAAAATCCCGGTTCCTCAAGTCCCTTTCCTCCCACTTACCCATCCATTATCCCCCCCCCCGGACGCAGTGCACTTTATACTGCACTGGGTATGATATTTACGATCCGGAGAAGTGTCGGAATATGAAAATCGTGTACAATTAAAACGGTTGAGGCGGTTGTTAAAATGCCCGATTGAAACCACTCCGTTGGGGTGGTGAAAGAGGCGGCACGAAGAAGAGATCCTGATTTTCAGGGGTAGCTGTCTAGACAATGGGAATTAACAAATGGGGCCTGCCTTGATGGGGAATGGGTACTTGAGGGGTACGGTGGGGAGGATCATTAGTCGTTTAGCTGGGATGGGGGTGGGTCTCTATTGTCGGGCCCTGTATATAAGCCCCCTCCACCCCTGACAACCACCCTTCCTCTTACCAACCCCCTGTTCACCCCCAACCAACCAACCGCTAATTAATACCCGTGTTAACAAGGTTCACCTCGGAGCGATCCGGTGGTTGGGGGAGGGACAATGCCCCGCTAAGATCGAAACCGACCCACCCCCACCCCCATCAACAACACAGCCCTTTCAACCGGCGTTCACCTGCCCGCTTGCCGGAAAATTAATAATTTTCGGGTTACATCCCGGCGAAAGGAAAGGGTTCGCGGCGAACAAATCCCGTACCCCGTACCAATTCAAAGATTCCACAACAATACGTAATATTATCCCTATTTGAATTTGTAATTAGGTCTAAATTCGAGTCCAATATTTTATGCCAACATAGAGGTGTAGTCGCAATTAAGGTCATGATTATTTTTTTCATCCCGCGGGTGGAAGAGGAGCCGGGAGTAATTAAGCCCTTGCCTTGTGTAAAGCGGGTTGGTGGGGGGTGGAAATTGATAGGGCGAATGGCGTCTGAAGAGGGTCTGACGCCCTAACTCGGCGGCGTAAGGGCGTAAGGGCGCTTGGGGGGGCGGTTCGTCTTCAAATCCGCATCACACGCTCATTAACCACGGAGAAGGGCAACTACGTGGTATTTACAGGGCAGTTTGCATTCATGGCCCCTCCCTCCCTTCCTCCCCCTCTCTCTCTCTTATTAGGGCAATTAAATTTGCACCGCCCGATTTAAACACTGCCGGATTAACGGATGAAAATATTCTTCTCCGAGAATACGCGGAACCACTTGGGCGAATTTTACAATCTGAATTTTTCGAATTTCGAGTGAATTTCACCGACGTCTGAATGAGGGATTTTCCGAAACTCCCAAACGGCCCACCGAATTGTATTCAGTCCCAATATCGATGCATACATTTCTACGATATCTTAGGTATATTTAATGTAAAATTCTCGAATTCAGCCTCTTCGCTGTAAAAATTGAAGTGTACATATTCCAATTTGAAATCAATTGCCTTTTCTTATGCAGGCGAACCCAAAGGGCATATCGAAGGTAACTGAATCGCAAGTAAAGGGCTCGGCGCCCTGTTGTGTGTCGATGATGATTGATGAGAACCGAGCGACCTTTCGCCCCGGCCAACCTCTTTCAATGCAAATGTGCACTCTCTCTCAGCGCCCTGAACCTGCGGCCAAACAAATTACTGCGCGCAGGCCTGTGGCGGGCGGTGGGTGATCCATCGCCTCCTTTCGTTAGCTTTTCCCGGGGAGGCGGCGGCGGCTTTTAAGTCCCCCGGACTTCCGCACTTTTTGACGGCCCCCCCCGCCCACCAATGAATTATGCATACCTGTCGGGCGGGCGGTTCTCTCTTTTCCAGGCCAATTTCTAGGGCCCCCTCATCCCCTACCATATCTTTTTAGGCCTTTCCCACCCCTTTCCGACATTTCAGGCTTATACAGAAACGCAGACCGTCGAACAGAGATGGTCTATAGGGTCGGCGAAATAGCGCATTACCGGTTCGGAAAACCGACCCCTAGCCACAAGGATGGATCGGGGGCCCTTTTTCAGTACATCCCGGATAAAAAAAGAAGAAATTCTTCCTGCAGACATGCCAGAAAAGTGCAAAATACGCAGCCAAACACAAGCGGTTCTATCCCGTGACGATCCCTGTCATACACCGGGAATAGAGGCGACGGGGAACCGGGAGAAGTAGCCATAGGACAGGGGCATAAGGGCGCAAAATAACTGGCGAATCGTACAGTATACAACTTTGGACTTGACAACCGGCTTCGACAAAAAAAAAATAAGCTCTTTAGTACAGCCCACTCGTCGACTATTCACAATAAAATATTAGAAACGTCTAGAAAGGGCCGAAAATCCGGGAATTACAAGGGTGAGACCGTAGACAGTGTCCGTTTGGCGGAAAAAAAATAAGACTTAATCTCTTTTATAGAACTCATCAAATGGCAGAATTCCTGTCCGACATCGATTAATTTTTTTGTTCCAGAAATGAGCCATCAGGACAACAACTCCTGTTCAGCCTCCGGGTTTGTTTTGGCGTAAAGCGGTTTTTTTTTTTTTTTTTTTTTTTCGAGAAATAAAAAGGCAATTTCGTTACAAACTTTCACCGCCGGGGGTTCGGGGGTTGGTGGTGGAGGTGGAGGAGGAGGAGGTGGGGGAGGGGTGGCCCTCCTGTGCCGGACGAGCACACAGACAAAAGGGAACCTCTTAAATTCACCCCCCCCCCACCCCCCAACCCCCTTTGTTTCTTGTTTCGAGAGTTGCTCTCTCCATTTCTCTCGCCGCGGTCAAAAGACAGCTTCACACTGCAGTTCCGCCCCCCCCCCCGCCACCCACCCCCCCAAAACTACCAGAAACCCATTTTTATTTTTTATTTTTTCTGCGATTGCGGCGCCCGCCCTATCGGACATTGGGGGGGGGGGGGGGTATTTCGACGCGCGTAAGAAAATCTACAAATAAATCGGCCCGATAAAACGCCAATTGCATTAATGACTGGGGGCCCCAACAGAGAAAATCTGATGCGTATCGGATCGGCGATATTATTCGTTCGCCCTCAGTAAAAAACATAATATCCGCACCGCCGTATTGCGTTTCGTTCGGGGGAAAGTGCAAGTGGAATTCCTCTTCATATTCCGCCGTTAATGCGATTTCAATAATTCAATTTTCATTCCTCGACATTTAATTAACGGATTACCACCCCCCCCAACCCCCCCCGACAATCGTCGGTAAACTCTCTGAAAAATGAATGACATTCTTGGAATATTCATGCGGTGGGGGGGGGGTGTTTTATTAAATTTCAATTTCAGGTATCGAAAGGTACGCACCGATAAAGGTCCGGTAAGAGGAAACGGAAGAAATGTAATCTACGGCTGAAACCCTCAACTGAAGATGGCGAACGGCCGAAACCGGTCCGGCGAAAGAGCAAACCGGAGAGACAGGAGACAGAAACACGCGCATTCCAATCTTTCGTAGGGCACAAAACAGGTATGTTAAACTAAAATACAACAGCCAGTCAGGCTAACACCCTAAACTGAAGATGGCGAACGGCCGAAACCGGTCCGGCGAAAGAGCAAACCGGCGAGAGGAGACAGAAACACGCGTATTCCAATCTTTCGTAGGGCACAAAACAGGTATGTTAAACTAAAATACAACAGCCAGTCAGGCCGAAACCCTAAACTGAAGATGGCGAGCAGCCGAAACCGGTCTGGCGAAAGACCAAACCGGCGAGAGGAGACAGAAACACGCGTATTCCAATCTTTCGTAGGGCACAAAACAGGTATGTTAAACTAAAATACAACAGCCAGTCAGGCTAACACCCTAAACTGAAGATGGCGAACAGCCGAAACCGGTCCGGCGAAAGACCAAACCGGCGAGAGGAGACAGAAACACGCGTATTCCAACCCCTCGCAGGCCACAAAACAGGTATGTTAAACTAAAATATCACAGCCAGTCAGGCTAACACCGTAAACTGAAGATGGCGAGCAGCCGAAACCGGTGTGGCGAAAGACCAAACCGGCGAGAGGAGACAGAAACACGCGCATTCCAATCTTTCGTAGGGCACAAAACAGGTATGTTAAACTAAAATACAACAGCCAGTCAGGCTAACACCCTAAACTGAAGATGGCGAACGGCCGAAACCGGTCCAGAAAAAGAGGAAACCGGCGAGACAGGAGACAGAAACACGCGTATTCCAACTGCTGCAAGTTTGGCCGGGGGGTTGGTTCGAAGCGGAATGAAATACAATTGGATAAAATTCCAAACAAAAGGGATGGGCGCCGAGGGAAGTGGCACGAATTTCATTAGAGAGAAGTGTGCCCCGATTGTCCTCACCGCACACAAGTTGGGATCACGTACACGTGATTCTGTGGGCCGGGGATGGGCGGGGGCCTCTTTTAATTCCACTATGACTGGCAACCAGCCACATAGCCGCTGCGACAATATTTACAGTTCGGGGCCGGCATTTCACTAAAAATATCCGAATATACAGCACGAAAATGCGAGCTCGGTTCACTGGCGGTGTTGCGGTGAGTACCGCTCACGAACGATGCGCGGATAAAAATTTTATATTCGAAAACAATCGTTACAACTTCGAGGAATAGCATGGGTTGAACCGAGGTTCTTGACAGAAATTTCTGGATTTTATAATACGTCTTGTTTTAGTTTAACATCCCTTTTTCGTGGTCCGCGAGGGGTCGTAATACGCGTGTTTCTGTCTCCTCTCGCCGGTTTCCTGTTTCGCCGGACCGGTTTCGGCTATTCGCCATCTTCAATTCAGGCTGTTTTATTTTAGTTTGACATTCCTGTTTTGCCCCCGAAAAAAATCCAAAGTGCCAACAGCGTTTTTTTCAATGTTTTTTCGGAATAACTGTCAGACGATAACCACTACATAAGTCCCTATACAGGCATCAAATGTATAAAATCCAAACGTTTCAATACTTGTATACGTAAATCTAGTAAGCCCCGCGGACCGGATAAGCTATTTATATTCATAGAATAATAAAGTATCTGTATTTGTACACATAGGGGAGGAAAACTCAAGTTTTTTTTTTGTACAGACAGCGGGATCGATTAAACTGGATTTTACTTCTGATCGGGGTAGTTTTTATAGATCCGCAGAAAATGTAGAAACCTATATTAAGTTGCCGACGGTGTAAACTTTGTGTCATCGACGATTGATAAAAAAAAAAAATTTAAATGAAGTAGAAAATTTCGATAGAAAAAGATTGGAACACGAAAGTATCGGAACGGGACGTAACTCTCAAATCTGGACTCGGGGGGGGGGAGAGAATATTTTTGAAATTTGGCAGCGTTAGCCGCGAAGCCGTTGAAGTTATACCGTGCAATGTATATTGATTATTAAATACTATGGATTCCTGTATTCTCGTATGAAATGACTCAATATAAGACGGTTTAAAATACTGTCTGTCGGGGGGTTAGTGGGTTGGGGGGGGGTTGGCGATTCTAACAACGGTATGGGCTTGTGGCGTGCTCAGTGAACAGGATCGCGTGCACTTAGAGACCATACGGGGGTGGGGTGGGGGCGGGGGGCGGGGGCGAATCCCGATGAAAATTATCGTATTCCCCTCCCCCACCCCCATCCACCAACCCCCTACTGTATTATGCATAATGGGGTTTCCGCAAGGGACGTCCGGGGTGGAACCCCCATCCACCATCCCTCCCACCCGCCAACCCTCGTACCCAGTCCAAGGCTGGAGGAAGGAAAACGGGGGGTGGGGGGCGGGATGAAGAGGAAGTGAAAGAGAGAGTGGAATAGATAGAGAGAAGAAAACGGAAGTGTGGCAAGAAACGAGGAGTGAAGTTCGGTCTACCGTTAAGCCAATTTCGACGGCCTCCAGAACCGACTGGAAGATGGATACTGTACCCAATTACGGTTTTAAAGGGAGAGGGCGCGGGGGCGGGGGGGTAAAATGACGAATCGATTTCAGGACCTCATTTCCATAGGGCCCGTTCAAGGGTACGCCCTTCCACCCCCAACCCCATCCCAGGAAGATATCACAAATTACATCGTTAATAAAGCATTTATTATATATTTGTGCGTGACTCGGTACTAAAAGCGTCGTTTATCTCTATTACGGAGGATATAGACGGTGGGGTAATAAACCGAATCGGCCGTTCGGTTAACTGTAGAGTTAACTTTCTGTAAATTCCGATTGGTACACACGGAATTTTCCTTACATTTTCCGTACACACGGACACAATGAAACGTTTCGGTCGTTCACCCCCGACAAAACGATTCGAGCTCATCAGCGTGGTGGTAGGGCCCGAGATTGATATTGAAACCATCCACGAACTCCACTTCAATTGGAGTGCACCGAACGGGTCGGTTCAATAATCCAACTTCCGACGATTATCATCATACAGTCAATGTACCAAATTTGGTAAAACGCGTGTTGTATCGAGCGACCGATTTCGGCCGCTCGCCATCTTCAGTTGCGCTGTGTCGGCACTTTGGACGTTTGCACTGTCACTGTCACTTGTACTTTGTAATAAAATGTTAAAATTTTCCGATGAATTTCCGTATCCGTTTCAAAGGGTAGATTTCATCATAAGTTCTCAACAATAGTTGGACATCGAGGCCCGACAGAAGTAAGTCACGATGTAAGTTAATGTCAAAAATGTAAAATTCGACTCTGTATACGGATAATACAGACGGTCGGCCGTTACTATATAAGGGCCCCAGAATATCCCTTTCCCAGGGCCCTTTCCTCCCCACCACCATATATCTTCACACTAGGCCCAGCTCCTTAACACTTCTCTCGCCCCTTCTCTGTCAATTCGATTCGGGCCTCTATTTATCAGGGCGCCCCCAACCCCCACCCCCGGCAGGGAATTAACTCGATTCCCGGTCGTCCTATAATTTGTAGACTCCCCTTGCGGGGGTTCGGGACGCGGGATTATTAAACTCCCCGCCGTCGTCGTCGTCGCCGTCGTTCCATCGGCGTTGAAAATTAGTCCAGAGACATAATATGTGAGGGCCCCCGTTAATCGGGGGAATCAGAAAACTGTAATTCTGACGTTTATTTCTCGTCCGAGCTTCTATAAAATGCTGTTTCTTTTCTTTCTCCCCGTTAACTTTTGTTCCGTCTCCAACACGCATCGCTCAGAGACACACGTGTCCCACACACCCCCTCATTACCGGTCTTTCTACGTCCGTCATTACGGCCCCACCCCCCCCCCACCCTTCGCCTCGCCATCGAAGGGTTTTTCAGTGTGCGACTCAAGGCAGGGGGGAGAGAGAGAGAGAAAAGGGCCCCTTTTTCCGGGACGCCCCCGGAATAAAAGCCCCGGCCCGGAGAGATAACGATCCGATTAAGCCCCCCCCCCCCCGCAGTGTAGTAGCAACACACACAACAGAGGTGTGTACCTCCTCAACCGAACACCGATCACAATCTTCAGACTGTCCGATGCGCCGCCCTCCGAGCTGGCGAGTGCCCATTTACGTTTTTGCCCTTTGCCCCACCCCCCCTCGAATTTTCCTCCCTCGAGATCGGGCGCTCTAGAACGATCGAAGGCCAACAAGAGTTTTGGGATGTTGTACAATTTGTACTGATTTATTTCGAGCCTTTAAGCGAAACTAATTAAATGAGTCCGGCCCCACCCCCACCCTCGGAGTTTAACCCATAGTTGGCAGTATTCTGTCGGTGGGGGCGGGGTTGTGTGTGGGTCCGTGGGGTTGTTTGGGGAGCTGTATGAGCTCCAAGTTGTGTGGAGAAGCTTCATATCGGTGCCTACCCCCCCCCCTGTAATACCCCGGGTTTTGTTCCTGCAGAAAGTTGGGTTTATAGTGGGGGGCTGCTAAGCGGAGACACGTAGGCCCTGAGCTTTAGTTACCAATTAGGAGCTTGGCAGAGTTATTAGTGCCGGCGCTGATAAACAGCTCTTCCTCTTCCTCTCTATACAATTTGGACGCTATTAAACTCGCGTAAATCGGACGGTTTAAAATCCCAGTTTTACAGGGCCTAACAACGGTCTCTTGACCGTCTCTCGCTGAATCAACCCCCACCCACCCCCAACCGGTTTAACGCCGTTTGTTTCACGGCTTAAATCGTTTAAATTTACCCCCGGTGGTTTATTACTGTAAAAATAGACATAGAAAAATCCTTCACTCCTGGTCCGATTTAATCGGAAACACAATTCCGGGAATTGTATATTGTGCGCGAATATTTTATACGCCCCAAAAGGGAGGCGGTTCATTAAAACCGGCTTTTCTCCGAAAGTGTTTAATTATTAACGCGTCAAAAAGTCGGATAATATTTACCGGCTACAAAGCCGGTTTGATATCCGTTGTTCGCTATAATACATTTAATTTATTCGGGCGATGTAATAACGATAATGTACTGCGACAACGGTACGGCCGCTACGGTTAACCGATTTCTGCGCTAAGTCGAAACTGCTTTTTTTTTAACTTTATTTATTGTACAATCAACTGTATGCTAGTTATAGGTGTCTTGGCGGAGCCCAGCTATTCCGTGTCCTTTATGGAGTTTGATGTCCTTTTCAAAAGAGGTCTCTCAACATCTCCAAATTTGAGATTCGAGGTCTGTAACTTTATTTCGGAGCCTTTGTATTTATTTCCGAAATTCTCGCTATTACAGACATCGTGTGATTTCACCCCCAACCACCCCGGTTTCACGGCGTACACCCACTTTCCAGAGGCCGGTCGGTTTCACCGTAAATTCGGCGTTGTTCGCCGATAAATTCGGTCACCGTCCGCCCTAATCTGTGTGTCGGAGGTTGGCCCACCCAATGAATAGTCATGGGGACGTCTGGGGGCCAAATCCACCCCACCCCCACCCCACAACCACATGACCGAACGCACCTCCTCCCCGGAGCGTTTAATCCCGGTCCTTCCCCCCCACCTCAAAACCACCCGTCCGAACACGCTGGATTCAATTTGGGAAATCGCCCCCCCCCCCCCCGCTGCCGGCACAAATATGAAATACGTTTATGCAAATTGTTCCAATTTCCGAGACCCGCCGAATATTTATAGGTCGGAAAGTCGTATATTTTAGTTTTCCAATACACGGTCGGTAGTCAACTACTCGGAGCTGTGTACCCGCCGTCGGTCTAGGGGTTGAAATGTAATTCATGGCTAACGACCCCACCCCCACCCCGCCCGCCCCCACCGAACGTCCCGAGATTCGATACTGTAAGCGTAACTATATTTGACAGGGGAATAAATAATTACGGAGGTCCCAGTCGGACGGTCTGTTCCCGAAGGATAGCAACGACTGAAATTGGGCTCGGACTAGTAAAAGTGGAGGAATATTAGCGGCCATCATAATTGACGTTAATTTAATGACTGGCCGGAAATATACCGGTATTGGGACAATAGGAGGACGCGGCAAGAGCGCCAACAATGCCGGCCCGACAACAATGTTCCTTCCAACAATGCCAGAACCCGGCCGACGATATTGCGGGGGAGGTTTTTACGATTTCTGGACGCGTCCGGAAGTCCAAAAAACGGTTCGCGGATTCGTAAACCAGAGACGTTTCAACATCTTCCGGTGTAAAGGAGTTTGTGGACCTCTCGTTCCGCTAAGGTGAAATATACAGGATTTCGCCAAGGACACGGTTTGAGATTTTATTAATAAAACAGTTGAAATGAGTCGAAATTTCACCGCGATTCTGCGAAACGGAGAATTCAATTGGGGCTTCTTCTGGAAATTAGGCGCGGTCGTAGTGGTGGGGGTGGGGGGTGGGGGTACAAGTGACGCGACAGAAAATAATCCTCTTTTCTCCCCTGGAGAAGTTTCAGGAGGAAGTCGGTCGGGGGTCGCCGGCGACAATCAGGCGCCCCGCCCGCTGCCCGATTAATTTAAAGCCCGAATTTCGGCCCGAAACAGGACCGAGGGTCGGGGTTTTCGTCACGTCGGGAGTAGTAAAGGGTCGCCGGGGTGGGGTGGGGGTGGGGGTCAGCTTTGATTTATTAACGGCTCGACGTCAGACCGAAAACTCGCGTTGATATATTATTAAATACACTTCTGAAATTGGGGTTGTGGGGCCGAGGCAGTGGTGTGAGGGGGCGCCAGATGTTGGTGAAAAATTCACTCTTAGCCGAGGAGGGGTCCAAGGGAAAAACCCTGAATTTTTCCCTCTTTTTTGTCCGTCCGTGGAATCCGCATCCCTCGACCGCGCCCTAAGCCTAGGACCAACCCCCCTCGCAAAAACCGCCCTCTCTCTCTCTCTCTCTCAGGCCACAAAACCCTTCCGCGTTAATTACTTGAATTATTAATGGCATTGTAATGGAGAGAGAGAGGAGGAAAAGTGGGCCAGTGTGTGGCCTCCTCAGTAGTCGGGGGCAGTCCACCCCCGCTTTTAAGGCCCCACACAGTTTGGCCGGCACAAATTTTCTTTTTTTTTATGTCTGCTTTCCATACCGAACACTAATTTATACTCGGCGATCGAAACTAATTCTGTATAATGAATTTTCGAACGTACTCAACATGTACCCCCGTATCCGGATATTGTTCCCGGTTGACGAAAGACTAAGAATAAATAAAGGGGGACGGTAGGAGGAGGAGGAGGAGGAGAAGGAGGAGGATAAAAAGGGATGCGACGGTATCGAAACTAATTTTTCAACATGAAATAAGTTGGGCAAAAAGCAATGATAATGGCCCCAAAAAAAATCCCACCAGACCGGTTTGTGCACCATTCGAAATCCCCGTTGATCGAAGCCGGCTCGAAAACGGCTCAAAGAGCTCATCCGGTCGGAAATAATCCAATCATTCGACTAATTTTACCGTCCGTTCCCCCCTTTTATTCTTTTCACCCTTTGTAATTTTTTCATCTCGTCCCCGGTTATAATTGTTTTTTCGTTTTTCAATCCGGCACCGCCCGACGTCGGACGAAAATTAACAATTGATCGCGGAACAAATATCCGGCCGAGCGACGATAATTTTCCCGGTCAAAGTAGGGTCGGGGCAATTTTAATTAGGAAATTATAAAAATTACCCTTTTTATTTCTATGCCGCGAATAGAATTTTTATAATAATATTTGGAATCGACCCATCGATGGTACTACTCGACTCAACTGGTCGTTGACTTTTTTCGGTCTTTGGACCGAAAAATTATATCCTTCAATAATTCAAGAATTATCCATACAGCAGTATATCCAGGGACTTATATATTTTCGACAAAGAAGGTTGAATTTGAACAAAAACATTGTTATATTCCCTCTTTTTCTCCCTCCTCTGTTCTCGCCAATTCCACCTCACAAATCCGCGGCCCCCGCCCTAATAATAACCCCCAACCCCCCAACCCCCGAAAAGGGGCGGCTCCGGCGGCTGAATAAATCCGGCTTCCCGCGGGACTCGTCGACCCGCCTAGAAAATACCCTTATACCTTTTTACCAGGGGGGGGGCGGGAACGTATAGGTAGGGGTGTGTTGTCGAGACCCGGAGAGAAAAAAGAAAAAAACTGAAGTAGGTTCGAGTTGGGCCGTCCGTGATAGTGACACGCGAACAGCGTCGGCGTATAAATCCGAATTTGGGCCCCCCGCTAGTGGGTCGGGGGGTTGAATCTACCCCTGATACGCATCCAGTTGTCGTAGGAATAAATTTTCCCTCCGCTTTACCGCCTACAAACGACGGTTAAAGACGTCTCTGCGCTCAGAGCGCGGTGGTGGTGGTGATCAACCCTTACTGATTTTTTTTTTCTGCCGGGGAGGGGCCCGCCACTGCGTATTCAAATTTCCGACGGCTCATGTATAAAGCATATCCACCGAGCTAATATAAAGTTTATAACACGGGCTCGGGAACATCGGGAGAGAGGGGAGGGTCGAGAAGAATTCGGGACGTGGACAACGTGGGCTCGATGTGACGTCAAAATAAATAAGGGCGGATTTGTATGTAATTCTGAAAATACGACTGGTTAATATTGGCGCTCGGAGTACGGACTAATGAAGACTGTATTCCGCCAATAGAGGCGGATAGCGGACAAGAGGGCCGGGCATAATAAAGCCGAGTGTTCAATAAAGCGTTTAGCTTACCGGGGTAGGTAAACTTTGGTTTGAAACCGGGCGATTAATCAACCGAGGCAAATCACTTAGCGGCGGCGACGGTGGCTCCGCCTATCAGTCTGCTGGAGGAGACGGGGGTGGGGGGTGGAAGCGCAAACCATAAACTGGACTTAATCAAGACAAGACCCCACCTTTAATCAAAGAGAAAGCAACCCCACCCTTTCATCCGCCCTCCGACTATTTCCCCCTCCCCGTCCTAACAAACCCCCATCCCTCAACCGCCTTAAACCATCCCTCTCTGTTTTCCTCTATCGTGCACTTCGCCCCCCCCGACGTACACTTACAGCCATAGTACGCCATTATCCTTGCCCGGACTGAAAGCGTACAGAGTTGTGGAATTGTGGGCGTCGGGGATGTAACCGATTACCGATTATACAACTCGCCCAAAAAATCGGGTATATAAGCGTTAATTACGATAATTCGGTCCTCGGTTCCTCCTGCTCGTCATCCTGTTTCTTTCGGCGAAGTTGGACACGAGTTCTCGACCCCGGACAACGTCTATTGAACCCGCAATTAGCGATAAACGGGCGGGTTTTGTTGTGCCCGCAAAAGAAAATAGCGGAATGTAAAGTCGGTCGGTAGGCTTTGGGGGCGGGGAGGGGGGTGGGTCGATAAAATGAATCAACAACGATGGATAGACCTCTTTTTACCCCCTTTTTTTCCAAACCTGTTTTATCCTCGAAGAACGAGTCTAGGAGGGGGTGGAGCGGGGAAGGGTAGTTCAATCAGTCTTGGCAACCGATAAAAGTTACAAGCGAGCTACCCCTCTCCTCCGCCCCACTCACGGACACCCCAAGGAACATTCTTATCAGAGTTCTACCCCAGCCCGCCACCCACCCCGGCCAGCCACCCCATACCCTCCCTTTCTGCCGTCTCTGCACAGCAATCGTTCAGCAAGTTTCACCGAGAAGAGGGTTTCCGGGAGGGGGTAGGAGGAGGGGCTTTAACCCCCCGCACCCTCGTCCACCACATCACGCTCTTTATTATTTTCCAATTACTTTTTTCTGTTTATCCAACCCGTTTCGCCGAAATTCCGAAAAACACAAAAGGACGACCTACCGCCGAGTGTTATTCCCATCAGGAAACCCCATCAAAATTGAAAATCCTGTCAAATTGAATAGAAATTAAAAAAATAAAAAAATATTTTCCAGACCCGAGCAATCGTGACAGAGCCCTTATTGAATCACATTAGTGCCAATACGGAAATACCCCAATATAAAGGTGTGTAATTTACCAATAACTATATAGTCGGTGTCAGGTTCGGGGGTAGGCGCGAACGGCGTACCTGTACGGTCGGGTACCTGTACGGTCCGTCACGGCCGGCGACAAATCAAAGGGGCGCTGGGGCTTCTGTCGGCCATTAGGCAATTGGGCGTCGCCCCGTCCCGACTGGTTATAAATCAGCGCCCCCACACCCCCCCATGTCGCTATTGAAGTTGAGCTATTCTGGCACCAATAGCACACTCCGGCCGCATTCCGGGCGTATCCCCGAATTCCCGGAATCCTCCCTATCCAACCCGCCATCCGCAAACCGACCAACGTCCACAATCACCCGCCCCCCACCCCGACCACTCATTATTGCCCCCCTCCGCCGCCGCATCCACAATCTGACTATGAGGGCCGGGGGCGCTAAACTACGCGGGATTTATGTCCCGGTGATTTCACTTAGCATTCCCCAACTGCCCGACAACCGAGCCGTGGATTTTGTTTGGGAATACCGGGGGAGGGTGAGGGCCCCCACAGTAATAACTCTGGGGGCAATACGTCGGGCAGACGGCTTCATTTCAATGCTGCAAATTATCGCGATGAATTCTGTTTAAATTCGTCTATAATATAGAATAACGCATCGGGACGCATAATAGGGACGTCCCTGGAACGTCTCCGGGGACAGGAATATGTAACTAATCTACAGATTAGTTCCCATACCCGACTGAAAAGAACAGATCTAAATCGCGAATTTGGACTGTTCTGAGACCTATTTTGAAAAGGACATCGAAACTGCCATAAAGGACACGGACTTACGGAATAGAACTATGCTGGGTTCCGCCAAGAAATCCGACATCGCTAGCATCCAAATATTCCAGTCCTTAATGCTCCCCCCCCCCCATGGGTATGTTTCAAACCGAAAATCCATAATGACCTCAACATACCCCGACAGTCGCAAAATCACGCTTCCTCAAAGCCCAGAGACTTTCCGCAGGCCGGATACAGGTCCAAAGTACTATATATTTTAGATTTACGCCTCTGGACTTTCACCAATAGTGCCGAATTTCAGCGGCTCCCCAATATCAATTCCGACCCGGCTATAAAACAGAAGGGCCGAGAGCTGGGGGGGGGGGCGATTCATCATTATTGGGGCGGTTTGTGGAGGCGCCGGGGGGGTTGAGGGTTGTGACGGACGATTGGTCGGCCGGGGACGTGTTGTCCAACATCCGGAGCGAAGGTAATTAACGGGATACAAATGGGCGCGGACAAGAGAGAGGCGCCCCAGCCCCCCACCAGGTAGGGGTAGACCTCCGGTGTTATGTCCGAGCCTGGGAGCGGCGGCGGTGTACACAACCGCCACCCCCATCAATTGATTTACGGGTCAAACACCGCGTCACGGGCACATACCGCGCCCCCTCCCCCATCACAATCACCTTTCACTGCTAATAAATGACTCCTGACGCAGCTCCGCATTGTCCCAAGAACGCTTATCTCAATCGCGAAAAATTGAAAACACATTTCCTCCCCCCAACCCACCCAGGGGTGCAAGAGCCCATAAACCCCGTCCCTTACCGAATTTTTGGATCAACTTAATTTCCCCTATCGTCAACCATCGGACAGAAACGACTTTAGGTCACCTCGAGGGGTCCGAAACGGGTTTTCTTCCCCCCCTTCCCCCCCCCCTCCACTCTGGCCACGAAACCCTTTGATCTGGAAAACGGGCCGTATATTCAATAATCGGGTGGTTTTTATCGACAGAAGAACAAGAGTCTTTGACCGAAGGTAAAATCTGGTCCCTCGGACCATTTCGGAAATTTCAAAAAACGTGTTCCGATAGATTTGCGTCTTATCAGACTTTTTTTGAAATATATTTTCGAAATTCTACACGCTTACTTTGATCACTTCATCGTAATTACGATTAATTATTGATTATTTATCAAGCCCCGGAATTAATTGATTACAGAGTTCCAAGCGAACGAAGCGTGGCTGGGAAATGCCTCCCCTCCCCCCCCCCGGCTTAATCTAACGGCGTGAAGCTCTACACTTTAAGTACCACGACAGTCAATAATTATTAATTGACAATCGCTCCGACCGACGACTCTTAAAAGGTCGTAAAACCGAAACGTTTGTCCGCCATTAAGTAGGGCGGTGAATCGAACTGATTAAAAGTTCAATATAAACTGTTTGGTCTTCCGCCAGACCGGTTTCGGCCGCTCGCCATCTTCGAGGAAACAAAACGGACCTAGGGTAAAATGATTAAAATTTTTCCGCCTGATATATCGCAGAGTGCCGAGCGGTGGACTTATCCGGAAAACGTTATCGGTTCGAAGATAAAAATACAAATACTTTGTGCGCTTAACATTTAATAAAGCTACGACAGTGACTAATTGTGACGACCGTCAGAACGCATTCTCCGTGAATTCTGCAAGTTCCTCGGACTCGAGCGTGGGACTTAGCGGACCTCGGACTTATCTTGGAGACGGGCGAAGTCGGCGTGGGAAAAACATAGATACGCTGTACGGGTACAGCAGGAAAAAAAAACGAGTTTAACGAGCTCTTAAATTTATATACGGTGCCGCGTGCGATTTAATTTAAGGGCCCAAGACGGCCCTTTGAGTGGGGGGGCCTAACGAAGCGCGACGCGGTAATTTAAAACTAATAATGGGGAGAAAGGTCCGCAAAGCCGTTGTGCAACTTATAATTCAACGCTAAAACCTATTTAGGCCTCAGAACCGCCGACATAACACAATTTGGGGAGCCGCCGACCGCCCCGGCCGCCACCCTTCAGATTTACTAACAATTAACCCTAACTTTACCCCCGCCCCATTGTACTAACCCTGGGGCTGATTGTAAAATCGGCCGATTCACAATGAGATAATACGCCTAATAGTATCTGTCACGGATATGTGACAGAGATATTTTTAAACAATTTACAAAAGGCAAAATTCTGTACCTTTTTCTGTCATATTCAGGCCATATTTGAACCTACTGGGACGATGTCTGTATAAAGCCTGGAGAAAATTACCGAGAGAAAACGGTCCCGATATGCAATGTGGGTGAAGTTGTACCGGTTCAGTTCATTAATATTAGTTAATTAAGGCGAAGGGCTGAATTAAAAAAATGCTGTCCGCGGGCCAAAAAATTGTAAAAAACCGTCTAGGCCGTATTTTCTCTACAAAACAACAGGAAAAACCGGTCATATTCCATTGTGCTAATTAGGGGCCGCTAATAAATTGAGATAGACACGAATGAAATGACGATTTTTGTTTCATTTCACTAATTTCTGATACTATAATTAACTGTTGATTCGGTATATTAACAAATTAATAGTGTAGGTCATGTTACCTTCAACTATTCTATTCTTCCTTCGGGAATTGAACCTTTTTATTATCTAATTACCGTCCTATAATCGGGTGTTCTACGCCTAAATTAAATAGCGACGAATTTTTATATATAGGGTTTTTTTTTTTCCCCTATTCGAACGATGCGAAAATAATTTCGAGGCCCCACCACGTGCGTACGAAAGGTCGGCGAAAATTTTCCGTAGGTCCCGGAATTTCGAATTCCGACCACTACACCAGTGGAAAAATGAGTCGGGGGTTGGGGTGTGGGGGGGGGTGAAAATTCATCGTTCGGTGAAATTAGAGGGATGCCCGGGTGGGGGTGGGGGTGGAAACCGCTGTAGAAACCAAAACGAGGCACCAATTCGTCCGGCAATTTGAAACCCGGGACTGATGTGCTAATGCCCTCGGTCCCCCCACCGCAATTTACATAGAGTCAGGGGGCCCGCTCCTCCCCCCCATCAGTATTATATTTCCTGCGTCCTCTAATGAACTATTGAAAAGTCCGTGTCCCCGCCGGACCTGCAGTCAGCGCCCCCGGCCCCCTTCATAATTTCATATTTTGGGCGCACATCACGCGCCCAGCCTGCACACGCTGTTAATACGGCAGAAGACCTTTTTTCTTTTTCTTTTCTGTCCTAAAATGTCGACCGAATAATGTAACGCTGGGCCCCCGTTCGAATTAAAGGATTTTTTTTTTCGAGACCTCTCTTAAGCCACATCATGCAGCGTTATAGTGTCACTGGTACAGGGGAATTTAGCACTTTTCCGCCCTGAAAGTGCTTCGAATAGACCGGTCGTGTGACGGGGGGAGGGGCAAATCTATGCATATTTGACATAAACTGTCTCCGCCGTATCCGAATTTTATATAAAAAAAATACCAAACCGAGGGTCGTCAACCCCCGCCAACCGAGGTTCTACCCCGAGGATAAATATTCGTCTTTACAATTACAGAGAATCAAAATAATGAATAATTGACTCACCGGAAATGTCGGAACTGAGAGTCTGAACGTCTCCGCTTGGATCTGAAATCAAACGAGAGAAAAATAATAATTAATTATTCTACCGGGGGTGGGGAATTATACCTCGTTACGGTTCCTATCTCCCTTAAAGATATTTATAGTTTGAGCTACTGTAGTCGTTATTCGGGAGCGGATGAAAGCAAATGAATAAAATTACCGGATAATGGCGGCCGGTAAATCGTCACATTTCATCCCTTATACAGACAGTATCAGTGCGGAATTAGAAATTAATGTTTGAACGCCGGTACCGCGCTAATTGCCGGCGTATATTCGTTGTTATCAAATTTGAATTCTAACCCCCCCCCGAAGTTATTAGAGTCTCGGTGGAGACGCTCCAATTCTCGGCGGTGAATAATGAATGGATGGCAGTGAAGAATTTCCGAATGAACGGACCAAAACGACTGTAAAATACAATATCCGATTATTAAACGATCGGACAATAATTAGTGAAGTGCACTTTGACGGGGGTTGGAATACGCGTTTTCTGTCTCCGTCTCATGCGAGACCGGTTTCGGCCGCTCGCCATCTTCAGTAGCGCTGTGTCAGTCACATCCAAAGTGACTGACACAGCGCTACTGAATGGCGAGCAAACACCGCTACGGTATAAGTATTTTAATTTCAACCCTCCCCATTATCATCCCTCCGGCCGGTACAAAGCCGTACTTTGCAGTTATTGCAGGTTTGAAATTGGGTGCTTTTTTCGTTTTTTTACTTTTCTTCCTTTTCCAGAAACACCGCGGAAAGTGGGAGAGCTTAGGGGCTGACGGCGTGTGTGAGCGCGGGCCCACCCTCCCGTTTTCCGGTCACGTAAAAGCAACAGGGTGGCCCGGAGTGGAATTTTTTCTTTTTTCTTTTTTTTTTTCTTTTTTTCAAACCTAATTCAAGCAGGTTGCGCGGCGACTGCGTGCGCTTCGGGACAAATATTGTCTCGGGGCTCAAAAGCTGGAAGAGTTTCCAGGCCGCGCTTACTGGACCTAGGAGAAAACCCTACCCGGGGGTTGTTCTGAAGCGTACGATGTCAATTTTCCCTAAAATTACTAGACGTACAGAACCAGATTTTCATTTTTCGGTTGTTCCCACGAAGTCTGTTCAAAAAATATCACGAATTTCAAATTTCCAAAAAAATGTATCCACCGTTTAACAGTCCATAACTTGCAAACTGATTGACGAAGTTGTGACTCATTTTTGGTGAAATTGTAGCTTAAAGTCCCAACTTAAAGATATATCACACTGTAGGTGCAGGATATATAATATACCGCCGGAACGCCGCGATTTCTTCAAATCCTTTCACACGCACAAAATGCTGATGAGTAGTAAAGTGTTTTGTAATAAATTTATGTTTGTAATTTTGTTTCCAATTTGAAGCATCTTAAATTATGTCGAATGCACCATTTGAAAGTGGCCCAACTCCATTCTTGATAAGAAAAACGAATATTATTCAGTCAATAATTGCCCGCCTATTTTAATAGGGACTATAAATTTAACACCCTCGGATACACTCAAGCGGTATCTGACACATTCCGT
This sequence comes from Lethocerus indicus, assembly GCA_019843655.1. NCBI lineage: Eukaryota > Metazoa > Arthropoda > Insecta > Hemiptera > Belostomatidae > Lethocerus > Lethocerus indicus. The sequence goes on along the minus strand of JACDQD010000002.1, from coordinate 808,088 downwards.
ATCCTATAAATTCGTTGAAACTCAAACCCTTAAATATCTCGATTTGAAGGTAAATTGACTTGGGGCCACTTTCGAAATAAACGTCTCAATTAGACTTCTAATGGGCAACGTGCTTAACTTAAGCCCAGTCGACACCGGACATATTCGGGCGAATCAGAATACATAGACATAGTTGGGGACCGAGATTCGGCTACGCGGGGTGGGGGTGGGGGGAGGGAGGGCCTAGGAGTAGGAAAGAGACGTGGACGAATAGGAAGGAAAAGGAAATAGGGGCGGGGGGGGGTTGGATAAAGAGCGGGTTTGGTGGCTGATATACGCCTACAGTAAACTCTGAGCCCTAGCCGGGGGGGTTGGTGGCTGGGGGTGTAAATAAAAGGGTGACTCGTTTTGTTTGCCCCCGCCGACTATATATTTAAGTGCGGGGGGCCTCCCCACACTCCCCGACAGAAACTTCTCTCATTCTCCATCCCTCCCTCTCTCTCTCTCTCTGTCTCTCACCTGCATATAAATATCGGAAACGGTCATTCCATTTGGGGTGTGGGGGCGGGGGTGGGATATTTCTCAATTAAATCCGCACTGAATTTTACACGGGAAAACTGCCAATGCGTACGTCATTGGGCCTCGGTCATTGGGCGTTGAGACACCGGCTGTTGGGGGCTTAAACAGAAAATTTGGACTCTTGAGGCCACTACTAAGACGGAAATTGACCCTAAGTAACAAACTGACAATATACAAAGCGATACTGAAACTGACATACGGTACGGGGCTATGGGGTTCCAGCAGGAGACATCCGACATCGTCCTTCGCACCATACTTAATGCTCCAAGGGTATTTTTTCAACCAGACAATCAACCATGACCTCTCAACATACCCCGATAGTCGGCGAAGTCGCAAAATCCCGGTTCCCGAAGTCCCGGGTCCATAGAGATCAACCCCTCGGACAGCGGTTAAATAGTGTCAAAACGGCGCCATCACCGGGGGTGGTTTCATTATCGAGACAGACGCGTGAAAAGTGTACGCGTATCAATTGCACCTATAAACTGTAAAGTTGATTGTGCAAAATAAAAAAAAAAATTGTTCCTTCTATTCTAGAGGTACATCGGTTGTGGACGGCGTTAATTATTATATGGCGAGTTGAATGATGACGACGAAAACAGAAACTAGAAAAAAGTAATCTTATTCCTCTATAAAATATTAACGACGTAAATACGCCCCTCGGGTAATTGGGTAAAAGTGTTCCCTTTGAAATTTTCCCGCTATTAACCGCGTGATAGCTTTTCAAAAGGCAAGTTTTTCAATTTCACAGTAAGGAATTGTCGATTGTTCGTTAAATAAAATTGCGGCCGAACACCCCGCAGTTCTGTAGAAACGTTGGGGGCGAAGCTCAAAACTTCCGAAATATATATTGAGGAAACTGTGGCATATCGGATACAATATTAGGGGTATTATAGACGGGCCGATTGGAAGCTTTGCCTAGTACCGGGTCGGGTACGTTTTCCCCGCAACTTGGGCCATTCCTTTCGCCCCTTTGCCTCGGAGGACGCGAGATACATAAATAGAGGAGGGTTGGTTTGGAACCTTCCGGAAGGGTGAGAGCGCGGCCGATACAAGTTCGGTACCGAAACGACCCCCTCCCCACGCCACCACAGTTAAAGCCAACCCCATTCACACCGGCATTTACAGTCAATATCGTCACACCCCCACCCCGTTTTACGGCCCCACCACAGCCGTAAGTAACACAGCGGTCGGTCTGAGTCTCTTGGGCGCTGGAAAATTTCATTATTGACGAGATTGGAATCACTTTTCCGACACACCTGCAACGTACCTGTCCTTTTGCTAGACCGGTGTTTCGGCCGCTCGCCATCCTCAGTAGCGCACTGTCTGTGGCACTGACTCACAGTGGCAGTGGGCAGTGGAGTACGCCCGAAAAACATCCAAAGTGCCGACATCGCCGAAACCGGTCTGGCGAAAGACCAAACCAACCGGGAGGAGACAGAAACGCCGAGAACCTACGGAATTCTTTTCCAATTACACCTTTTGCTGAACACAGCCTCCCTTAAAGATTCTAATCGTGTTTATTCAAGTGGGCGATTGAAGTGTGAAACTTCCAGCCGATTCAACTTGTAGCCGAGTGCCTCAAATAGAAATACAAATTTGAGACTACAACATTTAGAATTTGTCTGTAGCTCAAGTTCCGCAAGATAAAACGCCGTTTCCGATAGGTATAGCTATCTTTATCTTTCAATTCCGGAATTTTTTCAACGGGAACAATTGGAGCCGCGAAGGGAATTTTCGCCCAACCCTCTGTTGGGAATTTTCCGGCCGAAGTGTGAATAGCAACGTCCAGTGGGACGGTTCCAGAGGCGGGCGAACCCCGGCTGCCGGACCAGAATAATATCGTCCGCTTGGATCGGTACCAAATATTCGCGGGGGTACCGCCCGAAGGGGGCGCGTCTTCTCCTATACCCGGCACCGGCCAAATGCTATATTCCTCCGCTGGAGGGCCAGATAAAGGACCCGTCTTAAATGTCCACTCGCCAATCGTACAGTTAAAAAAAAAAAATACAATACTCAGAGTTTTCCTCAGGTCAGAGACCGTTAGCCCGAGCGAGAGGAGAATTTCGTAGATTTCCATTAAAAAGTCATAAATCCGCCAGTTATATACCGCGGACGTGATCACATACTGAAGACAGGCGTCGTTAAATAAATAAATTACCGTCGTCCAATCGATAAATACAATCGGCTGTATAAGCCCGTCGATCTGTTACATTAAATTTTTATCCGAGAATTATCGAAGAAGCAACAAAACCAATCTAGTAGGTATCATATATAGAAGGGCTGTCAGGGGTGGTGGTGGGGGCGAGGGGGAGAGGGAGGGGTCAGTGAAATAGTGAGCCGCGGCCCAATATTTGTCCTCACAAATCAAACCAATGAAATCCATTAGTTTCTAAATCAATAAAGAACCACCCCCGCCATCCAATAAAAGAAAACTCTTCTTTTATACTTGTATTCAATCGGTTCGGAAATAATGGCTGGCCGCCGGATATTTATCAGCGTTGACGGTGAAATTATTTCACCGCCTTCTCTACGTTACTCTTACGTAGACGGGATAGATGTCGCGCGCCGATAAATTACGGATTGTTGGGGGGGCGTATCCACACAATGAGCGGACGAATGCTACCAAAACCGAGAGAATTACGAGTTAATACTAGTCTAAGTTGAATGAATTACGACAGAAATTACGATAACGCAGTCGTGTTCGCTGCTTGCACTTTCGCTGCACTCGGACCCGAGACTAAGTGCGGGACATAATTTAGCATAAAATAGCAATTTTTTTTTAATGATTGGGGGTTGTATTTCGTACCCCGAGTTGTATTATTCCCCCGTAAGCCGGGTGAAGATTAAACCCCGATCGATCTCTATCGGCCCGATACGCGACCCCGGTTTTTTCTTAATTTTTTTTTCCGTAATCGGAAAATATTGAATTTTCGTCCTCTAACGCCTGACGTTCAGAGTCGGCGCCGAAGCGTACGAAACGAATTTAATATTTCGGACAGAAATTTCCGATTATTAATCATAACGATGGGAGAACGGTATTACCCCGTTGGAATGCCACTAAAGATGGCGAGAAACCATTATTTGTCCGGGAACGGGACACTGAGCAAAAACGCGAGAGAGTAACGACGCGTTGCAAATGTAACGAACGATCGTCGGGAAGGGTTTTTCCGCCGGGTTTTCGGGGTTTTTTTTCCGCCCGTCGCACGATCGTGCATCAAGTCCCCAACAACACCCCGTACCCAAATAATCAACAATAGGGCGGACCGATATTAGAAGTTTAGTGGGCGGTCATATACCGTATTTCGGTATTGAAAAATTACGAAGGCGGTATTTCGGTCGGGGTTGGGGGGGGGTGGGTTACGGCAAACATCCGGAAAACGTATATTTTTTTTTCCCTCGTCGACCCGATATACAACGAACGAGGACGAAGGGCGGAGGACGGTAATTGATACAAATCGATGTTCGGAGGATAGGGCGCGGGGGGGTGGGGCGGGCGGCCCTAATCAAATAAGGGCTCACGCAAACCCACCGGCCGGCCCCAATATAAACCGCTCCGCCCCCACACAATACCATGCCCCGGGACAATAATTTACCCCCAACGGCCTTAAGACATTAGGGGTAGGGGGGGGGGACTTTCTTCACCCGGCCTGAGGAAGGCCCTACCGGGATTAGCGCAGAATTTTCTTAGAGAATCGGTAACTTACAAATATGAATTTGAATTTTACGATTCACCGACCGAACTTCGATTAGTACTTTTTACGTACGCGCCCGGGGCTTTATTGAACAGATGTCCAGTAGAGAAAGGCATTTTAAAGGGTTCGTCGACCCTATTTTAAAACGCTAAGAATTTGAACCGTCGCCAAAACTCACGTGTTGTGTGAGTCACGACTTCTGGCAGGTTGCAACCGTCGAAATAACGGGCCTAGATCACTTTTAACATTTTCAAGGGCTCGAACCCGAAAAGATTTTTATTAATTCTACCGGCAGAATTTGGATCATAAAAAAAACATATATATCGAGTGTTTTTTAGTTTATAAGTTGTTTCAGCGAGAAATTCAATTTTTATTATCACCGACTAGAGGAATTCGGGGCGTTGATCCGGAATCATTATCCGGTCATTGAAAGCTCATTTCTTAACCCTCCGGGGGCGGCAAAAACGACCCAAAAATCGCCCTATAAGATTATCATCACAGGGTCGATTTTAAGATAAAATAAAAAATTCAGAAACCTCGTGTTGGATATATAACACAGCTCTTAAATTCGGTTAAAAGTGCAATATACGAGCCTGAGATTCTGGCTGCACTTTAAACATAATATAAAAACCGGAGTACCGTCCGATTGACAAGCACTTCCCTCTGACATTTCGTATACCTTTTTCGGTATTTTATTGGGTGTACCCCCCCCCCCCCCCTCCCCCCAAAAGTGATCGACAATTTGATAACATGTATTTTGTGGTCATGAGGAGTTCCTCGAGGGGGAGGGGTAGGGAAAATTTGCCGGAAAAGTCAAAATGTCGATTACTTATTGGGTACCCCTAATAGTTTTTTTGTACACTCCAGAAATAAAATTGGTAAACTGGTTTCTGGATTTCAAGAAATATTCAATTTTAATTTATTCCTAATGTATCACTCGGTCGGTGAAGATGGGGTGGGGGTGGGGGCCTGCTTCAGACGTGTCAGAGATACAATTTTCCTGAGAATGTTGGTTGGGGGTGGGGGGGGGTCATTTCGTAATATAAATGCTGGCGTTAATTAATCCAAACCAGGAATGGGAGCAGAATGGGCTAATTAATTAACTCGATATTCCATTTCAAAACGTCCACATTATCAAGAGCTATGGGTCGGGGGGGCTGTCTCTGTGCGTTTGTGAAAAAAATATTAAAAAAGTAACAAAATTGTCTCTTTTCCATAAGTGTACTCTTCGTTACCCCGTCGCGTTTCTTTACATAAAATTATTACTGCCTACTTTGAAACATCGACTTTATTTATAGTACAACCGAACTGAGTTAATCTGGGAGTTAAAAAGAAATATGAAAATTCTACCTTCACCCCCCCCCCACCACCGACTGGGGGGGGGATGATACAATTTCGATACGTAATTACAATCGGTCCAAAGCGAACCGAGGTTCCCCATTTCCCCCCACCACCTCCCACCTTTACTTACTGGCGGTAGAGCCATCCACTTTCAAAGACTGTCTTTCCCCCCCAACCCCTTAATAGCCCTGTAGGGACTGGGATATTAGATTTTCCGGTCGGAATTAAAGCGCGAGAAGCCCTTTTCGTAAATTTTCATTATGGTCCTTCATTCTCCACTCTCCACTCCCTCTCTCAAAACTGTGAATTATAATTGCGGAGTAACCCCTTTAACCGACTCATGTAATGACATTTCGAATATACAAACTGAAATTGGGGGGGTTGGGGGTTGTTTAAATCTCTGAAACAGAATCGGTCAACGAATGTGTATACCCTTCTGTAAATTACTAGTGTATTAATTATTTGGTCCTAAATCGGTACCAAAAGAAGGGCAGGGAATAGGGGGGGGGTGTGATGATGATCATAATGGATGGAAAGATAAATTATCCATAAAGATAATTGCATCATGGAAAGCTCCACCGTAAGCCGACCACAGTATGTACCCCGGGGTACCAACAGGTAAGGGGTGGGGGCGGGGGGCCCAGATACAGAAAAACTGAGGTAGAAATAATATTCGTAACGCCGTTTCACAGAGACCTTCTTCAGGATAGAAATCACGCCAAGGCAGTCTTCCGATCCAATAACGGGGGGGAAAAAAAAACAACCCCCGTCTCATCTCTTTGTAATCTCCCGGACCCAATTACAGGGAAAGAAACGAACACTACCCCCCGAAAACCGACATCAAACGAATCTGGTAATATTTTGCCGTTTCCCTTCTTTTTTTTCCCCTTCTAATCTTCTTTTTATATCGGGGCCTCGAATAACAATAATAGAAAAAAAAAAACGAAAATGTCCGGCATAACCGCTAATTATTGGGGCAGAAATATAACGCCCGGCATCAGAGGGAAATAAATCGGAATTTTAATAGGAAATATCCGGCACACAGACCCGGATTCCGATAATTCATCGTAGCGTGGGGAAGGGCTGATGGTGACAGGGGGGCCCCGGGGGCGGTGAAATTTCGATGTTTGCGGTCGCCCCCTCGAAGGGACGAAATTTCCGGAGTGAGTTTGGGGCGGCGGGGGCTGTTCGGACGCTACCCCAAAAGCCCCAAGCAACATTTTTGAGAATTACTGGCCCCCGCCCGCCATCAGCGGTACACTCTCACAGTATTTTCACAATTCTGTGCCGATTAATTGTACCGATCGTTTCGGGACCGAAACGAAATTTGTTAAATTCCCATCCGCGTACAACGTCCAAGTAAAATTCTCTGACCACCCCCCCCCACCCCGTGAATATAAAAAGGCGGAATAAGAAAGTTGTGCTTGAAAGGGCTTGTCACTAACTTCGACTTTCGGCCTCAAAATTCTTTTTCCATCTCTAACCAGAGAAAGTGATCGACATCGAACCAAAAGTTAATATTATATATATATTTATTAATATTTAGGTGTCTGAGGGTTTAGGTTTCGAAATGGGGACGTTCAAAAAAATTCCCTGGGGTTCGGCATTTTTCCCGTTCCAACGGTTTCCTCAGTGTGCAATACTTAAATAATTATTTAACAGATGGTAGAATGTGAATTATCGGTTTCACAATATTCACAACAGCGATGAAGGAAAATTTTACACAGCATCGGGGAAAATGAGTTAATACTCAATGTTCCGATTCTGTTCAACCCCGGGACGGTACTGTGGCGAGCCAACTGTATTCACTCCAAAAGGAATGAATTAATATTTAAAAAAAAATTATGAAAAGCGTTCAACATGGTTGTGCCGGCGGAAGGGGTTGGGAGGAGAAGGGAAGGGGAGGGGGCGCCTAAATTTAGTTAAAAACTCTAATTACTTCGTAAATAAGGACGATGGGAATACGGCCTAGTGGGGTGGGGTGGGGGGGCGGTTTGAAGGCCCTGAGCCCTTTGATGTCCAATTATTAGAGAGCGCCCCCTCTCCTACCCCCCAACTCCATCAAAACAAAAAAAATGAGCGGGGGTCTGCATGAAAAGGCGCTAGCCCAGATTTCAATGCCCCCCACGGCCTCAGTAGAGGCAGTCCCTCGAGTAAATGGCGCCTACCATTGTACTCATTCAATCTTTTTTTTTTTTTCTGCAGCTAACCCCCCCCCAAACCTCCCGCAGCCCCTTCATAAAACGGAGAGATGGTAAAGCCCGTTCTCGGGGCACGAAACACATTTAAAAAAAAAAGATACACTCTCAGAGAAGCCTTGCAATGATTGACACGTACTATAATCGCGCTTTCCTGGAGGGGGCAGAAAAACCTTTTTCTACACTACAGATCAATAGGCGGTAATAATTTAATTGATCGACTCTAGTCTCGTCCGTATTTTACACCTTGCATAGAAAAAAAAAAGGCTTGTTGGGGAGCAAATGGGGTGGGCAAAATCCATAAGCCCCCGACGTGAGAAAGAGCTATTGAGAGATTACTTTTCTGGACATTGGGGACATTATTGGGGGGCGTTCAAACCCATCGTGGTTAAATTCAAATTTTGTTTCCCCGACCGAAATTTGGTTAGCAGAATCGTGACAAATAACAAGAAATGGATGGGCTTAATCAACCGACGAAGACACCCCCAAATAATCAACATCAAGTTATGTCCTGTAATGAAGTACAAGTCGGCCGGTTTAATATTAACAATTTCATACATAATATAGTTTATCGCAGACGTAAAATCTATTCGTATATAACACGCCCGTATCGATACAATAATAATCTCGGACTTACAGAAATGGCGTGTCGGCGGACCTAATTAAATTTACTGTAACGGACAGCGTATTAGTCGGGGCAACAGATACGCCGAGAAAATTATCAATTTTCATAATAGCAACGATGTCGGAATAAATACACGCCGGTGTAATTATTACACGTGTAATTGTATATTAAAACGCGGACAAAATATAAAAAAAACTAGTCTTATGGCGGATACTGTTTTCGAAGACGGAAAAATTATGTCGCCACGACGTGAAATAAAGTGGACAAAAGGCAAAAAATAATAAATAAGGGAATACTAAAGACGGTGGCGGAAAGCAGGAGTTTGCCACTCCAATTGTATGGAACATCAAAATGCCAACAGTTTAGGGAGGATTGGATTAAAAATGATTAAATAAAATTCTTCCTTCAGTTTTGTGGCCTGCGAAGGGTTGGAATATACCGTAGGTTCGTCCTGTTTCTGTCTCCTCTTTTGCCGGACCGGTTTCGGCCGCTCGCCGTCTTCAGTAGCGGTTTTGGTCTCTTTCTTTTTCGGCCATCCCCACTGTCACTATCACTTGTATACTGCGGTGGCTGTCGGGGGTTCGTCGTGTGTCTTGTGTTATTGTGTTTTTGGGGATGCTGTCCAAAGTTGTATCACTATCAAGTGACTGACACCGCTACTGAAGACGGCGAGCGGCCGAAACCGGTCCGCAACCAGCCTACGGTACGCCTATTTATTATTGATCCTCTTACGCGTTAGGCTAACGCTTCCATACCATCAAAGAATAGTGTACCCTTGTAATAAAAAAAAAAATAAATGAGAATTAGAATTATAATATTTGTGGTTCAGTATTATTATTATTGTCAGTTGTAATGTTGTGTTTCGTTGCGTGTAATTGGGTGTTAAAAAATTATTGACGAAACCGGTCTCTAATGGAAGAAAATATTTGTGAAAGGGCGGCTTAAGGGCCGAAATTCTCAGATAGTAAATTGCCCTAAACTGAGGACTGATAACCGGAACGGTTTATTTGCCCTCGTTCCGCCGAATGCTTTAACAAGTTATCCACCCCCACCCCCACCCCCCTTCATAAAACAACTTAGATTTCATTACCCCGCCATTCATCCCGCTAATCCCCCCCCCCACCCCGAATACCGAGGAGATGGCTAAATCCGGGGAGGGGCGCGACAAGGGATCCTTTAAAAGTCCCTTTTCCTGCAGGGCAAATTGCACCGCCGGCCCTTCAACCGAGGAGGTACTCGGCCGACAATTATACTTTAATTATGTGGTATTAAGCCGCCGTCTACGTCCCGGACCCTGCTTTCACCCTCTCCCTTCGCCGCTTTATTAGCGACTTATTAAATATCGCCGGCCGATATATCAAAATGTTCATTAAGTGGGCCATAGATTTAAAAAAAAATTTTTATAGCACCGACAGGAGGAAGGATTTTAGAGTTTTCAGAGCTTTTCTTTTCTCTCCTCCCGCTCGCTTCTGGGGGCCTAATGGCCGAAAAATACAATTAAATATTTTCATTAACAGAATCGACGTCATCCCCAGTGGGCGGGGGTGGGAAAATGATTTAAAAATGACTGAGAAAACTGAATATTTTGCTTAATGAGCCCGATTTGTCAGCGGACGATTTGAGCTTTCAGTCAAAAGTCAGACTTTTATTGACTCCGATTAGTCGTATTTTCAAACAGGTCGAGCTGCCGTGTTCCGTCCCATTTAACGTTTTCCGTTTTTTAAACTTACCCCAGTAAAAATTGTTTTTTCATCCCTTTCAATCATTCGACAGATGGCCCATTTCGGTTCGGCCCAATTAGTTTTCAAGCAGTCGCATTCCAGCATGCGATTCGACCTTGTATTCGGTGATATTTTATGTGAACTTTCAGACTTTTATAAATAAATAAAGCAGCGGAGCTTCGATCTACCTAGTTGTTGAGAAGTGAAAGGGAAACTGGTTTATTTCCGAAAGTCAGTTTTTGTAAAACTGCTCCAACTGCTCTTCTATTGTAGAGCGCGAATTTCGTTCCTCTTACCGGCTTTCGACCCGTTTTTCAACCCCCAATCTACTATTTTCGATAACGAAGTTCTTGACAAATCGTCTCTATATATCTCTCTCTCTCTCTGGGCGGATGTTTAAACGTGACCCTAAACATAACAGAAAAGTTTCGTAACACTTTTTTTTCACCGAGTTTTTCACAACATAACAGAAGTCGTATCCGACCGCGATAACTGAAAAATCTCGTCAGAAACCGAGGCGAAAGTCCTCGGAAATTCAATTAAATCAAGTTTAAAGTGACGAAAATCTCTGCGCCCCCAGTGGGGGTGGGGGAAAATATTAATCGTCGGCGGGTTCAGAAGTCGACGCCCCCGCCAAGAAGGGGACGTGACTAATCGTCCCGTGATATTTTAACCGAATTATAAAAGGGTTGGGGGGGAAAAATGGCGAGAGCCCTGCGTCTCGTCCAACCCGACTAATGAGAAATATGTCACTCCTAATGGCGAACCCTTTTGTTAAATTAATAAATGATAATGGGGTAATGCGGGGGGGGGGGGGCCGAGATCTGAAAAGTTTACACTCGAAAGTCGGACCAAAAAACGTATAGAATTGCGTTACGGGAGCGCAAAAATAAGTTGTTATTCAAAATTCTGTATAAGAGAGATACACAAATAGTGGCCGATACACAAATTTATCCACAAATTATAGCACTTTTGTAGGGTATATTGTTGCGTCGTGTATCCGAATATTATTACGAACTCATTGAAAACTGAGTTGATAGAAAAATTTTTCGACGAACCCCCGTAATAAATTATACCGTCGAGTGAACAAAGTTCGAAAGGGCGGGCGAGAGAGGAATTCGGGCCTAAATTTTTCTAAGGGCCTAAGGTTTTTCTCTGTTTCGAAACACTGTCCCTCTGTTTCGCACCTTTTGTCGTTCAACGATGCGTCGAACGAACTCGAAAATAGTCCGGGAAGTTGGAGGGCTGGCGAAATTTCCGGTCTTGAAATTGTCCGGGGGACTGGAAAGTGAACTGGAAATTCACGGGAATAAACTTGATTCGAAGATAACGCCAATCAATTTGTCCGCCTTGTAACGAAACGCACCGGTTCTTGAACGAAACCGTAAATCTCTCGTACTTACGTCTTAGGGCCGGGGCGAAGGGCCTCCTTCCACTCAGTTGTACGTTTTTGTAAGCGGCCCCTTGTCACAGGCTTATCACGGAGACACACACGCGAAACGAAACGTTATAATTTTCAGCCCTAAATACAGGCCGGCTAATCGCAAAGTTTCGAACAGCGTTCAGAGAATGCGACAGGTGGAAATGGCATAAAAATGAGTGTTGTATACAAATTAACAGTTCGATTTTTGAGCCCGGTTAAAAAGGTAAAGGTAAACATAATAATAGAGTGTTAAACCGCTTTATAACCAATTATCGGAACAGATTTAAGGGCGGAAATAAATTGAGAAAATCCGAAAATTTGCCGGGCACAAAAATTATGATCAGTGGCACAAACTCGTTCAACGGTGGTCCTAAAGTGAGATAACGTATTATAAAATTTCCGGGGTGGGGCGGAGGGGGGGCGGACAGAATTTTAAATCAAAATTTTCGAACTGATAAACTGATATAACGCTAGGGTTTTTTTACAGGGCAAATTCCCGCCCGACGGCCCTACCGGAGCCCATCGGGGGTTCAATTCGCGGCCACCTAAAACCGTACTGCCGGAAAAAAGGAGAGTTCGCCCCACCCCCACCCACCCCCCCAACCCCCGGCGGTGGTTGTGGAGGCACAACAAGTGGCAACATCCAGAGAAGGCAACTAACAGATAAAAAAAAACCGGTCCCCGTCAAGCCCTTTCCTTCTGCATCCGACCTTGGCCGTCTGCACCTTGTGCCCAATTAGCGAGCGGCATCTGGACAACATTTTATAGTGTCCAACAACGACCCTACTCGGCAGGATCCGCCGTATATCTTGGACCATTTTCGTTTCGCGAAATGCGCACGAGAAGGGCGCAAATAATTCGGGGCATTAAATTCGTTGTACGGAATTACAAAAATACATACCCGCCGCACGTCCCTGTGGAAAAAAAAAATTTGTTACTTAACGGGTTAATTGGGTAAATTGGGCTTACTTGAGGTGGCGAGAAGCCGAAAATGGTCCCTTTAAGAGACCCATCTTTATTATCGATGTAGGGGTTTTTTTTTTAATACTGAACATACTTAGGCCACCACTTGTTGACTACTTATGGCGGCGGTATCGGACTGACCGAAAGAGAAAGTTTAAGCGGTTAGGCGTTTCGAAACCCGGTTTTAAAACTGGACACGAGAGTGAATAAAGATTTACATCACGATTCCGATGGGACGGCAACACGAAAATGGATCACTCTGTACGAATTGCGTCTTTACGATTAACTCGTAATCGTCGACTATACAGTATTTACGGACGTTTACGTCCCTAAAGGGCGGGTGGACGGGAATTGGGGGGGTTGGGTTGGAGCGTTACGATATAATTTCGTGAGCCGAACAATCCACGGCGGATGGAGATTTCGTGAGAAAACGGGCGGCTGTTCGCCGCCGGAACTTTACGAGCCGGAAAGCCCACGTGAATTGGATAAATTGTAAACATTTGCGTGACTTAATTTCGAAACTTCGACATGTGATGAAACGCCCTGGGCCGACTGTAGGCCGGCGACGAGTCGAAACCGCAGTGCATCAACACGAACGTTCCGACTGTAAAACGTGATTATGTAAATTTAAATTCCGAATTGAAACGAACGTTTCCACCGTTTAACAGTCCATAACTTGCAAACTAATTGGCGGAGTTGTGACTCATTTCTGGTGAAAGTGTAGCTTAAAGTCCCGACTTAAAGATATATCACACACTGTAGGTGTTCGAAATGGTTCAACATTAACGTCCACACACAGAAACGATGCCGGCCCAACTGCAGCACCAACTACTGACTAAGTACTCATTTCGTACTTAAAATACCACTTCAAAACTGACTTCCTTTCATCGAATTGTAAGCCTTGCGCCAGCCAAGCGTTTACTCGACTAACAAAAGGTACAACTGACACAACAGAACACTGACTATCTGTGGCGACTGTCGGAACTACAAAACTATAAAAGTACCAAAAATGAGACACAACTCCGCCAGTCAGTTTGCAAATTATGTACTTTTAAACGGTGGATACATTTTTTGTTGGACCCAATATCAAGGCCGACCAGATCAAGGAACAAGCGGACCCTTCAACAAAAAAAAAAAATCGTCCGCACAAATATATGGAACTCTTACAGAAGAATACAGAAGGGATGAGGAATACATTTTTGGAAATTTAAAAATATTTCGAATTCCGGCGTGCCGCCGCCGATTGGTAACAATAATAGCGAGTCAATTGATGGCTTTGTTCGATGAAAAGAGAAACAATGGTCTCTTTACGAGTCAGAAGTAGGGAGGGAGGAGAATTGGCACGATGCCGTGATTTGGGGCACGTACAAAACAATCGTTGTCAGTTTTCTTCTAATAAGGGCTCGCCGATGACAGTGGAAATAATCTACAGTTGTGGCTAATTTCAAAAGGGGTTTCGTTGTTCCAATTTGTGCAATAAAACTTACTCTGCCGACTTACTAGGCCTTGAAGAGGTTCCCACTTTTAGAATTGTAGAAATGGTATTAGAAATTATAGTATTAGGTCTCTCTCTCCCTCTCCCCATCTCTCCCTCTCACCCTCTCACCCTCTCTCCCTCTCTCTCTCTCTCTCTCTCTCTCTCCCTCTCCCTCTCTCTCCCTCTCTCCCTCTCTCTCTCTCTCTCTCTCTCTCTCCTCCCACCCTCTTTCTCCCTCTCTCTCTCTCTCACACACACATTACGGTTAACACGTGTGTGTGTCTGTGTATATATCGTTCTGAAGTTTTTGATTTTTAAACAGGGAATTCCGTGTTGTCGAGGCGACACAGGCGGCGGTAAATAAAAACCGGGGGTGGGGGTGGGGAAAAAGGGATACGGGCGAAGCGCCGCCTCGTATATAACTTGGAGGAGGAGTTTAAAATTGGTAGAGGGGAAAGGGGCCGGGGCCGCCTTTATGCAGACAACAATATAGATACAGAAGGGCGGATGCCGGTCACGTAAAATATGTTTATAAATATGTTTCAGAAGGGCGAAAAGGAAGGAGGCCCCCCTCCCCCCCGACCCCGCCACCACACCCGGAACGTCTTTTTCCGTCCTCCTTTCCTAAAAATACTTAGGAGAACGGTGGGGGTAGCTGTGGGGCTAGGGGTGTTTACTCTCCCCAACCGCCGGGAGGGGGAAGAACTTTATAGGCCGAGGGGTAGTGAGGGTCCCTCCAACCCTCCGCCCATCACATACACGGCAAAGTGTTGAAACTTCCAAACTATATTATAGGTGATGGCTGGAGTAGTGGAGTATGAGGGTTAGGGGTCGGTACTTCAAAGGACCGCCTTCCGAACAGGTAAATATAAATTGGAACATCTGCCCCGGAGGGGGCAAAATGGCGTCCGAAGATTCACGGGGGCTACAAAGGATATACTAAAGTACTTGGCCCCCACAATAAACTACAATAGGGAAATACAATTAAGAATTTATTTCGGTCAATGATTTATGTTTGTTCCCCGATTGTATTACTCACTGCACGTTATATCAGTACATATGTTGGGGTGTCCTAAAATTGACGCAAGATTTGAATAACGAACTTTCATTATTTTTTAAATAATGTTCAACAAAATTCAACACCCCAAAAAAACCCCTAAATTGACCCCGAACTATCGGCTGTCAAACGGGGTTTTTTTTTTAAAATATGGTCGCCGACTTTACTGCAAGAATTGTGCTGCTTAATTCTTTAATTTTGGGATATATATATATATATATATATATATATATATATATATATATATATATATATTTTAAGAAAGGCGACCTTGAATGGATTATTGAAGGTCGATTCCGAACGCGACGACCCCGGTTCGAATTCCGCTCTATGATTTTTCTCGAAATTACCAAATTGGCCCTTTTTGGGACGTAAATCGAATTTCGGCCCATAAATAAAAGGCCGGGGATTTTCCTTTTTGTCGAAAATTCATCCGAGTGTCCAGAGACAACAACGGACGTATTGGGCGGTCATAAAAAGTTTGTTTTCATTAGCCGCTCACTAATACGGGCTTAAAACGGAGTTAGACCGGACGGCGGCGGATTAACGCGTTCAACGACGCGCATAATTCGATTGTTCCATTCTGGCAATGGTTTATATGCGGCCGCCGCTGCATCCCCGATGTAATTGGGGTTGGGCGGGGAGGGAGGGGGGCGCTCTAAACCCAATATCGTGCATTACACCGGGCAATCGTACACGTATTCGGTTTTGCCCGTAAATATACACGCGAAAATCCTTAAAATACGAGGTATATTAATCGGTTGAAAAGTTCGGCCGCTCGCCATCTTCAGTAGCGGTGTTGTTACTCACTGCGCTGTCACTTCTACTTGTGTAATGTTTACTTATCTTGTTGTCGCGTTATCGGGGAAATTGCGTTCGTCTCCTCATCACGGGTTGAGGGGTCGCGACTGACACCGCTACTGAAGACGGCGAGCGGCCGAAACCGTTAGCTAGAGGAGTACAGAAACACCAGATTAAAAAAAACCTTCATATAATGGGTATTTCCGTATAGCAACCGGACGAAACGGATATCGTCGGATTTTTGTTGTGTTGGCTACTGAAGACGGCGAGCGGCCGAAACCGGTCTAGCGAAAGACCGAACCGATATCCGAGAGGAGACAGAAACGCCGCAAACCAACGTCGTATAACTGTGTGCATCGACCGATCTGTTGATTTCCGTCGGATGCTACTGAAGACGCTAGAGGCTATATTTTAGAGACCGTCGCTGAAACCGAACTTGATTCGTTTGGAATTCGGTTTACCTGTGTGGATAAAATTTCATTTATAATCGGACCGAATTCTAGAGCGACGACCGGAACTTGCGCCATTCCTGAACACTCTAAACCACCACCCCCCCCCCCACCCCCGAACCGATTTTTCTCGTTTTTCCGCTCGCAACAACATCCGGTAAACAGTTCTGGTCGATTTACTACGAGCACGATCGACGACAAATCAACACAATTCCGTCCGTATTGGCGTTAGGGGGTTGGATGATGTGTATAATTAGATCGGGGATTTAGTAGAATCGGATGCTTACAATAGAAGAGTGGGGCCTTCGGCTATTCTGGTACTATCGAGTCACACGGAGAGAATTCACTTCTATTTGGCACTCTTATTTGGCCCAATGAAATAGCGAGCGGACCACATACCCACCCCCACCGTTCGACCCTTATCAACCCTTAAAGGACGCGAAGGATCCTTCGTCCTATTTCAAATACACCGTTATTTAACTGTGGACGAAATTAGATCTTCAATCACGATATCGGTTTTCATAGTAGATTCTCAACAACGCGGCATTTACGGACTTCGAAAACGAAGCATCATTTATCGGCGCTTATCGGGGACAATACCGTTGCCGAACGGTGAATGAAGCAGTATCGGGATCAACGGACAACAAATTATGTACCGGGGCCGGAATTATCTGTAGATGAATCAATTTAATAAAATTCAAATTGGGGGGGGGGATTAGTGAAGTTTCATTACATATAAACCGAAAAAAACTTGTGGACGCCAAAGCCGGTTACCTACTACTATTAACGCAGTGAAATCATTGAAATTTTTTCTTGGAGTTTTCATTTCTTGAAATCAATTTGTAAATTTTTACGCTCAACAGTTTTCGGAAGTATAAACCCCAGCGCCGTGTAATGACGGCCGATACTCAGCCCGCACGATCCCCACGGTGGGAACCGGCGAAGGGCGTTTTTCTCGCACAGAAGGGGCTGCGGCGTAACGCTTAATTATTCATTATTGGCTTTCTAAATAAACGAAAGGTCCGGGCGAAAGGTATAAAACCGGTGGTTGGTGGGCCTTTGGCGGGCCCAGGGAAATTCCCCCTTTTGTGAAACAACAGAGGGGCGACGGGCCCACGACTATATTATTTACGCCGGTCGGTCGCTCGGGCAACGGAAAACGCACGGGCGGGGGGCCCCGAAATAAGGGCATTTCTATCACTTGTTACGCGACCGACGCCGTCCCATTACGCCCCGTCGATGGACTCGTCGGACAGCGCTATATATTACAGTGACGGAAACGAAGAGTCGCAACGACATTGAAGGTTTTCATGAAAAGCCGTCCGTCGGAAACACTGACAGTGTACACTGGAAAGGACGTAACCGGTCTATCGAAATTTCGACTATGTGTACGTCGAAAATTGTTTACTCTGTCGGTGATTCTATATTTCGATTGAAATGTCCGGCGCGCTGACGAGAGTGGAACGAATTTTCCGCACGCACAGTTTCGGCAAACTGTTTAGTAAACGGCGGTTGAAAAGCCCCGGGAAATATAGCGCGATTTTCAATCAGTTTTTCGGCTCGATTGAGACAAAATTCCTGGAGTTGCGGTCCACTTTCGGTGGACAAAGTTTATCTCGAAGCGCCGTAGAAATAACAATTATTGTGCGTCCCCAGATCAGATATTAGGCCTTATCCTGTAATTTTGCCCGCCGGATAAGGTGAGTGAAGGAGGAAAGGAAAGGCGCCGATATCCGGGGGGGCGGTGGTGAGGAGGGGGTTGTGTTCATCCCCTTCTCTCCTATATAACATAATATATTCGGATGGAACACTGTTCGGCGTCGCAGACGAAGAGCAAATAAACTCAGCGGAACGGAGAGAGATCCGCACAACACTGAGATAATATCCGAAGAAATATCAGGTTTTGTTTGGGGGGCGTACACTGTCGCCAGACAATATGAAGTACAGAATTGAAACTATAATAGGGAGAAAACGCGGAGGGCGGCGGTGGCGGGCGGCGGGGATGGGGGCGGATTGAGAATTACAGAGCGGTACAAATAAGAAAAGTTTTACAAGTATAAAAAGGAAAAGGGGAGCCGGGCTTAAAAAGGAAACCGAATATTCTTTTCGTTTGAAATAAAATTTCCGTACCGAAAACCTGTACCTCGCCGTATATAAAGAGTGGTCCAAAAAAATGTATCCACCGTTTAAAAGTCAATAACTCGCGAACCGATCGACTGAGTTGTCTCATTTTTGGTAGTGTTATAGTTTTTGTAGTTGTAGGAAATCGCCATACAAAAGTGTTGGGGCTTATCTCGACGAAAATCTACCAGAAAGATGGATAGAGGCCGTAGAGGATCCACCAGGTTACTCAGACTTAACTCCTCTGGACTTTTACCTGTTGGGGGACACTAAAGGACGTCGTTTATCGACAAAATCCAGGCACATCATGGATGAATCCATCGTACATATTCACGTGCAAATATCCAACTGAACACGTTGCAGTTTTTGTGTGGATGTTTTAATGTTGACCATTTCGAACGTCTACAGTGTGGCGATATCTTCAAGTTGGACTTTAAGCTACAGTTTCAGCCAAAAATGAGGCACAACTCCCTCAATTCGTTCGCAAGTTTACGGGCTGTTGAACGGTGGATACATTTTTTTTTTTTTTGGAAAATTTGCCGGCCCTAATATTTATTTAGGAAATCGAAAACCTCGAATTTAGCAGCCCGAATTACTTCTAGGGCCGGATACATTCATCAATAAAAATAGTAGTTTCATCGAAAGTAGTATAATGAAGGAATATAGTGGTTTACTCTACTGGAATTCCAGTCCGTATATTAGTGGTACATTTTGACTTTGGAAGAAAAATATTCACCGATATTATCGACACATCTCTGTCAGTTTTCCGGCAAATTTTCGATAACCCCCTGAAAAAATTCTATCCCTCTAATCGAATTCGCGATTAAAATTGTTTAAATTATATATTCAGCGACGGAGCGCCTAAACGTTGGTAAAAAGACCGTACGATGTATCCCCCCCCCCCCGTCCTTTCGGGGGACGGTAATAAATCGTGGCCGGCGGCCCATTCAAATTTATTGAACCTTCCGCCGCCGGGCGGGTTCCTTTAGGGCGATTAAAGGGCTAAATTTATGCGGGGTTAACACCGTATATATTTCTATATATATATATATATATAAACATAAGACGATGTTTATGTAAAGTAATTCAGAACCCACTTAGCTTTAGGCGTCTTTTCATTCCCGGATTTACAACTCGGCGCCCGACGTCAGCCTTTTTGATCGGGAACAAAGCGTTAAGCGCTGCACACAATCAGCGTGGGGGATGAAACGAATTGTGTCCGGAATATATCAATTATTTACACGCTGTTGCATAAAATCGTTACTTTGGATTACCTTTCAATTTTCGTAAAACCTCGTATTTTTTGGGGGGATTCAGAGAACACCGCACACCCCCCACCGAATGCATTATTACTCAAGGAATTAAAATTATTACTATAGGCCAAAGTATTGGCTGTTAGGGTTGTCTGAAAATCGCGTTAACCGGGATGGAATGGTGGGGGGGGGGCCCATAACGAAACAAGGCACAGAGAGAGAGGGTTTGATTGTTGCCCAGCGACCGCATTTTCAAGCACTTATAGACCCCCATCATCCCCTCACCCCCAGCCGCCCCCGCAACACAAGTTCAATGAAGTTTTAACCATAAATTCTATTAGGGGCCATTAGGCAAAGCCGACCGCATAGCTTTGCCGCAGCCACCACACGGACCATCCTCCCCAAAACCACCCCCGAACCCCTCCCCAACCCCCCACACACACAATCATCTATTGACCGAGGACCGGAGCCGAACTAAATAAATTATTGCCCACCCCCTAAAGAAATATCTGAATGAAGGATTCGTCGGCCGATTCCAATTTCCATCACGTTATTTCCGCCCTTCACCTGACACACGGGTTTTTTTCCCTTTTGCACAATCAACTTTTACAGTTATAGGGGGTGCAATTGATACGTGTATACGTTCGTCTCGATAAAAGAAACCGCCCCCCGATGACGGGCGCTTTTTGACACGATTTAACTACAGCCCGAGGTGATCTCTCTTGGAACTTGAGGAACCGAAATTATGCGACTTCGTCTACTCTAGGGGTATGTTGAGGTCGCGGTGGATTGTCTGGTCAGAAACATACCCCTGGGGGGGGGAGGGGGAGCATTAAGGATGGTGCGAAGGACTTTCGATTTAAATCACTATACCGTATGTTTGAGTATTGCTGTGTATATTGTCAGTTTTTTTACTTAAAGTCAATTTCGATGTCCATTCCAGTAGTGGCCTTAGGAGTCCAGATTTTCTGTTTAAGTCCATTCTTTTTTATCTCGGGTGTCGGGAAATAACAGTAACAATAACGGTAGGGCCAAAAAGCGGTCGGAAAAATAACGTGGAAATCGCGGTAAATAAATTATGAAAAACGAAATATTGGCTCGCGTCTAGTTCAAAATGTATGCGTAGAATCGGATCTCCCTCCCTCTTGGCTTCTACGTGGATATTCTGTCAATTGGATACGGGCAAATATTTCGTAGATTTTTATTTAATTAAATGGATCAAAGTGGGGTAAGGAAAAGCCTGAAAATCATGAGAGTGGGAAAACTTTTAGAGCTTGACAAGGGAACCGGTTGAGCACGTTCTGTATATATATATATATATATATATATATATATATATATATATATATATATATATATATATACAGAAGGCGCCACGCGTTCCACGTGGATGCTGGAGGATGTTTCAAAACCCCGGGCCGGAAAAATATAACTCGGACTAAAATGAATAATAATTTTTACCGTCGCCGGACAAAAATTACAAACTGTTCATCTTTTCCGCGCTTTTGGCCAAACAGCGCGGTGCCATTTATGATAAACACCTTCCCCAAGGAAGAAAATTAGAAGTTTTCCCAGAAGAAAAAAAAAAATGGGGGGGGGGATGGGGGTCGGAGAGGGAGAAATCGGAATAAATTTGACTTGCATGCTTTGTACGGAGGGCGGGGGAATTGTGGGGACCGTGACGAGATGGCGGGAGGAGGCGAACATCTTCTCCCGGTGTATTAATTTTAAACTTCTTTTTCGGCGGCTTAATGTAGCGGAAGAACAGATTAAGAAGTTGGTCAGAAGGGGGTTGAGAGATGGGGGTGGGGTGGAGGAGGAGGAGGAGGAGGGGCCCAGTTTGATATATTCGGTTAAAGCCGCTTAAGGGTTGGGGAGGGGAGGGGAGGAGGAGGAGGACCACTCCATCCAAAATAAATCTTCTTTCAGACCGAGTTTACAGATTATAAGCCCGACCGTTTTCGGAAGTTAAATGCATATTAATTTTATTTGTCCTCCAATTCGCTTCTCTTTTTAGAGGCGGGGAAAAAATTATAACGTTTACGTGAAGAGTTCGCCTCCTGCAGGATTCGAACCGGCAGTACCTGGAGGACGAATAGTCGAAAAGTGGATTACCGATTACCGTTCCATCGCTGAAACGGACATCAAAATTACCATTGGATGACAAACTTAACAATTTTCCAAAAGCATAAGGGATAGGAACTACTGAAGGGTTTTAACGTTGCCCTCATCCGGGGGCGATTCCAATCAAAAGTTCATCCGACAAAATGACGAATTTTCGTAAAATAAAATGAATTTCGTAACGATAAATTCTGTTTATATTTCTTTTGGCTTATAATCAATTTCTCGACACATTTATGTGACACGTTCAGTTTTTTATCTCTAGGCCGGCGGTCACATATTTTTGTCAGTTTAAAAGAATATTTATTTTACTTTTTCAAACTGTTCTAAATACACACACACATAAAATCTATTCAAATTGATTTCGTATAATCGCGAAAATAATTTTGGGGGTGGATATTTTCTCCAGAACACACTGGTAGCCAACTGGTTAATGCTTCCCGGTATGTTTCTACTAATTTCTACTAATCCATAATAACATTCTCAACATAAGGGCCTTACTCCTCATCCTAATTTATTTAGGATAAATTTGTTATAATAGTTTGATTAAGTGGGGGGGGGTTGCGTACATTTTCGCAAAGTAAATTGGCTGAACAATGGCACCCCCATTGTATTTTACCCCGTTTTGGGGGGATGATTTTAACGCGGATTTCGGCCGATCGAACAGAAGCCGATTTGTCCGATCGATAAATTTGTCCGGGCGGATAAAACGTTTACGTTGAAAATACAATCAGCGCTTTTACGCCGCGGTATAAATTTTCAACAATGCCTTATTATTCATCATCTATAGAATGTGGGCCATTCAAAGGGTCGAAGGGTATTTATCCAATCTCTCTATTCACTCGTAATACGAGTCATGATTACAAAATTTTTGGTTTCCACGAATCAAAAGTTTTGTAATTTCATAAACGCTGGGGGGTTTCCAACAATTAATAAACATTTAATGATTTTTTCTGTCTGCAATGTAAGAATCCGGTCCTAATAATAAATTTCAGTTGTAAAGGATAAGAGGCCGAAATTTTTCAAATTCCAGAAATAACTGGTGGATCTAAAGGAATATACATTTCCAGATATTCCGATGATTGTAAAATTGTACAGTTGTATATATATATATATATAGATAAAAGGGATTGAACGATTGAAAGCATTAGGGAACTAACAGGGAATTTTCTGTTTAGTTCACTTATAGATAGTTGAAATATTTCCGGTACGTTTTGAAATGTACCGGGGGATGTACCTCCTGTCCAACCTCGCTCAGTGTTCCAGACAGTGTTCCTGTCCCGTGGATTCCTGTTTATCCTGTCTATCCAGGACGTCCTGTTTATCGAAACACGGGAAATCGATTCCAGGTTTTAAAATGCCCGAAGTGCCCTCTCTCTCTCTCTCTCTCTCTCTCTCTCGCTGGGGAGAAAAACCGGGCATAAATCGACACGTACTGTCTATATATAGACCGGTATACCTTTCCGGAAATACTACCGCGCCCCAAATAACGAAACGTTTTCAGTTCTCAAAGAATCATTCATTCATTAGTACTCACAGAGAGAATTATATATATATATATATATATATATATATATATGTATGAGTGTGTGTGTCTATTTATTTAAAAGCTATCAGTGTAGCAGATATTATTTTACGTAAGAAAGTTACGCCGGTTCGGTCTTTCGCCAGATCGGGTTTCGGCCGTTCGCCGTCTTCAGTAGCGCTGCGTCGGTCACCGTCGGCACTTTGCAAGTGAAAGTGACAGTGGGCAGTGGGGATGTGGCGACAGTGACTAACGCAGCGCTACTGAAGACGGCGAGCGGCCGAAACCCCGGTCTGGCGAAAGTCCGAACCGCGGCGAGATTTATATTAAACTAAGAAAGTTTAATTAACTATTAGAATAAATGTTAAACGTCGTATAAAAAAGGAATACACTGAGAAATACAATGAGAAATTGTTGGGGTTCAAAACCAATTCTGAAAGCTTACCCGTTTACTGGAGATTCGGCGTTTAAGGACGTCGATTATCTGGGAGCGATTAAATTCTACAGTAAAAATTGATTGATACAATAAAAAAAAAAAATTGTATAGAAACTGTTGACGCGGAACGCCGCCTTTAACCCACTGAACTTGGAACCAAAGACTTTGGAGGGAGTTCACGACCAAATTGCACGCTGTTCCAAAACTGACTGACAGCACCATATGGCTCACCCTTTTGAGCCGAAGTGTGCGGGGTGCGGGCGGGCGGGGCGGGGTGGTGAGTTGAAAGGGTGGAAGGGTTCAGAGGTGCGTGTACAAACCTTTAGTAAAAACACCCACCCCCCCACCCATAACTCGGTCTAGCTACGTGAGTAAGTGAGTAAGTCCTTCTCCCCCCCCCCCCCCCCAATAACTCACAATCGGTTGGTTAGTCACACCCGGCCGGGTGTGAATCATCTTCAGATGATGGTTCAGAACCAATTTTAAAGAGGACGTCTTAAGGAGGAGTGTCCGTGGATCATCTCCTCTGGGCCAGTGGGGCTTTAAAGCTTGGGGGATATGGGGCAATAGAGGAAAGGGACTTAGGGAACTGGAAATTTGCGACTTCGCCGACTGTCGGTATGTTGAGAGGTCATGGTGGGATTGTCCGGGTCAGAAATATACTCGGGTGGGGGAAGTATAAGGATGGAATCTCTGGATGCGAGCTATTTTGGATTGTCAATTTATTTACATAAGGTCAATTTCGATGTCCGTTTTAGTGATGGCCTTAAGAGTCAAAATTTTCTGTTTAAGTCCACGGGATTTGTCGTTTGTCGAGGTGGAGCCCGATATGGGGAAAACGAAGGAAATTTTAGGAAAATTTAGTTACCGTAAATTCCGAAACGAGCCCCCCCCCGAAAAAAACTCGAATTTAAATCGAGTTCAATCGGGTTTCCCTCCCGCCGCGCGTCCTGTGTGCAACAAATTGGAAACAACAACTCGTCAATATCATCGGATTGATTTGCTTGAGGTGGACGCTTTTAGTTTATTTTTTTTTTATTATAAAATGACCCGTCACCGGGAAATACGAATTGGACGGCTTCGATGGCGTTTGATCGGGCCGCAAATGGCGGCGAATCTCTATTAGAAACAATTCAATTTCGCCGACAGACAGACAGACAGACAGATAGATAGAAGGGCGAGGGTAGAAATTTGCTTTTATACCGAGGTTTTTCAAATTGAAAAACTATCCATTTTCCAACAGGACGCTACAACATCGGCTATCCGCTGTATTTTGTAAAAATACTGCTTTCTAAACGGAAAACAGGGATGTAAATCAATAATATATCGGCTCCTAAACAGCCTAAGTTTAGGAATCACTCTCTAGCCCTGATCGTCCCTTCGGGGGGGGGATTAATTTACGTGGCCTTCGTGGGGATGATTTTCAATGTCCGAACCGTCGGTGAGCTATCAGGTTTTATTTATTTTTTATTTTTTCGGGAGCGGTCCCGAATTATATGGGCCACTTCAGGGATAAACCGGGAACGCCGGGGGTAAGCGTGACGTGCGGAACCGGTAACCCTCCAGCCGACACCAATTGACTAACCGACAGCCGGTCGAGGGGGTTAATGAGTCACGAACGAATGAATCATTATTAGCGAAGGGGGAGTACGCGATAATTTCGCGAACAACCGGGGCATTAATTATATTTCCAGGCTGTTCCGTTATATACTTCATTCCCCACCCCCCCACCCCACCGGCGGGTGGGGTGGGACGTACCGCTCGGTTCTTCAACATTAATTTCCATTATTCCTCTTCATCCCTGTGGGACCTATGCCGGGCCCATCCCTAAATGCATAAGTATATTTTCTTCTCCTCCCGTCGTCTTCGTCCCGCATGTTCTCCAGCTCCATCCCTCCATCCCTCACATCCTTCGTCCACCCGCATCCACCACTTCCAATCCGTTTGATCGACAACGCGCGTTACCACCACGTTCCCGAGTAACTGGAGACGTTCCACGAAACACGATACGGCGACCCGCACCCAGTCTATCCCAGATTTCAGGGGATGAATACTCGTTAAATTTTAAAGTTAAATTCGTGCTACCCCCTTATATTGAATTTTTGCCCGGAAACCTTCGCCGACGGAATCCGGCTGCGGTATATATTTATGGGACGCCCACGAGGAGTGGGGGGCCCTAATGTGATTTCCTCCCTTAGTAGGGGAGTTGAAGTCCTTCAACAGCCCTTCAAAACGTGTTATGTGCCGGCTCGCCCTTCTCGATATATATATATACATACATAAAAATGTCCTGAGGGTGAAACCCTTTTAGCACAAGTGGTTAGAAACTAGTTTTATGAAATGGGGCCGTCGGCGATGTATGGATAACCCCCACCCCAATCCAACCAGGGCTCTGTTTATTCCCTCTTCCACTTCCCTCGGCAACATTGCTACTATCCTGTTACCGGTTACGGACATAATATCTCGAATCAGTGACGTGTCTGCTGTTATAACACTTACTTTGTCATCTGTTGGGATCTAATAATAACGCAGTTTTGTGACCCAATTTCCGCCCTCAATCGCCGCGTGTTCCGAAATCGGTGGAGGAGGCATTTCAACAAACTGTTGTGGCTCATAAACAAGATTTTTATTGGGGCATTGTCGGCGTTGTTGTTGAAGAACAACAAGGAAATACCGGCGCGTGGTCTGGGGTGGGCTCCGCTCCTTTCTTGGAGCGCGGCCCCCCAACTGGGCGTTCGCCGACCGATCTGGCAGAGGACCCGAAATTTATTTTTAATTTCGCAATTCTTCGACTGGTAAAAACCAAGTGGAACGCCAACTGAAAGTATGCGAACTACCCCGTTACTCCATTGTGGACGACAAAAAAACACAGAACCGGGGGCCGGGAATAAATTTTTCGAGCCGCTGTTTCCCCAGCGGGATTTTTCCCTATTCCCGAACGACGATCTGTCGTAATTTCATAGTAATTTTAGTAGCTATCAACTATTTGACGCACTAGTATAACGTGCCAAAATTTACGACCTTAAGAGGGGACAGGGTGTTTCACCAATAAAGACTACTGATAACCGAAATCATTCGATTCAGCTCGCGTACGCCCTTTAAAGTTGTATTAAAAACGGTGCTGATGAATATGAAATTGGTTTTTTTCCCGATCGGTTTCTTAAATTTCTGGGATATTCTTCACGGGTGAGACGGCGCGGCTAACGATGATTTATGCTAATCTATTCTATTCCTGTTAAATTTTCTAATTAGGCGGACTTGTACGCCGCTGTATCGGGTTTCGGACCGTCGTTCGACGGCGAGTTGGATGATAATCGTTATATTCTTCAGCCGTCCGAACTAATCTATCTCGTCCTTATCACACACACCGAACACATTGATCACGCCGTTATCAATCGGAAGTAGTGAATCGGTTATATTCCGAAAGTGCCTCGCAGCTCTTCGAGGTCTGTCTCCGTGGGTGGGGGGTGGTAAAAAATTCAATTTTTTGACCTCAAAAATTCAATTTTTTGACCTCAAAAATTCAATTTTTTCTGACCTCAAAAATTCAATTTTTTGACCTCAAAAATTCAATTTTTTGACCTCAAAAATTCAATTTTTTGACCTCAAAAATTCACGGTTTTTGACCTCAAAAATTCAATTTTTGACCTCAAAAATTCAATTTTTGACCTCAAAAATTCAATTTTTTGACCTCAAAAATTCAATTTTTTGACCTCAAAAATTCAATTTTTGACCTCAAAAATTCAATTTTTTGACCTCAAAAATTCAATTTTTTGACCTCAAAAATTCAATTTTTTGACCTCAAAAATGCCATTTTTAGCCCCTAAAATGCAATTTTTAGCCCCAAAGAGGCAATTTTTAGCCCTCAAAATTCAATTTTTTGACCTCAAAAATGCCATTTTTAGGCCCTAAAATGCAATTTTTAGCCCCAAAGAGGCAATTTTTAGCCCGTAAAATGCCATTTTTAGGCTAAATGAGGCCATTTTTAGCCCCTAAAATGCCATTTTTAAGCTCAAAGAGGCCATTTTTAGCCCTAAAGAGGCCATTTTTAGCCCCTAAAATGCCATTTTTAGGCTCAAAGAGGTCATTTTTAGCCCCTAAAATGCCATTTTTAGCCCCAAAAAGGCCATTTTTAGCCCCTAAAATGCCATTTTTGCCCCAAAAAGGCCATTTTTAGCTCCAAGAAATGCCATTTTTATCTCAGAAAAGGCCATTTTTAGACCCTTAAATGCCATTTTTAGGCTCAAAGAGGCCATTTTTAGCCCCTAAAATGCCATTTTTAGCCCCAAAAAATGCCATTTTTATCCCAGAAAAGCCCATTTTTAGCCCCCAAAATGCCATTTTTATCGCGAAAACAACGGATTGACCGGGGGTGTTGTGCGGTATATTTAGCCGGGGTCTCAGGCTGGAGTCTCCAACAAACAACTCGGTCTCTATTTGCCGCTTGTATAATGCAGAAGGCGCCCACAGCTTCATTCACAACTCGACAGTTCTGAATTATTCTTGTAAATGGGCCGTTTATTTAAAAATTCATAATATCCCGTTTTCGCCCCCTACCTTCCCTTTTAAGTTCTGTTTTTAAGGGCGTCCTCTACACAGTTTTCCCACCGAAATACACTTCGAGGGTTGCCAGTTTTCGTTTTTAACTTTTTAACAATGCATTAACTCACGAACACACTTGCCGAAACGGGGGGCAAAATTGTCCTCAAATTCGGGGTAATTCGCGACGAATGTTTATTTTGAAAAAATTTCAGCTTCACAATTATTGTACGCCCCAAAACTAATCAAACCACGTGGAAAATGGCAGTAATTTAAAATACCCCGGAATATTTCTGGTGACTCAGATTTTCTGGATAGCCCCTTCCACCCCCACCCCACGGCGGTCCGAAAATACTTCAAGGGCGAGCGCCATTAAAGAATTGTTTCTCTAAATGCCACGTACCCGCGTAAAAGACCGAAAACCTTTTATGTCCGTACGGTAACTCCGCAGTAAATACTGTTGTTTTACAATTTCGTCGACATTTTTCCGGAGAATTCTGAATTTCGCGACGAACTCTCGAATCGATTTCGGGGCGACGAAAATGGCCGTGTGAGCCATCTATTTTTCAAAGAAGTTCTCTGCAACTCGCAACCTTAACTCGGCTAAATACGATCCAAGAATTCGATGTTTCGCCAAATAAATTAGGAAAAACTAATTTTTTTACTTACGATCTAAAATCCCCGTAATGCCGGCCGGACAGGTAACGTTACACTCACCTGAAACAATTGAAGAGAACAATTATTCAATTTGTATTTGTCGCGGTGTCTATACGCCGGGATAATATTAAATTGTACGAAGTCTATTTAAGTTGAATTGTGTAAACGACGCCGGGAAGACAAACAGAAGGGCGCCCCCCCTCCCCCATCAACTTGGAGAGTAATTCAATTACAAAAGGACAAACGGAGGAAAACCTTGGCCGTTGGCCCACGCCGGCCGAGACTACGCTCTGAAGGGCTGTTCTCCTATCAAAGGGCCGGGGGCCAGAAGATTAATTTTTGTACCGACAATGACTCATTCCATATATATGCAGATGACCCGCACGGAACGCCACTTTACTCTACTCTCTCTCTCTCTCTCTGGTCTGGGTTTCATCATTCCGAAAGTGTCAACCGAGTTTCGAGAGACTTTCGATCGAAATTCCCACGCCTCGACGAATACGACGGGGCTTCGTATTTAAATTGGAAGCCCGAGAAGAAGATGTATGGGCCGAAAAATATTCTCTTATTATAGAGACGATAAAATATAGGCCGAATTCATGACTTATTGAGATGTAATTACCGCCGCCCAATGTACCCAACTGGAGTAGCAGGTGAGGGTGAAATGGAGATTGACTTTGAGGCCGAAAATGTCGATGTGACGCAAACGTGTTTTCCTCGAAACTTCGTTTAGAACTAGGAATAGGTGCCCCCCCCCACCCACCAACCCAAATTAAGGTATTTGGGGACGTTTAGGTGGGGCTCCAAATGGGGTCAGATTTCTTTGGCTTGCGTGCAAGACGCAGATAATGTAAGTAACACTAGGTAAGTAACATTAATTCGGTGTGCCTTCCACTTCGAGACCGGCGGTACGACAAGAAACCCACAAATCGGACGATAAGAAACTCCGTTTTTCAGACGGAAAATCTGTCCGAATAGACGTATATTTCAGAATTTTTATTTGCCCCTCACTGGGA
Source organism: Lethocerus indicus (assembly GCA_019843655.1). Taxonomy (NCBI): domain Eukaryota; kingdom Metazoa; phylum Arthropoda; class Insecta; order Hemiptera; family Belostomatidae; genus Lethocerus; species Lethocerus indicus. The sequence continues at coordinate 778,115 of JACDQD010000002.1, read as the reverse complement.
TTCAGTAGTGTAATACTCTGTGAGCGATGAATCGCCGCCCTTAAGAGTGGGGTTAAACGCGGCCCTACATCGCGCTAACTGAAAATCACGACGGGAAAATTTCCGGAGGGCGCCCTCCCCACAGGCCCTTTTTGAAGATTGAAAACGCGGCGAAAAGAAGTTCAACATAATTTCTGAAGCCCGTCTAGCTGAAAGCGTTGAATATTTAAACGGCAACGGGGGTTCGGTGATGAATCGCGTTTCCCGCCCCCGCCCCCGCCCCCGCCCCCGCCGTTCCCGGGGGCGACCCTCGACAACTGTCGGAGGGAGAGAGAGAGAGAGAGAGAGAGGCCTAGAAAAGTGGAACCGAGCAGGAAATTCAGCCTGCTACTGATGAAATATGTACACGTTGAACCTGGGCCCGGAGCTAGCGCTGTACGCCCCATCCCCCGCCCCCACAACACCCTCTTCCCAAACCATAAATATGAATACCCTCCCGGCCCGAAATGTCCCCGGAGTTTCGAATTAAACCGAAACCGACGCTGGACGACAAGAATAGAAAACCACCCCCCCCCCGGCCCCAGCCCTCCTCTTCCACAATTCCTATCGAATTTCGAGCGAAACCCAGTACGTCAGCTGCTATAATTTCAGTCCGGTCATAAGTCTTATTTATCGCACTTGATTTTTCGCAAAAATTCAGAAAAATGATAATCACACTATACGAATTATCTCCATTTGGAATGCTCCATTCGACCCGGTGTCGGTGCCCTTTTGTTGCCTAATGCTGATGGGAAAAAATTTCAAGAATCAGTCGTCATGAACCACTGTACTCGGCTTCAGTTTAGTTTTCGACCGAAAGTAGTTACATTGTGAAGGGGAAAAAGGGAAAACTGACTTTTGAAAGTGGGCCCAGGACGCGCGACAGGAACCGGGAGCTTAATTGAAGTGACATCACTGGGGGCGGGGGCGATGACCTTTCCAGTCGGGCTTTCAATTGTCTCCGTTTAATAAGAACGGCGATCAAGCGTTCATAAAATTTCCGAACCACCAGGAGATGTATTCGGCCAACAAGGAGGCGGAGAAAATTTATCCCGAATATAAATTTATACTGAGATCTGTCGCCAAATTTCAATTCGGAAATCGAATGGACAATTAGCCTCCAGCGGGTACGAAACACGCAGAGTTTGTAGAGAAAAATGCAATGCAGTGAAAACAGTCTAGATTGAATTGTACATCGAACAAAGGGGGGCCCCAGCTCCCGGGTGCACGCTGCTTAGGCCCCCCCCGACTAGTATTAGGGGAAAGGGCGGAGTGGGGTGATCACAGCCAGGTCATCCAGTGTTGAGGAGGCTGGAAAAAAAACTGGAGTAGAAGACGCCTTTCCAGTTCCTCCTCCAGCCAACCCCCAAGTCCCCCAATCGAGAGTTCTGGAGGCAGCACCGACCCGCAGTCAGAAAAATACAAGCCACAGCCTCTCACACACATCTGGTGTCCATGTTTATATATTATCTGTTTCTCGTTTTTTCTCTCTCTCTTTAAACCGACTTTTCTGAACTCCCCGAACGATTATCGCTTCGTGTGTCTGGAAACCTCCCAACCGCGTCGGTATAAAATAAACGCCTCTAATATCTATGTATTCAGAAATAATTGAGAGTTTGTCAGCCGCAGTTGGAAAAATTTCCTTGAAAATATGGTCGAAAAACGAGCCGTTCAAACGTCAATATCGAAGCACTGCGCGTTTGTGAAAGTCCAGGAACGTCCGGGAATTGACGCAAGAACTGACAGACATTAATTTCCTAGGCCACCCCTATATACAGAGGGGTACAAAAAAAAAATGTATCCGCCGTTTAACTGTCCATAACTTGCAAACTGATTGACGGAGCTGTGTCTCATTTTCGGGTGAAAGTGTAGCTTAAAGTCCCAACTTGAAGATATCACACTGTAGAACTACTGATCCACACACGAACTACCGACAGTTCAGTCGGATGTTTCCCCATTGCCGTTGGACCTCATTTTAATGTTTTCCTACTTAAAAATACCACTTTAAAACTGACTTCCTTTCACCGAAAATGAGACACAACTCCGTCAATTAGTTTGCAAGTTATATGGACTTTTAAACGGTGGATACATTTTTTTGGACCTGGTATACTGACCCGGTTCTGACCGCTCGCCATCTTCAGTAGCGCGTGTTTTTCAACCGGGCACACTGGATGCTCGTGTCCGACAGCCGTCGGTTCAATTAATACTGACCGGCCTCGGCCGAAACCGGTCTGGCAAACGACCAAAACGGCGACAGGAAACTGAAGACGGAGAAAATTACCGTACAAAAGTTTAGAAACCAATTATAAGTATTACATGTTGAAACGCCGATAACAGAATAATTCGGTGTATTCTGTGCACTTAGAGGACTTGATAGTATTGTTTTTTTCAAGTCCGTATATCAATACCTGGACCCCGGGGTAGTCTTCTACAGGAGATTTATCTCCTCCGGTACCGAGAGTCCGAAACCGGTTTCGATTACACTACCCTAATTAGTATAGAGGCGAATTCGACGATGCTCGAGCGATTGGTCGGCGTAATAATTAAATTTTATACCGATAAAATGTCCGTAGGGCGATTTGGAAACGCGCGGCCACTTTTTAAAGGGTTTCAAAGTGACGATAATAAATCGTTCGGCGGACTTTCAAGCGCCGAGACGAAGCGCATTCCGTACAACAAACCCCGGGGTAATCCCGCCACTGTGTCACGCCCATAACCCGTCCTGTATGTAATTAATCACCTCGAGACTCTCGACAGAGAGGAGGAGTACTGTAGTTTCGTGATTCTTCCGTCTCCTCTCGCCGGTACGGTCTTTTGCCAGACCGGTTTCGCAGTAGCGCTGTGTTGGCCGCCGTTAGCACTCAGAATCTGTACAATGCGAGAAAGAAAATCGTGCCCGAAACTGCATCAAACTTAGCCTGAGAACACGCGCTCAACGTTTATATCCGGCTGTTAGAGTCGCTTTATCAGTTCGAAACCGCCGCAGGGCCGAAACGACCGCTGATAAGGTGACAATTGTCGGCCGCTCATTGTGACCGCTAACTGGGCGCTGTACACCGCCTTCAGTGTAACACTTAACTGACACAACTATAGAATTACGCTGGATGGGAGGAGAAGGAAAATTAAAAGGCTTAATTCCGGTAGTAACAGGACTATAAGTTCACTTTCAAAACTCGCCAAGTTTTTTCAATTAAGCGGCGATTCGGATTCACAGTCGAAGAAACATTTACACAATTAAAAATTTTCCCCGAGAGAAAGACGAGATTGAAAAAATCAATAGCATTTTTTTGATATTCACTCATCGATCAGTGAATAGGGCTACTGTGGAAAGCCCGTATTTAAGTGGTCATCCTGGACGTTAATTCGACGTTAATTCATTCAATATCGACAGTCAGAATGTTTTCAGGTTTATTGGCACTGTAGCAAAAATATTCCAGTTATTCCAGGAAAACCGTTCTTTTTGCGTATACCTTCTTGGAGGCCCGAGATGGCGGATTGGCGGCCGGGCATACAAGGGCTATATATACACATATATACGGCATGAATATGTTGTATCGAACGCATCCGCTAGCCGAATAGCTGTTGACAATTAAAAGGCGAAAAGGAAACGCCCTACGGTCCCGGTCTATCCCGCCCCCGCCCCCCGAAATAGAAACGGGGGGGGGGGCTTCTCCCGGTTAATGTTCTGCAGAAGGCGCAGCATCAAATCACATCTGGCCGGCTCCTACGGACCATGTGATGATGATGCTGCTGAACCCTCCCTTCCCCCCCGGTACCAAATACCACGTCACGTACACATATATAGCTTGTACGCTGTCCCGTAGTCTATAACATTCGTAGTGACACTTTCGTAAATTCCCAACTGCGCCCAACAAATATTCATTAGGACGAGAAAAATGGCCGATTTCGTTTTCCAATCGACTCGTGTAGACGTCGAATATTTATTCAGTATTTCTTGCAAAGTGTCTAAAAACTGTACAAATACTACAAGTGTCGATCTCCCATTAGCCGACTTTCTAGGACTTGCAAAACCGCAAATATTGGTAAAAAATTGGGCAATAAAAGGTAACAGTGTACATGTTACCGACACACTCATTAACGCACCGATTATTGAAGAATAAATTTAAATTACGTATTCAAGTATTACTGTACAATAATTCTGGGGGAGGGGGGTCCAAAAAAATGTATCCACCGTTTAACAGTCCATAACTTGTAAACTGATTGACGGAGTTGTGTCTCATTTTTGGGTGAAAGTGTAGCTTAAAGTCCCGACTTGAAGATATCACACTGTAGATGTTCGAACTACTGATCCGCACACGAATTACCGACAGTTCAGTCGGATGTTTCGCCATTGCCGTTGGACCTCATTTTAATGTTTTCCTACTTAAAAATACCACTTTAAAACTGACTTCCTTTCATCCAGCAATTCTAAGCCTTGAGCCGGCCAACCGTTCACTCGAGTAACAAAAGGTACTGCTGACAACAACAGAACACTGACTATCCGCCGTCTGTCATCTGACAAAACGCAGTAATACAACGCTTGTACGGAACTAAAAACAATAACACTACCAAAAATACATTTTTTTTGTTGACCCCTCTGTATCCGGACTTGAACTGTGGATTTTCGGCCAAACCTTACCAAATATTACACCGTCATCAGTAGGCCGTAAACACTAGACGACAGTTGGTATCGTTCGTTTAGAAATTGAGAATATGGAATGGAGGAAGATGGACGTATTTCGAGCCTGTATTCCCTTTTCCGGGATTGCCTTCGTTCGGTAAATTTCCAAACCAGACACGAGGAATATAATTCGTGTTCAGGAAACGAAGTTCCCGTTCGGCGCAGGAGTTCATCGTACGGTGGTACAAATATTTACGGTGTTCTGTTCAACGTCTTCGCCGGCACGACGGCGTTCCGCCGCCAACTACCGTTCCCGCCCTCCGATATAGAACACCGGCCGCGGCATCTGGTCTTCTCTGAACCTCTTCCCTTCCGTTTTGGGTGGAAGTTATTCGGTTTTGAAATTGTAATCGATAGGCGGTACCTTCCGCGTTAAACCGGTGTACTCGGGCCCGACGGCCCGGACATGGGAGAAATGTCTGAATAGAAGCAACTGAGGTGTTGTACCGGCGCATCGGCACTGTATAAACAACAATTTAACACTGAACACCCCCTTGTGAGAGATACAAAGGGTTGCAACCAACCCCACCCCCACAATAAGGGCATAAGGGGGCTCCTTTCCCTCTCCGGTATCGCCGTTTGATCAGAATGCGCAACAACGGGTTTCGGCCCTACACATAGTTGTTTAGCCAATCATTAATCATTATTATTCTAACCGGGGAATTGTAGCCCCAACAAGCGAGACGTTCATTTCAGGACGGATAGAGATTTGTAGTAGAAATAGTTCAGTGAACTTTGAGAATATATCGCGGGTCTCAAACATCTCAATACGTGTAAATATAAATGTAAGTCCTAGTGAGTATCACTGACTGATTTTCGCCCGTTGCTTTAATATATCATATATTTTCAGGATTTTACAAATATACCGGTTGTTTCAACTGAAACCGATCGAATTGATCGATTGGGAGCGTTGGGGGGGGGATTTTGTCTCGATTTTGTTATAGGGCCGAAAATAAGAATGTACGGAATAAAGTAACGGGTGGTCCAGAAAGGTGTGCGGTTTTAAAAAACCGGTTGGTTGAGTGAACTAGTTGAGGTGGGGCAGAGAGGCTACCTGCCGGAGGCCCCCTCATCCCGACCACTCATCCCAATCCACTTCTTATTCTCCTTCTCCTTCGTCTTCTTCTTCTTCTTCTTCTTATACACATCTCGAAAATTTACAGGTTTAGCCTCAAGTAGCCCCCCCCCCCCCGAGGTGCTTAACAACCCGTGAGAGGCGGCCTCATCCCCTTCCTCCTCATCACCCCCCCCCCGAGGCAATAAACTCCCAAACTCTTTACACCGACCAAAAATATAATAATACACCGGCCGGTTAAAACCGACACAGGAGCGGAAACGTACCTGTTAAAACCTGTAATTCTAAACGAGTCACCCTCAATTTTTTTTTCACACTTGAAAACCAATAGACGGGATGAAACAACATCCGGCGTTGTTCCGTTCAAAATATAACAGAAACTCTCAGCGGTATTAGAGCGGGCGTAGAAATACAATTAACGGGGTAATATCGGTCGAATTTTTAAAAAGTACAACCCTTTATCCCCTATTTGTGACGGTACAGTTTTGGACCGAGCGAAAAATTTCACCAAATTTCATCCCTGTGCTACCGGAACGATATACCGGTACAAGTCTTCCAATTTTGTGTAACATTGAAAAGGTTCGTTCGTATTTATCAAAACTCAACAATTCAAATTTATGCCGCTGTCAAATAAACCCCGAACCGTTATTGGATACGTAAAACGGGGATAAAACGTAAACCTCCCCGGGGCCCTGTTCAACTGCCGGGACTCTCGGTTTCGGCGTTACGCCAACGTCACCAGCCACCAAATCGTTAATACGCCCCTGTAAATGTTTAAATTCGCGTACAAGAACAACATTTATGCCCCGATTGAAACATTTGAACGGAAAATAAAAAAGGGACTTCACCAGTAAAGTTACTCAAGATTTAAATCGCCCATCACTATTCATTAGTGAAGAAATGTTATCTCATATATCCTACCGTTTCTGATATAATTTTTTACAGACGTTATCCATCCAGCGCTCCATTACGGTGTGGGGGGGCCCATAAAATTATACCATGAAACAAGAACAGGGCCGCCAACACAGGTAGTCGGAGATGCTGTCTATGCGCTGTAGTAAATTAATGATTTTAAGTCACTAAGATAATCGAAGAATGGCATTTTACTAACAAACCGGTTGATCGGTTTTCAGTCGTTTCTTGACGGTATTTATTCATACGGTAGAAGAATAAGGTATAGTCATTCGCCATCGTCGATAGCGCTACGCCCGGTAATTTATTCAAATTTGGCTTTGGACAATTTAAATGAAATAATTTCTCACGAAATACCGAAGAGTTCATTTCAAATAATTTTCAAATAAAGAACTCTAGTTGGGCCTCTTTCGGTCTGTACCTGAACTCGATGAAGAATAAAGACTGAGGATGAGAAATTAGAAGAAAATATGAATAATGAATATAGGATAAGGATATTATAGTCGTTAAAAATCTGCTGGTATCTGCCGGATTGTTACTGCGAAAGTGACGGCCGTAAAATTAACTACAGTCGTTAAATTGACCCGCAGCTCCATAAATAACATAACTGTCGGCCGAACACAAGTGTATAGAGAAATGAGAATATGCATCTTCTCTGTTCGACCGGAGGCTGTTGGGCCGAAACGATCAAGTGTAACAGATGCTAATGTCCAAGGACGACCGGGATCCGACTTAATACTAATTACAATTTCAATCGAGGGCCGGGCCGGCGTTGAATGAAATTCAATTTTAATATTGAAAACTGAAAATCGACGCCGACAGCTATACAGCTATAAACTCAAATCGACGGGAGAACGCGGTAAACAGTCTTCAGTAGCAGCCGACCGAAACTACATATTCTGGTTGCAAGTTTTTTTCAAAAAAAACCGATTCAATATCGGGCCTACCGCAAGACCGGGGGGGGCGGTGATAAAAGAAAAAAATTTCCCCAACAAGAGGATAACATAAAAATGCTGAAAATCCAGTAGACCGTAATAGGATCCGCCGTAGAAACTCGATATAAATATCTTGCAGATCTTTCAGATATATTTCCGCTTCAATTATTATACGATTTGTAAGGTTGAGTTCGGAGAAAATTTCAATTGTAAGCGGAACAGTCGGGAAATAAAATATACCGCCGTCGGGGAAATAAAAAATTCGACTTCTCGCATAAAATAACTGTTTTGAACTAATTTGTCCTTCGCGTCCCGGACAAAAAACTCCCGCCTGTATTTTACAAAATCCTTGGAAACCCGTCCATAAATAGACGGCCCCCGATTCCCGTGAAAATAGCCCGGTTGGCGTTATCGCGAAGGAAGGGCGGAACGGAAATTTCTCAAAAACGGACGCAAAAAAAATAATTCCCAATAACAGATATGAGGACTGGGGATGGCTCAGAGATGAAATTGAAAATTGGGCTTATGGCGCGTAAATTATTTGATACAGCTTCACGGCCAAAATGCAGGCGGCGGTTGAACTAAATCCCGAAAGTAACGCCCACTTACTTCGAGTGGGGGGAAATGTATTTGTTTCGTAGATATTTCGTTGAGAAATTTTATCGCTGAAGCGTCCCGATTCGTGGAAGGGACGGAAATGTGTCGATTTTTGGAGAAATTTAATTCATATAATCCTTACAGAGATCACTGCGTCTCCGACCGCTCAATAAGTAACGACTTAAGAGTCCCACTTTCGTCACTTTTAAGAGCCCTAAGCTGAGACTTTGGGGGTCCCGACTGGGAGGACGACTCTCCGTCCTTAGCGCACCGACTACTGTAGTGTAAATTTATGGGAAATAGAATGGAATCGAGGGGCGGACTTACCCGATCCGGTGTTCGTCCTGTCCGTGTCCGAATGAGGCTGGAGAATTGCGTATCCCTTATGGAGAGTGGTGCCCGGTCGGGGGGCGGATGGCGCGCGCGGGTGTTGGGGGTGGGTGGTTGGGACGGGCACAAGAGCACAACACTGACTGACTGAGCGCTGGGTAGGGAGTACTGGCACAGAACAGGGTAGGCGGGCCGGCGGAGGGCGGGCTCCTTTCTATATTAACTATCCCGTAACGCCGGGTCACTGCGCGCTGGGACGACTCGTGTGCTGTACCACAATAGTGGCGGAGAGCCGCCGACACTCATATATATATATGTATAGAGACACTGGTCACTCGCGATCACTGTGGTGAAATCACTGCGAACTGTCGGCGGGACACCATACCGGGCGGTACACACGCGGAAACTGTGGGGCGTCGGGGCGGCGGGTCGACTCCGGGGTGGCGGGGCGGGCGGGGGGGTAGAGCGTGGACGTCGTTGAGCAGAGGTTGTTTTAGGGGCCGCCTGTACAAGCGTATTGAGGAGGGAGATAGAGGACGGCGCGTGGCTCTTCCCCACCACGACGGCGGAGGCGGCTCGGGGCCCGCCGCTGGAAGCCAGTCCACCGAGGAAGGAGGCAAAAGAGAAACGGGGGGGAGAAAAAAGGACGGAGAGACTTGCCCCGGCCCTAATAATAATAATCTAGAAGAAACCAGTCCGGAGAGAGAGAGAGCAGAGATCAGGTTTTGGAGAGCAGCTCACATTTTGTTGGGGGAGGGGGGAGGAGGGGGTTTGAAACCGGTTGCAGGCTACGAGCCTCGGGTATTCCGGTTGTCCGCAAACAAGTTGCTCTCTCTCTCTCTCATGACCTCCTCCTCATCCTCCTCCTGCTTAACCACCTTGCTACCTGACACTCTACCGTCTAGTTGGCGGTCGGGGTCTTCCCCCCCCCCCCCCCCCCACCCCCATCAAACTATTTTTTTATCCTAGACCGGCAGCTGAGAATCTTTTCCACGGCGTACTCTTTTTTTGTCCCCCGGTTACCAGACCGCAAGCACCCTCCTCCACCACCAAATACGAAGCCATGAAAAGTCTCGTTTAAAACGACCGATTCAATATCTACTTTGATGGGGGGGGAGGGGGGGGGGCGAAGAGCCCGTCCAATAATAACAAAAATTTATTGCACGTACACTTGAGATTCCCGGACAACGTCGGATAAGCGATAACGCGATAGGGAGGCGCTAACACTCGGTTTACGGACGTTGGGGGTTGCATTCGTTAGTGCCGCACCTTTGGCTGTTAAAGTATATTTTCCATTTTTTCCGTGATTCATTCTTGATTTTCCGACAGTACGATACGGAATGTCGGGCGCTTTTAAAACGTTTCAAAACGCGATAATTCCCGGATCGTTCTGTCGCCCCCGTTCTGTTTCGGGACCCTTGACCCTTGATATGAAGAATGGAATTTTCCAGGATCATCAACTTGGTCACTTTCGGAGTTTTCTTCCGGTTCAAGTTCTTCGGCATAAACATTTTCATTCGCATCCGAAAGAATCAGAAACAGGTCTAGCTCAAGACAGCAAAACCTCCCCCTCTCACTCCAAATCAAATTTTACACAATACAGTCCTCTTGGATTATATGTGAGGGCGTTCAATATTCTACCCTCCAGCAGACTGCAGCCCGAATTTATTTTACGAAACGGGTTTTTCTTTCCGGGGACGAAAGGTATACGCGAAATTTCCAGCGCCGGGGTTTTGCAAAAGAGAAAAATTACAATTTTCCGCCGAAAGGACTGCAGCGTATTCGTACTCATTAGAACGGCTTTTATCTCGGCCTCCCAACCCTCCAGTTATCTTTATTATAGGGCCGTTGGCACCGCGAAGAATCACGAAAAATTTACACCAATTTCGGTGAAAAATGTCGCTCTTCAGTGCCGAAATACGGCACTTCCGCCCGATCAATCGGAGGATAGGACTCTAGAAATCGCAAAAATCAGAGAGGGTCAATCAAACAAGCTTTAAACTTCAGGGGTGCCCCCCTTACGTTCGAGGAGTTCAACGCGCCATGACTAAATTAGCATAATTTCAATTTTTTTCAATTTCGGCCAACACAGTGTTTCCATTTCGCTCTGTCCGAGGGCGTGAGAAAGATCTCAATTCGCCCCGCCCCCACCTAAGGGTCGGGGGGTCGCTTTCACCCCTTTGAACGGGCCCAATTGAAGGAGACCGCCGGTGGTTACTGGACGGCCCAGAAAGTCTTTAATTCGGACCGAATCAGGATATTCCTCCCATTCCTGTGCGAATTTCACGGGATTTTCACGAGAAGAGGATATTTCGTCGGCACTTCGACCGACGGACGTGACACATATGCCGTTCGAGTCGAGCGCCACCAACGGCCCTCTATTAATAGACCGGCCGAACCAGTCGGACGCCAGAAACGTTATCCGACGAAAGAAAGTGTTGCGGAGAGACAAAGGATCGCTCTTTTGAACAATCCAGTAGTATATAAATGTAACGTCGGGTGGAACGCATGCCAAGTAGGCGCGTTGACGCGTACGCGGTTCAATTCGCTTCCCGGCGCGTGAGCGGTGAGCGTAATTAATATTCAGTTTGGAAATCTACTGGACTCTGAATCGCCCTCTCGGTTATTTCGCCAGAAAAATCGAGGAAAAAGTGAAAAACTGTGGGAGATCGAGATTTCTAACTTTCCCGATTATTAGTGCAACTTTGTGCACAAAACATAGGCGTCTATTACAGTCTTTTACACACATCAACGGACTGACTGAATTCAGGCATCGATAAAACGACGTACAAATGGCGATTTGTACACGCATTTCCCGGCCTATTGGCCTTTCTACTTAAATATTATAGTACATTAATCTTGAGTTTTTTTTTTTTTTAAATTATTGGAGTAACGAAACCCGAGAACTTAAAGTCCTGTTTGTCCTCCTTTGACCCTGTCCAAGTCCTGCCTACTTTACAGTACACGAATGTCGTAGAACCGATTGTGTACGGAAACTGTCCCCATAAACGGGCCCCATGCTACAGGCCCCATACTCCCTCCCTCCCCGTACGTCATCACGCTCTACCCTCTCTGAGCTCAGATCCCATTGTTAAATTTAGTACTGGGGCCGACACACCACACACACACACAGTCGGCCGAAGTGGGGAAAAGGAAATGACGAAGTGAAGGGCAAAGGGACTCCGTATTTAGTTAGGGCCTGCGTCTATTCATAACTGGGGGGGGGACTGGGAAGTCGATCGCCAGCCGAACCGCGTCCGGCGCCAAAACGGCGGCCTTTCGGTTTTCTCCAGAATCTCTCAGATCTCCAGACTTCACTCGGGATATTTCAACAGACTATAAAAATAAGTCCGGTAAAGTTGTGAAACTGCCGTCAGCACTATAAGACTGCCAATCGGTCCATTTGGTTTTGTTAATGTTCGGATTCATCTTACGTCGTCAAGATTCCTGAACTTACGTCCTGATGTCGTAAATTTTTTTTTATCTCTGTACAATTGCGGTTTTTTGGATTAGTTTCACATGATAGAGACGCCATCCAGTGACGGTACTTTTGACCTACAGAAAGTCTCTAGGACGGTGGCGTTTAAGATAATGGATGGGTAGAAGGGGAAAGGGACTGAACACGAGTGGATTTGGACGTGGATTGAGGCGGGAATGGAATTTAAGGATGCGTGATTTTGCGACTTAAGGATGTTATTAAGGACTTTCGACTGGAACGTTTGGACGCGAGCGATGTCGGATTTCTTGGCGGAACACCGCAGCATAGTTCTATTCCGTATTCCGTAATATGTATTTTTATATTGTCAGTTTGTTGACTGTTGTCAGTTTCGATGCCCTTTTCAAGAGAGGCATCGAAAGGGATGTTCAACGAGACGTTTCAACAAAATGTCATCCTTGTTTCGCCTCGTGTCATTTTAAATCGGAAAATATTCGTTTTTCCCCCCGACCGGTTCACGAATGGAGAAGTCCAAAACGCAATTAATGAGCCGACCTTAGTTCAACTTGATTGGCGCAATCAACCCAGGTTGAAGGACCCGGTCGGAGTTGAAGTTGACGAGAAAGTGGTTGGGCCGATTTCTTTTCCCTTCAGGACACAGGAAAACGAGGTTCGGACTGAAATTTTCCGTGCAAAATGGTCGCGGAAAATTTCGACAAAAGGAGGCCGTTTTCCCGATGTGTTATTCCATACATAACCATATCCTGTGTACTCTACGATTCGATAAAAAAAAATAACAATTAAAAGCAAATATACTTTGTTTTTTATTTAATTCAAATCCCCTTTATAATTAGGAAAAACTATCTATTGAAAACGTACCAAAGCTTATTGCGTTAAAGACAATTTTTTTTCCAAAAAAAGTCTCAAAAAAGGCATCGTTCATCTAAAAGTTGTTGAAGAAAAACCTTGCCAGATGAAATTTCACTTTGAAAATTCCACCAAGTGAAAATTCCATCTTTTTATTCCAACTTAGTAGCCTTCGAGACAACTGTCTCGGCAGTTTTACCGGCTGGATATCGACGAATCGGGTATAATTTGCTTTTTTACAATTTACAGTTTACAATCTAAATTGTATTCCCTAATACGAAAATTATTTAAAATATATATATATATAAAAAAAAAAAGGGCTGACTTTCGTAGCCCGGAACAGAATTTAATTTTCCTTTATCTCACCTTGTTCTACTCGGCTCTCGTTAATAACGTCTTTTTTTTTTTTTTTATTTAAATTTTAATTAAGTCCCCCCTCCCTTTTTGGTTCTGCCTTCGCCAAAAAAAAAAAAAAATAGAATCCGGGCTAGGATTTCAAAAAATTACCATAACTGTGCGATTTCACGACTGCGGGGAAATACGCTGTTTCGACCGGAAAAATCGCATAACCGCATAAGGGAAACTATAAGGGGGGGGGCGGAGTCGGGGAAAAAGGAGAAAATGCCGATTCCGCGATCGATGCAGAACGCAGAAATCATTTTCAACCGGACAAGAACCGAAGTCGGCCAACGTATGCAAATGGGCCCGTTTACGGCGTAAACGGGTTCTCCGTCTTGTTGCCTGTTTTTTCTTTTTTTTTAGTAAAGCCCCCTGTTCGATTTAAATTATATCGCCGATATGTAAATACAACGGCGGCAGACCGAAATCCGGACGGGTAATGGGGAGGCGAAAAAATGATCGACGGGAATTTGAGATCGAACGTCAGATTTTGTCCTCGAGGGTCGAGGAAAAGGGCGTGTCGTAAACAAGCGATAAGTTCAATTTCGTATACATTTCTATACACACAGTCGGGGGGAGAAAATTTACAATTTTTCTTCCCAGCTGTACAGGGCCCCAGTTCGGCCGCTCGCCGTCTTCAGTAGCGACGGCATTCAGTGTCACTTTGGATGTTTGCACAGTGACAGTGACACAGTGCAGTGAGGATGTTACCAAAAAATAGTGCCGACAGTGACTGACAACACAGCGCTACTGAAGATGGGGCGAGCGGCCGAAACCGGTCTAGCGAAAGACGAAACCACACAGCGAGAGGAGACAGAAACGCCGCAAACCGACGGTATTCCAACCCCTGGCAGACCTACAAAACAAGTATGTTGAACTCGTCGGTAAGCACATTATCCATTATTATATAAATGGCAGAAGTCGAAGCGCTGTATTAGTCGCCTAACCGGGGACGGTCGAAGAAGAAGAAGAAGAAGAGGAAGAAGAGCGGTCGCAGTAAGGATTAATGAAGATATTCTCTGTCTGTGGGGCATTTAACAAGTGGTGCGGGTAGAAGGGGTTGGGAAGGGAGGGTCGTCCTCTCTCCAGACTGTTCTGATTTACATAGGACTCTAATTGTTCGACCGGTTTGATGGGGGTGGTGGTGATGGGAGGGAGGGAGGGGGCTTATCGGAAAATGCTGTTTAGCCCCTCCTGAGGGGGTGGGTTGTGATGATTCAGAGCGGGGTGGGGACGGTATACAAGTCAAACACTCGCAATTAACCTCAATTAACGTTTCATCAGCTCCTGCAACGCCACATTTCCCCCAAACTAAAGCCAAACAGAGTTCTACTGCGGACCGACCATATTCCGTACACGTATCCGAACGGCGGGGTGGTTGGGAATCCGGAAGTAGGAACGGACGTTAAATTTCGTATTTAGCGTTTTTTTTTCCTGCGTTTAAGCATCTTATCTGCCCGTTCGAGATCCAATCAACAGATTTCGGACAGTCGTCGTCTTCAGTTGTATCAACGAAGTACCCAAGCATCGGGTACCGGTATCCGACAGGATGTACAAAATGTACGTGTTGTCGGTGCATCGGAACGACACGAATTTCAACAAATTCGGCTGCTGAAGAACAACAAGTGGAAGAAGAAGAAGAAGAAGAAGAACGCGGCCACAAAGTGCAATACATCAACCGACAGTATCAGTGTTCAGAACGCTCACAATTTATAATAATTTTTTTTTTAAACAATTTTTTTTCAAATTTTCACTAACCGGGTAGATTAATCGGGGACGAGGAAATCAACCCTTTCGAGTTAGAAATTTTCTGTTCTGAAACTTTTCGCATAAAATTTACCCTCTACGACGCATCGAAATCCAATTTGTGGGGGATTGGGGCACTCTGCAGAGAGTTGAACCTAATGGGGTATCACGAAAAAAAAAATTTTACTTTTAACAGCTTGACAAATATGTAACAGACAAGACGTAGAGAGAGAGCAAATTCACGAAGGTATACGCGAAACCGAAAATTGGGGCGAATTTCTGACTGCCTTATCTGTGGACTTTTTGTAACTCACCCCTCTCAATATCTCCTTATCCGATGCTAGGAGTTGAAAGATAATAAAACCTGCATAAAGCAGTGTCATAATACCCACTGGTAGATAAGAACAAAACTTCCTGTAATCACAGGATGTGTCGTATCAGAAAAAATCGCCATTTGGGGCCTACGCCGTACTCAATGGGCTAACTGTTAATATGTCCGTACCGTCAGTATACTGGAGTTGAAAAATTTATTTTGAACCGAGTTATTGTTCACTCTTTTGGTGGAACAAGTGCCAAGTAATGGTCGTGCCAAGTAATGGCGATGCCGGGGGTGGGGGCTGGTCATGGTTAAAATCAAAAGGACACAAGGCCCTAGAACAGATCCTCGTCTCAGTCACGATTAATTTCCTGAAATACGGACCAATTATACGGCCCTATAAATAATCCGTTATGACGTTAAATACGTGTCTAAACGAGTCCGAGCAACCTTTCTATGGAAAGTGAAATGGGAATTCTGTAAGACAATAATAGTTTCGGAATTTCAATTACCAATTTATAGGTAGATTCCGACAGAGAATTATGTCCAGTATTGGTACTTCCACAACGTGGATGGAAATTGATTCCGCTCGCTCTGCTGTCCAAATAACTGTTGTGAACGATTAAAAATTACTCTGAACAGTAGTAAAACTGATAATGGTACGAATTACTGGAGGGTCCTTATCCGTTTTTTCGACGTTGATTACGTATTGTAATATATATATATATATATATATATATATATATATATATATATATATATATATATATATATATATGGGTTGGCAACTAAATAATTGCGGATTCTTCTCCACTTCGGGTGTTTGCACCCTTACCTTGTCATGCATTTTTTAGTACGCACAACGAATAGTTGAAGATGATGAAGATATCGTTATTCGATAAAACGCCGAAACGAATGCGAACTTGCAAAGCAAATCATCGTCGACGCATTTCCACCGTAAAGCTCGTAAATAATTCGACGGCGGGCCAAGGAACCGTGAGGGATGGATGCCCTGGGGTTGGAGGAGGAGGAGGAGGGGGGCGAGTGAATCGGAGTTATGAAGAAGAAAAAGGGTTGAAGGGCGGGTCGAGATAAGGGATGGAGCCGGACGGTTGGGGCGGGGGGGGAGGGGGGCTAAATGCGAACAATCTCGAGAAAAGGTCCACATTTTTTAGTGGGGTTTTCTGGAAGCCGCCGCAAAGGCCGGCCACCCCCCCCCCTACCCGTTTTCCAGCCCAATAAAACGGATGTAAAAATTTTTTTTTTGCCCTTCTAGTTTATAACAACGTGCTCCCCCCCCTCCCCAGGACCATAACAGGGCCCCGATAAAATATTCCCCGTATACAAATTATCCGTATTATTATAAGTTGGGTATAAACGGCGAGTTTATCTCGAAATTCGATCCGTTTTACAATTGAGGTATTTAAGGCCCCTACAGGTCTGTTTTTTGGGGGTTCAGTCATCGAGACATACGATTTAAGTGTTCATCCCCTACCAATATCGTACATTGCATTGATCGCTCTTCTTAAAAGAGGGACTTTCCGAGTGTCATAAGTTGAAAATTGTATCAATTTTATACATAAACACCCGCGGATTTAGGTCTGCTATTTCGTCGAGAGAACGATATTTTAAAAATTTCAAAGCAAACAGTAAAATATACTCCGAATAATTAACACCGTAATCCCGCCGTCCGCCTAATATATGCTCGGTCCGGAAAGGGTGAGGGGGCCCCGATTTAATTCGATTTCCTTACATAAATCACGGCCCCCCGCCCGACGCCTCCACGCGTTTTACTTCTTCCAGGAGGGTGAAGGGCGAGATTTATTAGTTTTAAATGGTGTTAAGGAATGCCGCCCCACCCACCCCCACGGCACGCTTCTGTTACACGGGAGGAGGAAGATTTGTACCGTCGGCGGGGGTACCGCAGTGGAGAGAGGGGGATCGACAGGGGGGGGGGGTACTGCGGATACAAATGCGACAAAACTACCCCCGGTAGGCGAGAGAGAGCCCCTCACTCCCGCCCCCTCACACCCGACGACAAAACCCACAGGTCTTTCTAACAATCACTAACCCCCCCCACTTCAAGCCACCAAAGTTTTTTGCCCCCCCCTCCAACATCCCTCCTCGACACAATTCTCACTCTCTCGCTCAAGGCATCCCTTCTGTTATAGGGTGTATCTACATAAGTTAGGTCTTAACCCCTCCACCCCCAACGGACACGATAATGTAGACCCTCCCCCTCCCCCTCGAACCACCGAAAATCCGCGACAAAAACTACTCCCGGACCACTTCCGAAACCGCCCTCCATTACCGGGATTCTGGACGTCCCTCCTAATGGGGAACCGAGAATATGGTAATTGGGGCGCCCCCCCCCGCCCCCCACGCCGGTCTGTTATAGACACCGCCCCCGTAGGCGGTAGGACACTTGTTAACCGCGGCTCCGAATACACAAACACAGCGGGGGGGGCGGTAACGACCCTTTTATGCATACCGGTCCGTCGGCAACACCGAAAGAACGATTCTTTCCCGAACTTCGCCCAAAATTCCCGTCATCGATAAACGTAATAAGTTCAGTCATTATTTCGACAGCGGGTCGCGTCTATTGGGGCGAAGAATTCGGAAAAATTAAAAATTTAGAACTTACTGAAGATGGGACGGTTTCGGGGGGTTGTTCTCTGGTTGGGGGGCGAAGAAGAGGTTCCAGACGCAATATCTAAACCGAAATGTAAACGAGGTGGAAAATTCCATGAAAGATATATCTCGCTGGGCTTATAGGTTGGCGGCTTAGGTCTTTATATATATATATATATATATATATATATATATATATATATATATATATATATATATACATATATACATAAGGCCAACCCTACCGCCCCGGCATATTCCCTTACTTCTTCACAGCAAAGTACCAATTTTGAAAGCTACATCAATTCAGAAAACGCCGACAAGTTCTAGATAATCAAGTTGGTGCCAAGTTTTGTAATTATATTCGGCGTATTGTGTTTAGCGTTATCGGTTAATTTATTTATTTCAAATTATTCTTTGACCAAATTTTGAGCTCTGTAGACGATAATGGTTCATAAACGCCGTCGGCAATAAATCCGGTCATTGTTGAGGTTTCATAAGGCCAACTTGGAATATTGAAATACGAAAAGCGGATAACTATTTTTTATTCATTTTTTTTACAGTTGATTTTAATTTACAACCCCCTACCCCCATCCCCCCCCGACGAGGCTATATATAATTATTCCCGGCTTCGGAAATCCTTTACAGCGGCCGCTCTATTAATATCGCTGTCGCATGTACAGTGGACGGGGGCGAAGGGGAAACGAATATTTTACAAAAGGGGGTTGAAAAATATACAATCGATAACCGGCCGCCGTTTTAATTATTACAGTCCGGTACGGGTAGAAACCCCCCCCTCCCTCCCTCCGCAGTATTTAGGCTAATGGAAACGGGTGTTGGCAAGAGAAATTGGCGAAGTGTTTCGATTAGTAAATAAGACCGTAATCAGGTCTTAACGTGCAGGGAAATTACTGGAATAAACTGACATATCCCGATTTATCGTTGTATTCAATTTTAACGGTTCTTTCGTGTAACGGCATCCCTTACAATCGATGGTTCGATTCCCGCTGAGAGACTGGACGGTATTAACAGGGATACAGTCCGATAACGTAATAAGGGCTTGTAGGAAATTCTGTACTGTAAATATTACGATGATATGCCCTATATATCAACCGATCACTTATTACTTCGAGAGTTCAAAAACTGATCAATCCAAATAATATATTTATAATTTTTAGGGTAAATTCTTTCCCAGAATATCTGTAAATCTTTTCTAATGTTACTGTGTCGGCGTAGGCGTACTTATTCAAAAATTCGTAAGTAGAAATTTTTTTCCTTTTCTACGCATTTATTTTTGCACAAATAAGACAAGTTTTAAGTACACTCGTGTTGTATTTAAGCCTGACTTTGCTCAACCACCCTTTGATACCACTTTGTGACTCGAACTTCGTTCATATTCGTATTCTTTCACAGATTACCCAGTACCAATTTTGCAAGCTTTTCCGGAATTGAGCTTGGAAAATCGGTACTGGAATTTACGAAAAGTACGAATACTGACGAAGTTCGAGTCAAATAGTGCTATCAACACTGGTGTTTGAGCAAAGTCATGCTTGAATACAAGACGAGTGTACTTAAAACTTGTTGATTGTGCTAAAATAAAAGCGTAGAAAATAAAAAAATCTACTTACGAATTCTTTCGAATAAGTACGCCTATACAGTAACACTTGTTGAGGTCATCATAAGCCGAACTTGGAATATTGAAATATGAAAATGGGAAAACTATTTTTATGACAATTCAGCATTTCATTCCCGTCCTGCCCGATTATCACCTTTAGAATAGATTATTGGCCGAAAGCAGTGGTCAGAAATAGAGTTTCGAAACTGTCCAACTCATATATCTTTTCGTATACCTTGAGAGGTGGTCAAATTGGCCAATAATTAGCGAAACTCAACAATTATTCTAACTGTACCGATGACTCAGACGTCTGAAATATAATGCTAAGAATATGCCAGGTTTCAATGGGGGCGGAGGGGGGCGGGGGGGGGCCACGAATGATTGTGAAGAGGAGTTTTGAGATGGTTGGGGGTGGAGGGGGCCCTGATTTGCATAGAAGGTTAATTGTTCGAGGCCTAATCAAGACCTCCTCTCTTCAGAGATGTAGAATCGCTTACTACATTTAACCTCAATTTAAATTACGGCAGTTAGACAGGGAACAGGGTTGCCGGGGGCGGGGGGGGGGTAGGCGCTATTAGCAAACTCGGCGCTAAGTTGAATGATAAAGGACTTTATGGGGCCGTCCCCGCCCCCCACCGTTTAAAGCAAGACGGCATAAATAATGGAGGGCCTCTCACCCCACCCTCCCCCATCCTCCGAGGGGGGGCCGCAATATTATTTTAACGAGGGTTCATCGACTCCCCAAGGGTGGGTGAGGGGGTTGAAAAAACCCGCCAATCGTTCGAGAAAATAAAACAAAGTACTGTATTCTCGGGGGCTAAATTGGACTCAGTTGCAGTTTTTTTTTTCTGGTACTAAATTCGAAACCTGTCCAGCTTATTACTGGATATTAGCTCTCGAAGACTAACTATAATATATACTTTAAACGTGTAATGGTAAAACTGTACTATTGTAGACTTCGCTTAATTGTCGTACGCCTAATTGCTTTTTAATAGTAATAATCATTTTGGGTATATACTGCCAACTTGTATATATATATATATATATATATATATATATATATATATATATATATATATATATATAAAGTCCTGGAGGATGTGCGCACATTTAAACGTAACCCGGTCCAGGCTTTTATTACGAGTCGTATTTTAACTGGGTACGTGCCATAACCCCCTCCCCCACCCCGACTGGCCACCGGCGGCACACGTGGAATAAAAAATTAAACCAATCCGGATGTAGTTGTGGACGGATGAGGGTGAAGTAGGGGACGGAAGGGGGCGGTGCGACGGAAATTCGTCACAGAATAACGATATTCCTAGCGCCCCCACCCCCAAAATCCGCCGGTCCCAATTCGATTGTTAGATTTATTATTCCGGTCCGGCAAAAGGTACGTGCGAAAAGGCTTAATTTGTGTATATCTCCGGGGGTGGGGGGGGAGGGAATTGAATTTTTATTTCCAGTCTTTTATTTTTTATTTATTTATTTTTCAAGAAAAAACCCCCGGAAGGAAAAAAAAAACGACCGCAGGACATTTCGATAAAGCGACCCTCCCCAGAAAGCCTCCACTCGAGGGGGTATACCGCGAGCTTAATTGGAACTGGGTTGTATCGAATGGAAAGAGGGATGTTTGGGGGTTGGGGAGGAGGGGGACGTTTCTTGTAATGAGCCTTGTTTGGAACGCCGGCGTTCGCGGGTTTATTCCGAAATTTGACCGGGGGGGTGGAGGGTGGGGGGCGGAATGTTGTGGCATGGGGAGGAACAGTAGAATATTCGTAATTTCTAATGACTGTCTTATGTACTCGAAGATGTATGAAGACCCCCGCCTCCTCACCCAACCACAAAACAACCCTCCCAGGGGTTGTTCGAACTGTAGTCTTTCTATCCAACTAATTCCCGACACTGAAAAGACGTAAAAATTGGCCGAGGTATGACACCCGGTGAACTGTACTAAGGGGTGGTTCTTATCCAAGACTAGATAGGATAAGAGGGTTTTCGCCCTCAACAGGACTGTTGACAAACTCTTGAAATACCGATTGATTAAGAAGGGAAACACTTTTTTTTTAAATAAACCAAAGAGCAGATCTATTTCGACGCCGTTTATGAACTCTCGGGGTATTAATTACGAGGGCGGCTAGAAGAACCGGGGGGGGGGTGGAGGCAACAGGTACTCTCCCCGGGTTCTATAAAGCTGCCAAGAAAAAGATGAAAAGCGGTGGGAGAGGAGAGGATGTGGCTTTAGCGCCGAGTACGACACAACCCCCGGCTTTTGTGTCCCTTTAATAAATGACAGGGCCCCACCCCCGCCCCCGCACCCCTCCTCCCGCCGCCCCTCGGGGAAATTCTCAGCCGGCGTCTAAAATAATTTTATTTCACTCGGAACTCGCGGGGACAAAAGGAAGGGTGGTGGTGGTTTGCGGGTGGGGGGGGGACAAATGAAAATAGAGAGAAAAACGAACGTACCACCCTTGAGTACGGCAAGAGAAATTGAGACCGAGTTATTAGCTCCAGCCACTCGATATCGCCCCACGTGTTTATCGCACGTATTTGCAAGTTATATGGACTTTTAAACAGTTGATACATTTTATTTTGACCCCTCTGTACATGTGTAATTACTTTTTTTTTTACTTCAAAACCGTAAGGAGACGTCGAATCTGCACGTGAATATTATAAGGTTGTTGACGGTCCGTAATCTCGGAATTGTTGGGACGCAGGAATTCCCCGCCCCCCAAAAAAAGTTTTAATATGAAATACGATCGACTGAGGTAAACCGACCTTCGAGGAATGCCACTGGGTAACCGGGGGCGGAGGAAGGGTTAATTTACATATTTTGGTTGTAGTGATAGTGCTGGGTGGCCGGGGGTGGGGGGGGGGGGGAGGGTCCCGGCCACCGCTCTCTCCGTGAACCCGTTTTCAACCGGCCGGTCTAAATTAGCGAAAACTTGTTTCTTTCGAAACGAAAACGGGGGCGGGAGGGGGCGGTGGTCGTCCTGGTATTTTTGTGTTTTCGACCCAGCGGTTTCGACCTCTCTCTCTCTCTCTCTTCAGCACTTTTTCGGCGCGACCTTCCGGGAACAGACAGGATCGAAAGAAGTCGCTGACTGTACACAGGCGGTAGATAAGTATCTATCAAAGTGCTTACTTCTCGCCCCCGCCCGCCCCTGTGAATTAGGCTTTATATCCACAATGAAACCTACAGTACGGTCGAAGAAAGCGAGTGGACAGATTTTATAATGAATAGACAACAAATATCCAGTGCAGAAGGAAAGGACATCTTCTGGAGCCCTCTCGCTGGGATGTTGGCGGAATATTTTTTTTTTTTTAATTTTTTTTTATACAACTATTACAGTTATAGGTGCAATTAATACATAGTTTAATACACCTGTTTTGTGGTCTGCGAGGGGTTGGTTCGTGGTGTTTCTGTCTCCTCTCGCCGGTTTCAGTCTTTGCCAGACCGGTTTCGGCCGCTCGCCATCTTCAGTAGCGCTGTGTCAGTTTGTCAGTTGTATATATACGTATCTAGTTATTGTTATTGGGAATTATGTTTGTCGTAAACAAAATCATAAATGAAAAAATTATATATTCCCAGAGTGACGCCATATTTGCCCCTATAATCCTATTAAAGTTATCACACCCCCCCCCCCCATTATATCCGACAATCTGACTCACACTTAGAAAACGGATTAACAAAATCCAACCCAAATAAGGCGAACATAATTCCCCAATAACAATAACAAGATAAGTATATATACAACTGACAAACACTACAGTACAAGTGAAAGTGACAGTGCAGTGAGGCTGCCCGAAAAATATCCAAAAAGTGCCGAAAGTGACAGTAACACAGCGCTACTGAAGATGGCGAGCGGCCGACAAACCGGTCTGGCAAAAGACCGAACCGGCGAGAGGAGACAGAAACAGCGCGAATCTACGATACGTGTATATTTTTCACGTGTTTGTCACGTGCTTTTTGACACGATTTAATAACTACTGTCCGAGGAGGTGATCTCTCTCTGGGCCGGTGGGGCGTTTAAGCCGTCCTGGGGGGGGGGATAATGGACGGGTAAGAGAGGAAACTGGATGGGATTGGGATGAGAAGAAGTGGCGGGAGTGGAATTTCGGGAACCGGGATTTTGAGAGGTCATTGTGCGGATTGTCCGGTACGAAGGACTTTTGACTGGAAATTCTCTGGATGTTGGATTTCTTGGCGGAAACCCCACAGTTCAATTCCATGTCGGTTTTTGTATATTGTCAGTTTGTTGACTATCGTAAGTTTTGACGCCCTTTTCTCAAAAGTGGTGTCAACAGTCCAAATTTACGATTTGGATCTGCTCCTTTCAGCCGCGTTTGGGGGTAAGACAGGATTGAATTTATAGAAAATATTCTCTCGCCATCTCTAGATGGAAAATCTTCTGTAGATTCTTCTGTTTCCCGGCGAATCCCAACCCTCCACCCCAGCACATCGTCGTCCCTGAAAATCGCTCATCGAACGACGCCCGGCCGTATCCGGGTCCGAGTTTTGTACCGTCAGTTTTGTAATTGTCCCAGGAGCGGGATACAAGTTTGCGGCGCGGGACAGTGGACAGGTCAAACTAGAGGATTTGGCCGGCCTATGTGAGTGTTGGGGGCCGGGGGTTGTTCCGGGAAAACCTGTGGGGATATGGGAAAGTGCGGGCGGGTGGGCGTTGGGGGGGGGGGGGGTGGGGTTGGGCCGCTACAAGTTTATCTAATTAGCGAGTTTTCCCCAGTTACAAACTCAATCCAGCGTGTTCCTGCCTCCTACCTGGAGCCTCCGGCCACACCGAATATATATCCTCCGCTCCGGCCGGCCTTCCCTCCTCCAAGATAATGGAAAGGCCGGTCCGAGATGAACACAACTATAATGTTATATTCTGGTCCCGAGGGAGCGAGTTGTGCGAGGGGGAGAGCGGGGGGGGGGACAGGAAGTACGATTCGAATGTCCCGTTTAAATTCCCATATTACACGTTCAACAAGAGATTGTCCGAAGAACAAATACTCATCAACGATACTACTAACTCTGACTGATAACATTTAACAATTGAAAATAGGGTTTTTAGCAAGAAATGGTATTTTTAGGGCAAATCGGCCTAAAATGTGGTTTTAGACCTGAAATCGGCCAAAAAATGCGGTATTTAGGCCCGAAAATGGGGTTTTTAGGCGCAAAATCTGCCCAAAAATTGGGTTTTTGGGAGCAAAATCGGCTCAATAATGCGGCTTTAGGCCCGAAAATAGGGTTTTAGGCCCAAAATCGGCCCAAAAATGTGGTTTATAGACCTGAAATCGGCCAAAAAATGCGGTATTTAGGCCCGAAAATGGGGTTTTTAGGCGCAAAATCAGCCCAAAAATTGGGTTTTCAGGAGCAAAATCAGCCCTAAAATGGGGTTTTAGGCGCAAAATCAGCCCTAAAATGGGGTTTTAGGCGCAAAATCGAAAATGGGGTTTTAGGCCAAAATCTGCCCAAAAATGGGGTTTTAGGCGCAAAATCGGCTCAAAAATGGGGTTTTAGGCACAAAATGCGGTTTTCAGGCCAAAAACGGGATTTTAAGGCCCAAAATCAGCCCAAAAATGGGGTTTTAGGCGCAAAATCGGCTCAAAAATGGGGTTTTTAGGCACAAAAATGCGGTTTTCAGGCCAAAAAACGGGATTTTAAGGCCCAAAATAGGCCGAAAAATGGGGTTTATAGGCGCAAAATCTGCCCAAAACTGTGGTTTTATAGGCGCAAATTCGCCCAAAAATGCGGTTATTAGACCCCTAAAATGCAGTTTCAAGGCCTAAAATCGGCCTAAAAATAGGATTTTTGGGCGCAAATTCTGCCAAAAAATGTGGTTAATGGCGCAAAATCAGCCCAAAAATTGAACACCTTAGTGTTCAGGCATTATCAGCATTTAACTACGTTGTTATACTGAGTCGGCAACTAAGTCATTGCGGTTCTCGTCGCCGGACGGAGATGGGGCGTCATTTGTATTTTTACGCACGTTTACATCTTCAAACCTATGGTAGAGAGTATTCTGAAATGTTTATTACGTGCCCAACTATTCGTCGTCGCGCGTACCGAAAAATGCACGGCCAAAGATGAGAAGAATCCGCAATTATTTAGTTGCCAACCCAATACAATTTCATCCAAAGTGTGCGTAAAGTAAATTTGGTGAAAATCCTTCTTCGATATGTTGGCTCTGTAACGACGTGTAATGTATTTGTAATGGGCGGTCTCCAACCTTTGTCGAGATATCACTGTGGCGAAGGTCCGCCGGCGGTTGGGCGATAGTCGGAAGGCCGACGCAGCTCAGCTTCGACGCCGAAAGCTTATTCAGCGGGTGTTTCCCGGAAAGGGGACCGGGACTGGGGGCGGGACGTGGGGCGGGACGTGGGGCGGGACATGTTCCCACCGCCGGAACATGCCCCGACAGCCGGTGTTCGGCAAACGCTTACGGCCACACAAACCTCAACCTCGAGCTGGCTGAACACCCACTCTGACTGGCTGGTCAGCTTATTCGAAGCCCAACACTTTTCCCCTGATCAGACCAACTTAGCCGGACGCGAAGCCCTCAGTAAGTCAACAAAACTCTCGACTATTCGTCGGAAACTTTCAGAATTCGTCCTGCGACCGCATTCTTGGGCCGAGTTTGCGCCTGAAAACCGAATTTTTCGCCCAAAAAACCGCCTTTTTAGGCAGATTTTGTGCCAAAAAATGACAAAAAACGAGTGTTTAGACCCAAATATGGGGTTTTAGGCAAAGAATCGGCCCAAAATGGGGTTTTCGGCAAAAATGGGAAAGTAAGTTTTAGACAAAAAATATGGTTTTTAGCCGCAAAATCGGTCCAAAATGCAGTTTTCGGCCGAAATGGGATTTAAGGCAAAAAATTGAGGTTATTAGGCACAAAAATGGGGATTTTAGGCGCAAAAATGGGGAAAAATTAAGTTTTTAGACAAATAATGTAGTTTTTAGCCACAGAATCGGGCCAAAAATGCAGTTTTCGGCCGAAAAATGGGGATTTAAGGCAAAAAATTGAGGTTATTAGGCCCAAAAATTAAGTTTTTAGACAAAAAATGTGGTTTTTAGCCACAAAATCGGTCCAAAAATGCAGTTTTCGGCCGTAAAATGGGGATTTCAGATAAAAAATTGAGGTTTTTAGGCCCAAAAATGGGGTTATTAGGAAGAAAATCGGCCAAAAAAAGGATTTCTATGGGCAAAAATGCAGTTTTTAGGCTAAAAATCAGCCTAAAAATGGGGTTTTTAGGGGCAAAATTGGCTCAGAAATGCGTTTTTTAGGCCCAAAAATGCCTTTTTTAGGAAAAAAATTTGCTTTTTTGGCGCAAAATCGGCTCAAAAATGCGGTTTTTAGGCCAAAAAATGCTGTATTTAGGCCTAAAAACGGCCCAAAATAGAGTTTTTAGACGCAAAATTGGCTCACAAATGCGTTTTTTAGCACCAAAAATGCCGTTTTTAGGCCAAAAATCGGTACAAAAATTCGATTTTCAGGCCCAAAAAAACGGTTTTTAGGCGAAAAATCTGCCCAAAATAGGGTTTTTAGGCGAAAAAATGCGGTTTTTAGACGAAAAATCGCCCCATAATTGGGTTTTTAGGCGCAAAAATGTGCTTTTTTGGCGCAAAATCGGCCCAAAAATGCGGTTTTTAGAGGAAAAAATGCGATATTTAGGCCTAAAATCAGCCCATAAAAGGGGTTTTTAGGCGCAAAATTTGCTCACAAATGCGTTTTTTAGGCGCAAAAATGTGCTTTTTTGACGCAAAATCGACTCACAAATGCGTTTTTTAGGCCCAAAAATGCCTTTTTTAGGCAAAAAATGTGCTTTTTTGGCGCAAAATCGGCTCAAAAATGCGGTTTTTAGGCGAAAAAATGCTGTATTTAGGCCTAAAATCGGTCCAAAATGGGGTTTTTAGACGCAAAATTGGCTCACAAATGCGTTTTTAGAAAATCGCGTTTTTTAGGCCCAAAAACGGTTTTAGCGAGGCAAAAATCGGAAAAAGGTTAGGCGCAAAATCTGATTTTTAGGCCCTAAAAACGGTCGGTTTTTAGGCGCAAAATGGGTATTAGGCGCAAAATGTGCCCGCAAAATGCGGTTTTTAGGCGCAAAACTGCGCGCAAAATTTCACAAATTTTAGGCCAAAATGGCAAAATTTTTCAAAAATGCGTTTTTAGGCCCAAAAATGCTGCCTAAAATGCCGTTTTAGGCGCAAAAATCGGTTTTTTTAGGCAAAAATTTTTTAGGCCCAAAAACGGTTTTAGGCGAAAATCTGCCCAAAATAGGGTTTTTAGGCGAAAAAAAAATGCGGTTTTTAGACGCAAAATCGACCCAAAATTGGGTTTTAGGCGCAAAAATGTGCTTTTTTTTAGGCGCAAAATCGGCCCAAAAATGCGGTTTTAGGCGAAAAATGCTGTATTTAGGCCTAAAATCGGTCCAAAATGGGTTTTTAGGCGCAAAATTGGCTCCTACAAATGCGTTTTTAGGCCAAAATGCCGTTTTAGGCCAAAATCGGTAAAAAATTTTGTTAGGCCCAAAACGGTTTTAGCCTAAAATCAGCCCAAAATGGGTTTTTAGGCGCAAAATGGCTCACAAATGCGTTTTTAGCATAAAAATGGGGTTTTAGGCCAAAAATCGGTACAAAAATTGATTTTTAGGCCCAAAAACGGTTTTAGGCGAAAATCTGCCCAAAATAGGGTGCGATTTTAGGCGAAAAATTTTAGGCGAAAATTTTTCTCACAAATGCCCAAAATTTTTTCGGCGCAAAAAAATGATTTTTAGGGCCAAAAAAAATGCGCAAAATAGCGCTTTTTTTAGGCAAAATGCATTTTTAGGCGGCAAAATTTCCGACAAAATGGGGTTTTTTGGGGCCCAAAAAATTTTCGAGGCAAAACCTAAATTTTCGATTTCCGACCCCTCCTTTTAGGGCTCACATTAATACACTTGTGGGCAATATCCGATATCTGAAAATTTTCAAATTTTTCGTAGTCACATTAATACACTTGTGGGTGCAATATGGGGGGCCGATATCTGAAAATTTTCGAAAAACCTAAATTTTCGAATTCCGACCCTCCTTTTAGGGGCAAGTGTTTCCGACCCTCCTTTAGCTCACATTAATACACTTGTGGGTGCAATATGGGGCCGATATCTGAAAATTTTCGAAAAACCTAAATTTTCGATTTCCGACCCTCCTTTTAGGGGCAAGTGTAGCTCACATTAATACACTTGTGGGTGCAATATGGGGCCGATATCTGAAAATTTTCGAAAAACCTAAATTTTCGATTTCCGACCCTCCTTTAGGGGCAAGTGTAGCTCACATTAATACACTTGTGGGTGCAATATGGGGCCGATATCTGAAAATTTTCGAAAACCTAAATTTTCGATTTCCGACCCTCCTTTTAGGGCAAGTGTAGCTCACATTAATACACTTGTGGGTGCAATATGGGGCCGATATCTGAAAATTTTCGAAAAACCTAAATTTTCGATTTCCGACCCCTCCTTTTAGGGGCAAGTGTAGCTCACATTAATACACTTGTGGGTGCAATATGGGGCCGATATCTGAAAATTTTCGGAAAACCTAAATTTTCGATTTCCGACCCCTCCTTTTAGGGGCAAGTGTAGCTCACATTAATACACTTGTGGGTGCAATATGGGGCCGATATCTGAAAATTTTCGGAAAACCTAAATTTTCGATTTCCGACCCCTCCTTTTAGGGGCAAGTGTAGCTCACATTAATACACTTGTGGGTAATATGGGGCCGATATCTGAAAATTTTCGAAAAACCTAAATTTTCGATTTCCGACCCCTCCTTTTAGGGGCAAGTGTAGCTCACATTAATACACTTGTGGGTGCAATATGGGGCAGATATCTGAAAATTTTCGAAAAACCTAAATTTTCGATTTCCGACCCCTCCTTTTAGGGGCAAGTGTAGCTCACATTAATACACTTGTGGGTGCAATATGGGGCCGATATCTGAAAATTTTCGAAAAACCTAAATTTTCGATTTCCGACCCTCCTTTTAGGGCAAGTGTAGCTCACATTAATACACTTGTGGGTGCAATATGGGGCCGATATCTGAAAATTTTCGAAAACCTAAATTTTCGATTTCCGACCCGTCCTTTTAGGGGGCAAGTGTAGCTCACATTAATACACTTGTGGGTGCAATATGGGGCCGATATCTGAAAATTTTCGAAAAACCTAAATTTTCGATTTCCGAGCCCTCCTTTTAGGGGCAAGTGTAGCTCACATTAATACACTTGTGGGTGCAATATGGGGCCGATATCTGAAAATTTTCGAAAAACCTAAATTTTCGATTTCCGACCCCTCCTTTTAGGGGCAAGTGTAGCTCACATTAATACACTTGTGGGTGCAATATGGGGCCGATATCTGAAAATTTTCGAAAGCCTAAATTTTCGATTTCCGACCCTCCTTTAGGGGCAAGTGTAGCTCACATTAATACACTTGTGGTAATATGGGGCCGATATCTGAAAATTTTCGAAAAACCTAAATTTTCGATTTCCGACCCCTCCTTTTAGGGGCAAGTGTAGCTCACATTAATACACTTGTGGGTGTAATATGGGGCCGATATCTGAAAATTTTCGAAAAACCTAAATTTTCGATTTCCGACCCCTCCTTTTAAGGGCAAGTGTAGCTCACATTAATACACTTGTGGGTGCAATATGGGGCCGATATCTGAAAATTTTCGAAAAACCTAAATTTTCGATTTCCCGACCCACTCCTTTTAGGGCAAGTGTAGCTCACATTAATACACTTGTGGGTGCAATATGGGGCCGATATCTGAAAATTTTCGAAAACCTAAATTTTCGATTTCCGACCCCTCCTTTTAGGGGCAAGTGTAGCTCACATTAATACACTTGTGGGTGCAATATGGGGCCGATATCTGAAAATTTTCGAAAAACCTAAATTTTCGATTTCCGACCCCTCCTTTTAGGGGCAAGTGTAGCTCACATTAATACACTTGTGGGTGCAATATGGGGCCGATATCTGAAAATTTTCGAAAAACCTAAATTTTCGATTTCCGACCCCTCCTTTTAGGGGCAAGTGTAGCTCACATTAATACACTTGTGGGTGCAATATGGGGCTGATTTGTGAAAATTTTCGAAAAACCCTAATTTTCGATTTTCGACCTGCCGTTTCAGGGGCAAGTGTAACTCACTTTGGCACACTTGTGGGTGGAATATGGGATCGATCTGGGAACATTTTCGGAAAACCTAAAAACCACTTTTTTGACCATTAGAACCGCAGTTTTGTGGCTATTTTACGCCTAAACACCGTACTTTTGAGCCGATTTTGCATCGAAAAACCCGATTTTTGGGTCTAAAAACCGATTTTTCAGCTGATTTTTCGCCGAAAAACCCGATTTTTGGGTAGATTTTGCGCCTAACATCCCCATTTGATGCCTAAAAATCGCATTTTTGGGCCGATTTTAGTCATAAAAAAGCCATTTTTCGACCGATTTTGGGCCTAGAAACCTCATTTTTGGCCTAGAAACCGCATTTTTGGGTCCATTTTGTGCTTAATAAGCCCATTTTTATATTTAAAAACCGCAATATTAGGCGATTTTGCGAATAAGAAAAATCATTTTTCGGGTGATTTTGAGTCTAAAAACGCCATGTTTGGGCCTAAAAACTGCATATTTGGGCAGATTTTGCGCCTTAAAACCCCATTTTTGGGCAGATTTTGCACCTAAAAACCCCATCTACCGGCCTAAAAACCGCATTTTTGGGTTGAATTTGCACCTAATAAGCCCATGTTTAAGCCTAAAATCGCATTTTTAAACCGATTTTTTTTGGCTAAAATCCCCATTTTTGGGCTTAAAAACAGCATTTTTGAGCCGATTTGATGCGGTTTGTAGGTCCAAAATCGAAAATAAAGGCTGTTTTTCGCGTAATATCGGTTAAAACCACGGAAGCGGCCCAAAAATTCGGTTTTAAGGCCAAAAATTGAGTTTTTATGCGAGAAATCTGCCCAAAAATGCGTTTTTTAGGACTACAATCGGCCTAAAAATTCGGTAATTAGGGCCGAAAGTGCGGTTTTTAGGCGCAAATCTGCCCAAAATAGGGATTTTTAGGGACAAAAATGCGTTTTTTTTTACTAAAATCGGCCCAAAAACGCGGTATTTAGGTCCGAAAATGGGGTTTTTAGGCGCAAAATCTGCCCAAAAATGGGGTTTTTAGGCGCAAAATCACCAATTTTTGGGTGTAAAAACCGCATTTTTGGGACGATTTTGTGCCTAAAACCCCATTTTTGGGTCATTTTTGCGCTGATAAACCCATTTTTGGGCCTGAAAACCGCATTTTCGTGCCGATTTGGCGCCTAAAACCAGATTTTTGGGCCTAAAAACTGCATTATTGTCATGTTAACCGTATTATTGGTCCGATTTTACGCCTAAAAACTGCTTTTTTCTCCGGATTTGCGTCTAAAAACGGTCTAAAATTCTGTTTTATAGCTAATATAGCCGGGGAAAGCCTCTTCTTCGGGGAGGAAAACGTCGGGAAATAATCGGGAAATCGCGGCACGCCTCCTCCGGCAATAGTCGGAGTCTCACCGATTACAAGGCCGGGCCCGCTCCTTTATATAATTTCTTTTTAACCCCCCCCCCCGCCGCGTTTTCGAGATTTCCCGGGACCGATTTCCTCGTGGAAAAGTCCCCTTTGATGAGGCCACACCCGTCGCCGCCAAATCACAAGGACAAAAACGACGCCGGCAGAAATTGAGAGCAAATATGTAATTTGAAAGCGGCCGCCCGCCGGCAAATTGGACGGGGGGGGGGGGCCGGGGGGCGAACCTTCCAAATTCCCAACCCCCCAAAGGCCAACCTAAATTTGTATATACACTAGATATGCGACCCTCGGTAACCTCGATTACAGACAAAAATGCAAAGTACATGTCAATATAGGACCGGACGAATTATACAGCCCTTCAAGGTTGTCACCGGGTAGACCGGTTTCGGCCAAACGCCATCGCGAATTTTGGTTTTTTCAAAAATTATTTATCTATTCACGAATATCTACTTTGTCCCCCTACATTTGTGCCGATGTTTTTTTCCAATCTTCGAAGCGCTTCGAAAATTAATTTTTTGTGATCTCGTTAAGCTCCATCTTCGATGCCGTTCTTATCCCCTCAATTGTCGTCCTTTGGTGAGCCTAATTTTTGAAAAAAAACCAAAATTTTTTCGTTTTTGGACACTTTTTGAACAGACCCTCGTACGTCAGAAATGTTTTTCATTTTTAACCGGACAACACAGCCCGAGTGAAAGCATCTAAACCGCATAAACAACCCGTTACTTATTTACTTCGCATGACAGTAGTAATATGATACGGTTGATCCAGTTTATGAGCACTCTAAATTGTTGTTTCGTACACAACTCGAAGACAACTTGTTTTAAAGCGGAAGTTTGTACAAATACAGCTTTATTTTATTTCTATTTATTCAGGCACGAACGACCGAGTTGTACCGGAACCGACTTCGGATAGATCGGTGATCTATATATCGATCGGTGAGTTTTCGAAAATACAATCATTAAAAAATAACGATCTGTGAACATCCGGAGGACTAAGTTACAAAAGTAAATTATTTTATCGTCCTATCGGCCGATTTTGGGCCTAGAAACCGCAGTTTTGTGCCGATTTTGGACCCGAATATCTAATTTTTGGGCCGAAACGCGCCTAAAAAGCTCATTTATGACCTAAAAACAACAATTTTGGGCCGATTATGCGCCTAAAAGCCTCATTTTTGGGCAATTTGCGCCCAAAAAGCTCATTTTGGGCCGATTTGCGCCTAAAGCTCATTTTGACCTAAAACACAATTTTGGGCCGATTATGCGCCTAAAAGCCTCATTTTGGGCAATTTGCGCCCAAAAGCTCATTTTGGTCCGATTTCGCCTAAAATCCTAAAATCCACAATTTTGGGCCGATTTTGCGCCCAAAAGTATCATTTTTGGGCCATTTGCACCTAAAAAGCTCATTTTGGTCCGATTTCGCGCCTAAAAGCCCATTTTGGGCCTAAAACCACATTTTGAGCCGATTTTGCGCCTAAAACCCATTTTGGGCCAATAAAAGCCTCATTTTGGGCCTAAAACCACATTTTTGAGCCGATTTTGCGCCTTAAAACCCATTTTTGGGCCTAAAAACCACATTTTTGGGCCGATTTGCGCCTCAAAAACCCATTCTTGGGCCTAAAAGCCTCATTTTTGGGCCGATTCGCGCCTAAAAAGCTCATTTTTGGGCCTAAAACCTCATTTTTGGACCGATTTCGAGCCTAAAAAAGTCACAAAAGTAAATTAGTTTATCGTCCTATAAACAAGTATCGTTCCCCTCAGTGACGCTTAAGCTGACCCCCCCTCGGCTTTATGTGCCCTTCAACACGGACGGCTGTATCAAACCGATTTCTTCTTGGGCATAATAACCGGATAATACTGTGGCCAAATATAAACAGGGTGTAAGGGGTGAGGGCGTGCCGCCGGGGTCGGGTTTGATTAACGCCGAAGGCGGGTATAATGCCCAGTGCATATAGGGCCCGGCCCAGTCTGCTCCCTCTCTGGCCCTACGCCGGCCAGCCCTACTACCCAAGATATCCCGGGCCCGGGCCCCCCAATTATTTATGGGCCCTTCACGGCGCCTGTTTGCATTGTGCGGGCCCCCGCACACACTGAAAGGGCAGGCCCATTGATAGTATCAGCCCCACGCCCCCACCCCCTTCTCTTTTCTTTCCAATTGAGTTCATACCTAATCCTTGATTGGCTCCAAGTTAGCATCAAATTGCCGGAATATTATAGTCGTACAATAGTATATCCACTCATTGACATTAGTTTGATATTAAAGCATTTAAGAGGGTGGATCTGTTTTCCTAGCGAAACAAAATTTCACATCCGATACCAATTGGGGAAAACTTTTACCGTTGGAATCAAATAAATTTCATTCGCCGAGTTTAATTAAAATGGGAATTCGCGTTTTATCCGGCTTAAAAATGTTCGCTTATTAAACGGTACCGAAAATAAAAAAAAAAAAACAGAAATGCGGCAATATTTTCCGCCGGAACGTCGGCTCAAATTAACAAATAAGAGCTTTTAATTAGCGCTTTCCTGCAGTGCCGGGGGGTGGGGGGTTGGGCCCCCTCAATTAAGTGATCACGTGACATCTGGTCATGTACAACAGTGCGGGCTTGCACACTGTCGAATCATGCATATGCACGTGTACAGTATAGGATGCATCATACAATATAGTTTCAATGATCATTATAAAAAAAAAAAATATTCCGTGTTTTAAACCCCATTCACCCCCATTCTTCATTGTCGACGCGAAGATTGGTGAACAATTGAAAGCAGTTTCATAATAATTTCCCCCCCCCCAAAAAAAAACCCTCCTTACTCTTGCAAAAATTCTTTTTTTTTTAACAATTTTTCTGTCTACCCTTTATAAATTTGTCTAGGGCGCATAACGGTTAATTAACCGGATAATTGAGCCCCTAAGTATCAATAGAGAGAGAGAAAAACCGTCAACTCTGCCTATCGTCGTATTTTACAGAAAATATCCGAGGTTTTTCGACGCGGTAATTAGTGCGAGTTTTTTTTTTATTGAAGTGAAAATTCTGTTTGAAACCGAATTTTCACTTCAATTAAAAAAAATTTGTATATAACGGATCCTCCGCGAATACAGGAGATATATAACAGCCGAAGTCTCTCCGCGAAGCTCATTCTTTCATATATAAATTATAGAGCTTCGATAATAATATTTACGAATAATTAAGGCCAACGGATTTATTTAAAAAAAAAAAAAAATATATATTTCTTCAATATATTCTATACTGAAATGATGACTGACATGAGATAACCCCCCCCCCCTCCGGACCCTGTCTACCGTTTATATTTCAGGGCGATAGGTTTGAAAATAATAATTTTACAGCAATAAACGAATACAAGTAATTACAAAAAGGGCCAGTTTTAGAGTCGCTACAATAAATACAATACCGGATTTGGTCCTACCGTCCTGACTGTAATGAAAGTTCGGGCGCGTACCGAATTCAGTCCAAAAAACAGGGAAATTGTACGAAAATGCGGCCGTTAAAAATATATGGGGCGGCGTAAATTCGGCCCTATTTAAATTTATACGGGATTCGCGAATAGATCGAGCGGTTGATGGGTTCGTCGGTAACAATGCGGTCCGATTCGATTACCCTTATCTTTAATCGTTAAACGCTGAATGCCGGGTTTTTATATCTAAGAGTCGGCGTTTGCGATTTAAGTAGCGTTTAAAAACCGTGGAGATAAACCCCGTACGAAGGGGTTGTTTTTTTCATTTTCGACCGCGCTTTTACGCGACGCCGATTCGAATTGAGTAAAGGAGAATAATTTTCGCGGCCCGCCATCAACTGTAGTAGGCTCAAGATTGAATTCAGACAGCTTTACAGGAGATCGCGCTTTGTAAACTGTAAATTGTAATAGGGTATTTACCGTTACACTTAGTTATGGGACCATTTTCTGATGTTTCGCCGTTACAAGAGTCCAATTTCGAGGTCCAAATTTGGGGTTTAAGTCGCTTCGACTTGTTTCGCTCGGTAAGAAGGACTTTTGACCGGAACTTAAGCAATTAGCCGGAGTAAGTTCGACGCCCTTGAACCGACCTTGACGGCGGATAAATCTTCTGTGAAGGGCCGACCGGAAAGATGGCGAAAGAAGCCTAAAGATGCACGTGTTGCCGACAGATTACCGTAATTTGTACGCGATTACCCCCCCCCCAAAGATGTCTTCAGAAGTCAATGGGGAACAGGCTTTATAAAACCTACCTTTATAAGTACGTGTTTTAAAAGTTAACATTTTCAGATTCAGAGTGTTGATTCTGATTTTTCAAATATATGTGGCCCGTTCAATTACGAAGAACCCGGGGGGACTTAACACATTCGGTCGAGACGGTCTGGAAGGGAGGGAGGGGGGCGGCGGACAAAAATAACTCTCCTTCAATAAGAAAAACCCAGCCGACGTTTCCGGCCGGCGGCCCTTAGGGCCCGTCCTGTACGCCGTGTGAACGGCTGGTATAGGGTTCCGGTGACGTCATATGTCACATGTGTTTAAGTCCGTGGGGCGGGGGGCGTTTTGTACGCTTTTAAAACGGTGACTCACCCACCTCCAGTTCACGGTCTACTGTTTCATTCCGTGTACAGTAGTCCCGAGTTATTAGTTTTTCCGTTTATTGAAACGACTGCATCAAAGTCAACAATATACCGTTTTATTTTACAGTAATAAATGGGGCCTCTGAACAGAGAAAAGACTGAAATCGGAAGTCAACAAGAACTTTACAACAATTGAAATTATTAATGAAAACAACTCATCGGTCTCAAGACATATTAATATTTGAAAATCCCATTTTTATGTGAATTTTGGGGGGAAACAAATGATTTCCCATTTTAAGAAATTTTGCAAAATCAACGATCTGTATTTTTTCAAGCACCCTTTTACGCGAACAGACATTTTCGAGAATGATTTTGATAAAATCAAAATATAGAACGAGGGTTGACGGATGAAAATTTAAAAAATTTGTCGAAGATCTCGGTATCCCAAACGCGACCGGACTTGAATGAATTATGTGCCAGCGTATTTTTGGGCCTAAAAACGCATTTTTGGACCGATTTTGGACCTAAAAACCACAATTTTGGGCCAATTCGCGCCTAAAAAGCTGAGATTTGGGCCTAAAAACCACATTTTTGGGCCGATTTCAGACCTAAAAACCACAATTTTGGGACGATTTTGCGCCTAAAAACTTCATTTTTGGGCCGATTCGCGCCTAAGAAGCTCATTTTTGGGCCTAAAAACCTTATTTTGGGCCGGATTTTTGCGCCTAAAAAACCTATTTTGGGCCTAAAACCACATTTTGGGCCTAAAACCATTTTGGGCATTTTGGGCCTAAAACCACATTTTTGGGCCTAAAACCACATTTTGGGCCTAAAACCATTTTGGGCATTTTGGGCCTAAAACCACATTTTTGGGCCTAAAAACCACATTTTTGGGCCGATTTTGCGCCTAAAAACCTCTTTTTGGGCCTAAAAACCGCATTTTTGGGCCGATTTTGGACCTAAAAACCACAATTTTGGGACGATTTTGCGAGTAAAAACCTCATTTTTTGGCCAATTTGCACCTAAAAAGCCCATTTTTGGGCATAATAACGGCATTTTTGGGTCAATTTCGCACCTAATAATACACATTTACAATAAAAATACATGCGTATTGAATTTGAATGAATGAATAAAATGAAAGATAAACTATTTTCCTTAATATTTTCTTTACACAAGGTAAGGACTTTTTTTTCTCCGACATTATTGTTATTATAGCGTGTCGATAAGAAATAAATTTTTTCTATATTTATTTCTAATAATATTTATACTCGTATACGGTATAGAAGCGCTATTTAAGTTACATCTGAATGTGGGGCCCCCGTAAAAAATTTTATTTTGAAAAATGTCTAGAATGAGGAATAGTAACTGGAAAATAATAATAAAGTGAAATACAGAAATTACATCGAAAGAGACGCGATGATGTCCCGGAAGTGGACCGGAAACGGATCGAGCTTTCACGAAAACCCAAATAGATTGGGGCCGTCTACTGTCTTCTGTGGATTAGGGGGGGTGAGGGCCGGGGTTAAAATACTATTTTAAACTGAGGAGGGTCCGGAATTCCTCCTTAAGGAAGGTTGTTAATCCAGAGACGCCCAACAGCGCCGAGTACCGACCACAATCTCCACTAGTTTTGTGGTCAACGTACCAGTCTTGTGGTAACGTGGATTTCGCGTGTTTCCGTCTCCTCTCGCCTGTTTGGTCTTTTTCTCTAGACCTTTTCTTTTACTAGCGTGAAATCTAGACAATCTGTGCAGTTATCCTGCTGGACACAATCGAACATTAACAATTCCGATGAATCGTCCAAATGAAAGTTCATTCGGGAAGAGAATTTAGAGAGTAAAAGTTCTTGTTTCAAAAATGCCGGACAGACATCACCTTTAAGACTCGCCTGTGGATAAAACGTGTCACCAAAAGATCTGTTTTCAGTAGATCTTCAGAAACAAATCACTTTTCGGATGTCCCTTTCAGATTTTAGCTGGCGCAGACCACAACAGTGTCAGTTGTTCAACCGGATTATAAAGTTTCTTTGAGTTGAAACAGGTTTGTGGTGTTTCTGTTGGACTTTGCTAGACCGGTTTCTGGGCCGCTCGCCGTCTTCAGTAGCGCTGTGTTGTCAGTCACTGTCGGCACTTTGGATGTTTTTGGGGGGGGGCATCCTCACTGCCCACTGTCACTGTCACTTGTACTCTGGTGTCTGTCAGTTTGTCAGTCGTTAAAATAATAATTTAACAACATTTTCCAAAAGAAAATTCGTATCCGTTTTCAAACGGTGGATTTCATCATAAGTTCATTGACTTGATAAGTGCAAGTGACACAGTGCAGTGAGGATGCCCCCAAAAAAAACATCCAAAGTGTCGACAACAGTGACCGACACCGCTACTGAAGATGGCGAGCGGCCCAGAAACCGGTCTAGCAAAAGACAAACAGAAACACCACAAACCTACGGTGTAAACCTATATCTCGTGTAAAGTATAATAAATATTTATGCTCCCGCACAAATAAACCTCTAATTAAACTATAGTTACGTTGATGATTATATTGGAATTGATAATTCCGTAGAAATTTGTAATTATCTCGTTAGAATTCAGTCGAGTACCCCGAATCAAACGCTTCCAGTCTAAAAGTGCAGCTTATATAAGCCAGCCCCCAACAAAGCGCTCACAAACTCAAGTGGCGAAAAGCCAACCTTTAATGAGACCGGGTTTACTCGAAAGGCGGTAATTGAAGTGGAATTCCGAAGTCGTAGTCGGCTGCAATATGCGCGATATACGCCAAGCGCCAATAAGTAAAGTGAATTTCAAGTCCGTGTGTGGACAAAATTTCAAAATTGTCAACTGTACGAACGGTTTCGAATCACCTAGCGCCGCTAATCGAATTGCAGGTGAAATATCGCTGTCGCCAATTTCAGAAAATAATAAACTGAAGGATCGAGTGTTTTCTTAACTTTCGTTACTCGGGAAAATCCATGAATCAGGATCATGAATGTTTCCACCCCGGGGAAGGCCCTGATGAATCATTTCCCTCCACCAAAAGCGTTGTTTGCGTTGCAATAACACGAAAGTGATCATCGAATACATCAAAATATTGCAGGTGAAATTTCGTTATAACCGGATATCGGTGTACGAATTTTTTTTTTTAATTACAGTATTACAAAATAACATTTTTTAGTTTAATATTCCTGTTTTTTTGGTCTCCGAGGGGTTGGAATACCGTAGATTTGTGGTATTTGTTGTCTCCTCTCGCCGTTCTTTGGTCTTTTGCTAGACCGGTTTCGGCCGCTCGCCCCATCTTCAGTAGTTAGTCACCGTCGTCATCCACACTGCCCACTGTGTCGATGTTGCACTGTCGATGTTCAATAATTGTCAAGAGCTTACGCTGTGCAATCCACCGTTTGAATGGGATACGAATTTTCTTTGGAAAATATAGAATTATTTTAACATTTTATGTACGAAACTGACGAAACTGACAAACACTACAGTACAAGTGGGCAGTGCCCATTGAAAAACATCCAGAGTGCCGACACTGACTAATACAGCGCTACTGAAGATGGCGCGAGCGGCCGAAACCGGTCTAGCAAAAGACCAGACAACGGCGAGTGGGAACAGGAACATACTACATTTTATAGATTTTTCCCGGTGAACATCCCAGACAATATTCTAGGGCAGACGACAGTCTATTTGAAACAGTAGCAAAAGGGTATAGAATCAAAAATTTTAGAGTTAAAAATAAACTCATATAACGACTACTTCTAGAGTTAGAATTTTTTTCCTTATAGCGAAATTTTACCCGAAATATAGACTGAAATCGGCAGATATAATTGAATTGGACCGAATGATGGTCGATAGGATGAATAGAAACCTTCCATAAAACGTCATTAGCCTAAGCGAATGTTTCGCACAATCGTTCTATCGCCGTTAAGTCTGTAATTGTTTTACTCACGCTTTAATTACAGTTTAGAAATTATTATTGTGTCGCCCCCCCCCCGAGTTGTCCAGGATCAGGATAACAGAGGTTCATATCTTGAGCATGCGATCCCGACAGGAATCGTTAGCGCTCTGTGGCTACTGAAGAAATTCTAATCGTCCTCCTGACCGTCATTAAATCCGTTTTATTTCTCATTTCATTACTATTCACGGATTGTTTTTTTTTTATTCTATAGAAAAAGACGATTGGCAATTAGCAGGACACCGATTTCAATCCACTGTACGAATTAAGCACACGAACGCTCAGTTTTTTTCTGTTATCCCCACCCCGTCGAGCTTTCGACGACCGAACTTAGTTTAAGTTGTTGCAGCGCGGACTTACAGAGACCGGTAAAATAGACGCGAAAAACCGAAATTCGTCAAAATTTCTTCGAAATCGTTGACGAAACGCCCTATCGGTGAATAATGGCGGTCGGGCCATTAGAGGAACGGTCTTTAATTCTCTGGAATTAATGAGAATAAAGCCCACCCCCAGGACATTAATCAGTACTTGGACACTCACCGATCTACAATAAACCTAAGTGGAGATGATTATTTTCTGGGATGACGAAGGGTGGAAATTGTATTTCGGGGGTTGGGGGGCCCTGGGTGTGCGTTAGATTTCGAACGGGGAACAAACAAATTTGCACAAAGTCCACTTAGTATTCACTCTGCGACCGACGACCCTCCTTTTGAATAAGCTCGGCTGTTATTTCGCGGCGATAAACTCGCCCCCACCCCCCATCGACCACCCCGTCTTCATTTGATATAAGGTAGTACCCACCTTGGGGCAGTATAACCGAACGTCGGGGTTGGGGGTTGGTAACCACCCTAACTCGTGGGGGACCGCTCTTAAAACGTTTCGAATAAATTCTTCCCCTGTTTTTTTCTCTAAAAATCCCACCCCAACAGCGCCACCAGGGGAATACAAATCAGCGTCGAGGTAAGTACCCCTCACATCAACCCCACCCATCATCCCAAAGTACAAATTTAAGTTCTGCAGAAGACGACGAGTGCTGTCGATTCGATTATTCCGGAATTTCAAATATCAATTTCCCGAGAACTGTTCAGTTTCAGTTGTAAAATCCCACTTCTTCTTAAACAGTTTGCATTATTAACCGAATGTTACCTGCGAATATGTTTTTTAAAAACCGGTTTGTCGAATATTACGTTGAACCGACACACCTCTTTGCGCCTTAGGCCCCAAATCACCGAAAAAAACAAAAACTTCAACAGAAATATCTTTTAAAATTGGTCTAAAACCCAGTTTTCTTAGCTAAATAATGACTACAAGTCGTAGTAAACCCTGTTTTTATAACCAAAATAGTGTTTAAAACTGGTCTAATCCCTTTTTTTTTACAACTGAAGTATTGTTTAAAAGCGGTCTAAAAGCCTGTTTTCATAGCTAAAAAATAGCTTATGTAAGTTTCTTTTGAAAGTGAAAGTAGTGTAAAACCCTTTTATAGCGTTGGAAACCTTATTTTCTTAGCCAAAATAGCTTTTCCAAATCAAGTCCCATTTGGGGATTAGGGCACTACAGAGAGTTGAACCGACACACACCTCTTGGCACCTTAGGCCCCAAATGGGGATCACCGAAAATACATCAAAAACTGCAACTAAAATATCGTTTAAAAGCGTTCGAAAACCCCGTTTTCATAGCTATAATAGCGTATATAAGTTGCTTTTGAAATTGAAAGTAGTGTAAAACCAGTTTTATGGCGTTTAAAACCTTATTTTCTTAGCCAAAATAGCTTTTCCAAAACAAGTCCCATTAGGGGATTGGGACACTAAAGAGAGTTGAACCGACACAACTCTTGGCGCATTAGGCCCCAAAAAAACACCAAAAACTGCGCCAAAAAAAAATTAACTTTTATCAGCTCCACAGAGTCAAATATGTAAAGAACAAGATGAAATTCACTGTAACATCCACTGTGAAAGGTATACGCAGAATTGAAAATTGAGGTGAATTTCTGACTGCCCATTCTGAGACTTTTTGAAATTCGCGCCCCTCAATATCCCCTTATCTAATGCCGGGAATTGAAATATAAAATCTGGGACAATTGCAGCGTCATACTTACCGGTAGATTAGAACAAAACTTAACTGAAAAAAAAAATTAACTGATCCCCATTTGGGGCCTACGGTACTCGACGGGTTGAAACGGAGTTTTTGGGTTCGATCGCAGATTTGCGGATTTCCGAGGTAATTTCGAACGAATTGGGACGTTACAGAACGTCTGTACGAAATGTACACAGTCGGTGTTGTGTATTATTCGGTGGGGTTGAAATCAAACGGGTACAATCTAGAGCGGGCGGAACGGGGCAGGTGTTCGTCGGGGGCCCCCGGTTTCGGCTCTGCAGGAAAACCGAATGATTTATGAGCGGGTCCCCAGGGCCCCCAACCGGCCCCGTGTTAGAAAGTTGGCTCCATCACCGGCGGAGAAGAGAACGCCGTTCGGCGTTTATTAAAAACACAGTTGCCGTCCGAACGAAACCGATGTACAACTGACCGGCCGGTACCCGGCGATTACGACGGTGTAATCGCTTTTGGTAAACTGATTTAGGTTTACTTTAAGGCCGTCCCGGTGGGGATTGGGATGAGGAGGAAGGCGGGATTATGCGTTTTCGTCGACTGTCGGTATGTCGAGAGGTCATGGCGGAACACCACAGCTCTAATACCGTATGTCGGTTTCAGTATCGCTTCGTATATTTTGTCAGTCTGTTGCTTAAGGTCAATTTCGATGTCCACAATATAACGATAATGTGGACACTGTACCCTTGATTCTTTCAGTCATGCCCAACTTAAACGCTATAGTTTCCAATATCGGTGAAGTTCAAATAGCATCCCATCTGCCGACGTGACTCACAACGCTACTGAAGACCAAATTGGCTGGAGGAGTCGGAAGAAGGCGAAATCTACGGTATTAGTTGGGAATACGCACCGAAACCGGGCCGACTAAATGTTCCGAAAATAGATGAAAATTCCCTTTAAAATTCTCCCTTTTCCACTGGAAATCATAACGGTCGCCCCCCGGGGGATGGAGGGCGAACAGACAGAGGACATTAAGTGGCGGGGTGTGAACTGACGGAGGGGCGGGTTCAGTAAGGGGGAAACATGGCGGTGGCACAAACGACCTCGAGGATGGAGAAGAAGAAGAAGAAGAAGAAGAAGAAGAAGAAACGTGTCGGGGAATAGACGACCGTCTGGCGGCCGGTCTATTAATAGACGGACAATTTTGTAGAGGGCGATACGTAAAAGGGACGGCCTCTATAAATAGACCGGTGGGTTTCGGGGCGACGCGACGACCTCCGCGTCCTACGCCCCCCCCCCTCCTACCCTCTTCAAATTGGCCCCAAGTTTTATAGCGCCATTTATTAATAAACTATTGGTCCCGGTGGGACCATCATCGCGTTTTCAGAATGTGGACGAATCGTCTGTAAATTTCACCGAGTCACTGTGCAACTATAGCACGTAGAGAGGAGCGTCGCAGTTCATATCACGAAATTTGAAATAACAAAGAGAGTGATAAATGTAAATAATTTTAAATATTTGTGTACGGACACACTAAAGCC
The DNA here is from genome assembly GCA_019843655.1 of Lethocerus indicus. Taxonomy (NCBI): domain Eukaryota; kingdom Metazoa; phylum Arthropoda; class Insecta; order Hemiptera; family Belostomatidae; genus Lethocerus; species Lethocerus indicus. The sequence continues at coordinate 733,898 of JACDQD010000002.1, read as the reverse complement.
GGTTATTGAACGAAACGTTGGACGTATATATCACGTCCCTTTTGCCTCCGCACTGCTGGCAACTGATATGCTACTGTGTGACGGGGAACAGACGGGGGGACGAAGCAGGCTAATCACGGGACACGGGATCAAATAGGGAATACAGAATATTGGCCGGGAACGGGAATAGATGAAAAATTTGTATTCGGCTGAATTTACAATGAGGCGAAATTGATGAAATAATAATCCTTATTTGGTTTCTGAGGGTGTCAGAATGGGGTGGGGGGGGTGTACTAAAAAGGTCGCCATCGTCGGTAGACAGTGCGGGAAACCGGTCTACCGAAAGACACTTTGGACAACATTTATTAACAATTTCTGTTTTTTTTTTTGGTTTCAGCGATGTTGCGGTGATGAAAGGTATAGCATTTCAGACAGAGAATCTACTTTTAGTTACGAAGCGCTTCACGGTGAGGGAGAGGGGTTGGGGGGTGGGGGGTGGTTCTCTACGGAGTCGAGTCATTTAAGGGTTCGGAGGTGGACAAATTCAAGAATAAAAATCCGATAAGGGCCGTTATAAACGGATTTCGGGGGCCGAAACCTAGCCGGCCGGCCACTCGATAAGCCGTCGGTGTTCCACCGGATCCAAAGTTCACCCCCTGTAGGCCCTTAAACCGTCTCCTACCGGCGTACTCTCGCAGCGCTCAAAATTCAATTGTTCCCCGAATTCCCGGAGTTGTCCCACTTGACGGCCAATTGGATTGGACCGGGACGTGGGGGGGTTGAGGGGGGGTTGAGGGGGGGCCGCCTTCTTGGACGGTGCAGAAGAAGGCTGTCAAAACCGGAACCGGAATACAAAGGAGCTTTTGCGGACCGAAGCCGAGTTAAGGGTTCAGCCGGTTCACATATTCTCCGAATAAGCGAACAGTTGTTACTCGCTGGAACTGCCCTAATTGAATTCAATCGGTTGAGAATTACAGCTGGAATCGTTTCCTCCACTTTAGAAGGGGGAAACTGTATTTTTTTTTCATCTATTCTAAAGTCTAAACTACAGTTTAGCCGCGTTGAAATAACTCAGTGAACTCCTGAAGGAAGAAGCCATCCAATACTCCCGATAAAACGATATATACAAATGGTGATTCCTGTATGCATTCCGGCCTATTGGCCTTACTATATATACGTAAATATTGCAGTATATATAATTTTTAACAATATCGTTGAGATAATCGGGAAAATTTACAATAAAAACCCGAGAACTTAAGCTACTTTGCACTTGCCACTTGGGCTCACTCGGTGTCGGTGCACCGATCACTGGGGCACTATAACACTATAGTCACATTCAGAGCTTTCACTACACTGTTTCACTTTCACTTTTGATGGGGTGGGGGCGTAAAATGCCCCAGGGGATTTGGGCTGTACCGAAGTTTGTCCCTGTGTTTCAGTCGTCATTTTGTCCATTATTTCGTCCAGTTTTGGAGGTAGTTTTGCTATTTCCTGAACGAACAGGATATTTAGGCCATTACTCACGTATCGGGGGGGTTTGGGGGCGTCAGCGATTTTTCCAATGATTACGGATTTCGAGGATTGGATTCCTATAAGGGGAAACGGTTAACGGGGTATTTTAATCGCCCGTTTAAAAAGCAGACTGGTAATCAATTTATGCAAATTTAGGTGTGACCGGGGAGAAGGGGGTTACTGTGTTCGGTTGAATGGGACAGCCCCCACCCCCAAACTGTCGAGGTTTTCCACAAAACCCAGATCTCGTTTCGGACGTGAATCCGGGCCTCATTTTTCCTGTCCATTATGTGGGCCCCCCTCGCCCGAGGCTGTTATTAGTGGTAATGATGCCACAACCAACCCCTTCTCCCACCCCCCCCCCCCTACAAACAAATACAACAAAGGGCTTCCAAGCATAGGACGGCTCAAATTATTGAGTTATTCGTAAGGGACTCCAGTGGGGGCTTGGGATTGTGGGGGATCACATTAATCATGTGATGTGATGGGGTGGGGGTGGGACAAAATGGAATATGTTATAGGGCCGGCTAATAGGAACAGGATTCGCCCGGTTCTCAATCTCGGTCCGTACACCGAGGGCCGACGGCGGCATTCCGTACCGCAGAACCGGTTCCGTACACATAATTGCCGTACCTTTCCGACTGAAGATGCCCAAACTAAATGTTACATTTACGAGCTTCGCTGTACACTTATTCAATAGGCGTTTTCAAAAACTGTACTCAAAACACTGGAAACGCCTCTGTACTATGTACAACGCCCTTATAAACTGTCCTTCTCAAAATATCTCCCTTTTGCCTATTGCCCGACCACACGAATGCATTACAGGTCCTTCAAAGCGTAAAAGTAACTACTAAAGGTTGTACAGGCCAAATTCAACTTTTTCCAAAACAATATTCAATACTGCAACCAAGATATTTGGTAGACAGAAGATGAAAGGCAAAATTAATTACGTCCATTTCCGAGAGAATTCTCGCCAAGAACCCCTTTGAAATGTATTCGAAATTGATGATTTTTAAAAGGGGACAAATTTATTTTATCCGGCCGCGACATTTGGGCGATAGACATTCGGAAAGAATGATAGTTCTAGATAGTCTAGAATGAAAAGAAAATAGTTTCATTTCACGAAAGGACGAAGAGTGATAGAATAAGATGTGTGGCGGAACCGGTACTGAAGACGGGTTGCGGCAATCGTCTGTTGGGCAACTCCAGAGCCTTAGATCGGGCGTTGCATAAGAAGAGGAAACTGGCCTACGAAGACCCTTATACATAGCGGCTGACCACCAACAACCGGGTGTATTTAAATTTCAACCGATAATATTTTGGTTAATGGCTGGCGTTGAAGCGTCCTGTTCCACCGGCCGACTGGAAATTTCGACCTGAAGGCTCAAGGGTTTAATTTTTCCCCCTTGCCCCGATGAACGAGGGGTAAAAACTCACTGGGGCTTCGGAACCATTAAAACCGACATTAACCCCGAACCAAAATAAATCGTTTAATGGCCGTATGGAAAAGTCGGTGCGGGGTGGGGTGGGGTGGGGGCTTTGGGCGGAACGCCATAAATCGCGCAGGTCCGTGCCGACATAAGTGATTGCAATATTAGCCCCTAGTGCGGTTTATGGCGGTGTATGGTGGACCGGGTCGGAAGGGGGATGGGTGGGTGAAGGGGGCCCAGATAAAAGGGAAGTTTAATTACAATTTGTGCCGAGGTTGGCAACACGCAGCTCTCGCCACGGTGTATATAACTTGTTGAGGGGGCTACAAGTTCATTGGGGGGGGTCCCCTAGCATGAGCTCTCCCCCAGCCAAAGGGGAGGAGGGGGCAGACAGCGAGGGGATCTAACTGTATAATTGTCGGGGGTGGGCCGCACGCCAACTTAGCCCTACGGAATTACAGCAACAAAACGAGTTCCGCCGCCAGCAACAGTAGTTCCTCTCCTTGGATTAAGTTTTGACATTTTTAGTAGAATAAATAAGTTTATATGTTTCTCGTTTCTGTCGATAAAGAAGCCCTTCGCCGGGGAAGGAGGGTAATTTCAACGAGTGAATCGAGGAAGAAGGCGGGAACGGAGCCTTGATTTTATGACTTCTTCCACTGTCGGTATGTTGAGGTCGTTGGGGACTTCGTGATTAGAAAAATGCCGGATAGTATTAAGGGCGTTTGGAAGGGCTTTCGATCGGTATCTCCGGCTATATTGGACGTCTCGGTCAATAGTTCGATGCCCTTTCGAGTATCGCTTACTTAAGGTCAATTGTCGATGTCCGTTTAAGTCCAAATTTTTTGTTTAAGTCGATTTTTTTTTTGAGTCGTGTGTGGGGGGGGGGTTTCGCTGTCGGGTTCTCAACCTACAGTCGGATGAAGACTACTGAAGAATTTCAGCTCAAACCTGGCACGTGCCTTACACGTCGGGGGTTTTTTCGAAATTGTAACATTTAGTTTCGAGGGGGGGTGGGGGCATTTTCCTACCACTTTCTCGCAATTCCTACTGCATTCACAACGAAAACGACGGTTTTGACTTCTCATCACTATCAGTAGGTTACGAAAGGAAGTGGCAGTCGGTACGCCGAAATCCAGGTACTGAAGAAGCCCCAACTTCCGGGGAGACCCGAGGTCCCGAAGGAATGGGCGGGGGGGGGCGGCAGGACGGAAGCAATGCATCTGAATCGGATTCGTGGAATCATTTACATCGGAGTATTTAACAGGGAGGGAGAAAGGGAGAGAGAGAGTTCTAAAATTAGAGTGGTCTATTCTAAGTCTACTCTAGTCGTTCCTATGCGTTGGCAAGGGCGCCCAACCCCCCAACCCCCGCCCCCATAACGTCTCTCTACAAAGCCAGTAATTAAGACTTCCAACCGTCCTTTAATTCTGATAAAATCCACAGGAACACTAGCTGGAATCGGCTGGAACAATCGTGGCAACGCTATTTTGGCAACGGTGCCGATAAAAAAAAATATAAACCTATATAAGTATAAACCCGCCTCTCTGACGCGCATCAACGGCAGAGAACTGCTTTCGGGGGGGGGGGGCGGTTTTGGATTTATTTCAAAATTCAAACCTTTCTTGTTGCGCTTTGCGAAAAACGCAATTTCAAACTAAACAACAAATTTTTACCAAAGCGAATCGGTCAAACGAAAATAGAAAAAAAAACGATTGATTTTTAACACTAAACGCCCTCTTTGCTTCTACAGATTATCTATAATTCTGACCTCATTTATTGGTAATTCGAATGTAAATTTCGTACAACAAGAAATGGGTAACGCGCCAGAATTGTGCGACCGACTGAGTTTCGTGACGAGCTGTAAAACGCTGGATATTTGTACTTACAGACGGTAATGTTAAAAGTACAAGTTGGTGATACAAGTTCAACCCAAGTCCCTGAGAATAAAGTTAATTAGGCGCACTATTAATCGTCGAACCGGCATTACATAGCGACAACAGGAACTAACAGTGTATATAAGGAGAGGGTCCAAAAAAATGTATCCACTGTTCAAAAGTCCGTAACTCGCAAACTAATTGGCCGATTTGACTCATTTTCGGTGAAAGTGTAGCTTAAAGTCCAACTTAAAAACCAACGCTCTATTAATGTAGTCGATTCGTTGAGGTGAATTTTACGCTACGATAAATCGTGATTACGTGAGCTTCCACCCCCGTTTTGTTTTTCGACAATGCGTTAAGGGAACAAAATATTTTTCATTTTAAAGTTTACCCCACGCCTCGGTACGTGAATTTCGGACGGGAACGGAAAAGACGAAACGGCGAATAAGAAATAGTGGAAGTGGGGTCGGGCACGCAACGGGGGGGGACCGTGCATATCTGGGGGCCGCCACACCCACAGATAACGGTCGTTGATTTACGTTTTGTTTCGTGTACCACAAATTAACGTACAGCCAGCCAGTCCTTATTAATAGTGGAGAACCGCCGGGTCTATTAATGGACGCCGGGGGGGGGGGGGGCGCTACCCTCGCCGAGGGACGGAAGTGAAAAGGAAATGCCGTGAATGCGGCGACAGAAATTGAGCCTTCGGCGGAGAAAATCTTAAAGAAGTCCTAAAATTTACGGTATGTAATGGGGAATTTCCTATTCCCCCGACGCCCTTCCGATTCCCTAATTCCGGACCTTTTGTTCGATCGCCGTCTTCAATTCGTCCAATCGGGAGCGATACTTTTCCAGAACATTACCTTTTCGGACGAAGACCGGCTATTGGGGTGGTTAAAGGTGTTTCATCGCGTCTCTATAAATCATCCATTTTCATCCCCCCGGTCACTAATCGCTTCGTAAATGGTGGAGATTTTTCTCCGTTAAATCGCGACGGCTTATATGTAGGTCGTAGCGTTCATCAAGTTCGAAATCTCCAGCTTCCGCACAGTTATTTCGGTGTAAAGCGCCATAAAGGGCGCTAAAAAATTAAACCGTTCAATGCCTATTAACGCGCTCCTTTCGCTACCTTATTCTGAGGCGTATAAAACCGGAGAAAAATTAACGTTTCGTAACGGCGTCAAGGCGCCTTACATGTCTCCGGTCACGTCCCACGTCCTGTCCAGGAATCCTACCTTAGGTCGAAATTTACAATTTAAAAAATCATCACGGATGTTCTGGTTTTGGGGGAGAAGGGTTAAGGGCCAGTGAAATGTAGGCCGGCCCTTGTCGGTTGAAATTGTCGATCGGAAGAAAGGTGAAATACTTTTTAAATATTGACAAAGCCCTGTCCGGTTTTAGTCTAATTGGACACTTTATCGGTGCCGTATTGTTGTGAGCGTTTCGGTCGTAGTTTGTACACAGCGCTTGGGTAAACTGTCGGCCGCGATGTAATTGAACCCAGAGAGTAATCAATTAAACAATCACCTGAGAGAGGCATCAACGGGTTGGGTTGGGTTTGGGGGGGGGCGATATTGACCCTAGGCCCGGGACCATATCCGTTACAGATTAATAAATAATACGCCCCACCCCACCCCCGCCCCCCTATCCAGGCATCAATTCGACGGAGTTCACAACAAATTCGAAACGCGGAACGGTCGAAACAGACCGTTGTATCGAGTCGGGGGCGTTGCAACGCGGCCCCGGAATTGAAGTCGGTTCCGATTTCCCGTTAATAATTTCTTCCCGTTCCCGTCCAATCTAAATCCCTCGGGGCCTTTGCAGTCTCAATCGGGGGTGGGGAGAGGAGAGAGAGACAACGGGGGCGGAATTAAATTTACCGGCCGGCGACGATTCATTTCGTCCGGAGGAAAACAAAAAAAAGGCCGATATTCGGAAATTTTGAAAATTTACGTAAATTTCAGAAAATTATTGGTACTACTCTTTCGGGCTCGCTGGGGTATTTTGGGCCCAATGCAAGTTATTAATTTCTGGGTACTCGACTCCGGCCCAACGGATAAAGGACCGGTACGTGCTTCGGCCCCGTATTGAACATTTTCTTAGCTAAAAAAAAAAATATTTTCCTCAGCCCCGAAGTGTGGAATCTCTCTCGGCTTTTCTCCCCACTCTCTTTCTTATCTCTTTTAAGATAATGGACGGGCAGAAGAGGAAAGGGACTGAACGATTTGGATGCGGAGAGAGGCGGGAATGGAATTTAAGGAAGCGTGATTTTGCGACTTCGGGATATTATGTTGAGGTCATTATGGATTGTCCGGTTGGAAACATACCCGGAGGGGGGAGGATTGAGGACTTTTGACTTTTCTTGGCGGAACCCAGCATAATTCTATTCCATGTATGTCCATTTGTATATTGTCAGTTTTGATGTCCTTTTCAAAAGAGGTCTCAACAGTACGGGGATGGAAATACGCGAAAATAACGAACTGAAAAAGTGCTGTTTCATTTCCTCATTGTTTAACACGATTAAGCAGTTTTTTTTTTGCTCCGCGAATGAAAACTCGGATATATTCAAGGGACTAAGTTACAGATTATTTGGCTATAAATCATTGTTTCAGTGGGGTTGGGGTGGTGGTGGGGGTGAGATTGGAGCTCATGGCATGGAGCCCGCTAATGCGTTAAAGGCGTATTAGGTAGCTAGTTATACCTACGCTGGAGTTGGAGGGCTGTTTGGGGGCTTGCGTTGGGGGTTGGGGGTGGAGGGGGGTTGAGATCCCAGATAATAATTACAAATTTGTCTCATTACCGAATGCCAAACACGAAACACGAAGTTTCTCTCGCTCCCCAACTCTCCCTCTTCATGCCCACTCTCTCTCTCTCTCTCTCTCTCTCTCTCTCTCGTTGTGCGGGTTCAAATCAGATTAAAGCAGGCGCCCCCCCGCCCCGCCCCCATCTAGCGTGAGTAGACCGCAACCCCGCCCCCCACCAGCCACTTAATTTCCGCTTAATTAAACATCGGAAAAACAACGCCATCCCGGGGGGTGGGCGGGGCGGGGCCCACGATCGTTAGGCGAAACGGGGTGTTGACAAAAAGAAAATAATAAAGGAAGGAAAGAATTTTTAAGGCCCGAATAAAAATTAAGGAAAACCCACCCCCCCCCCGCAAATACGCTCTGTTAACCTACGATAAGTTGGGCAAACAGTACGTTTTTTTTTATCGAGACTTGTTCTCAATACTCTCGGCGTTTCTTCCAGCGAAAGCCATCAGGTAATTTATTGAAATTATGACCGTAAACAATCATAAATTCCGTGTGTAATGTGCTTGCTATATATGGCTAAATATTGGGCTGGCAACTAAGTAATTGCGGAATACACCAGCCAAGTGGCGTTGCACATATTTTTTAGTAGGTCGAGCATCTGTTATTATTCGGTACTTTCTGCGAAACATTGTACCGAAAGAACGGCAGTGTCGGTACTGGTTCGCGAAATTCCGGTCGGGGAATTTTTCATTAAAAGACGAGGATCGTTCCTGAGGACCTCCGGTGGAGGTCGACGATGACCGAATAAAGGTCATAAAGGTTCGACAAGGGACATTGCGGAGAAGCCGAACGTATCCATGTACGGCTTATCTGTACAAAGACGTACTTAAAAATATGTACAACGCGCCACTTGTCGGTGAATTCCCCAATTACTTAGTTGCCGACCCGATAAAAGCCGAGATTGGTGTCTTATAATAAAAAATAGGCTTAATTCATCGGATCGCTTATTAATGACAGCTGTACTTTACGAAGTCTGGATCGCTCATTTACATAAGATTCACCCCTGTCCAAGAAGGGGCCAAAGTGCAACCAGAGCCCCCACCTTCCCCCAACGATCTCAAACCTTACAGTGCAGAGCTGGGTGCTTGAGGGAGGGGGCCTCCATTAAATACGGGACATAATGTTCGGGGCGCGCGGTTACGTTTAATGTCCGACCGAACACCAACCCCCCCCCAACCCCCGGTCTTAGCCCTATAGGAAGTGCTCCTGAGGTGCGGTCTGAGTGTTCCTGTTGGGCCTGCGAGGCATGGGATCAGCTGCTAGCTATGGGCCAACTTTTACCTTTAAACGGCCCTGCCCCATTTACGCTGTCGGCGGGGCCCATTCAACGCCGGCGTAATTAATTTTTACTCGCCCGACTTCGTCCCCCCACAGAAGTTCCTCCAGTCCGTTCGAATAAGTCCCGGACAGAGAGAGAGAGACAGAAGTCGACACTCGGAAGGAGAACTTTCCGTGTGGCTTCGAAGTGGAAACTATTAGTTGAAATGTGTAATTCGAACAGGGTGTACAGACGAAATTAACGCGAGATTTGAATTGACTAAAAACGCGATGGCGTAGACCTTTGACTCCGAATAACCCCGTAAAAAGAAATCCAATTATTTCAAATCACATTATCTAGGGGGGTGGGGGCCAATTCTTATCACCGAAACGAAGTAAACGGCCGGGAAATGTCTCGTGCTGCAATTGAATTGTTTCACGGGCTGTACGTGGGGCATGTGGCTTGCACAATCTTGTCGAAACCGCATCGATATCATCCAGTTTAGGCGGAAAGAACTGACCCTACTGACCCTAAACTGTCGGCTGTCAAATGGTGTTTTTTTTTGTCAATTTTCGTGCTGTGGTCTTCCAAATTTCGACTGATAATTAAAAAAAAAAATGTTTCAACGAGGTTTCCATTCAAACAACTGCGCCTGCGGTTGCAGATTTTCCACAAGTCCATCTTATCTGATACCGCGGTGAAATATAATTGAGGTATCGCGATCCCCGGGGATTTCGGTACCGTTCTCGAGATTGGATACTTTTCAATAAGGGAGAATACAATCCCCGGTTATTCTTAGTTATATCGAACAATGCGATAAATTTCCATCGTCGGACAGACGCGGCCAGAGACGACCGAACGACCGAAGGCCGGGAGGCCGGACAAAAGGATACCTTGTCTTCTCCATCTTCCCAATTATTAATGGCCCAAAAAGGATTCCTGAAAAGGTTTCTTTTTCCTGGTGAAAAGTCGACCGAAAAACTGGCTTCTAGGGCTCGTGGGTTAGGCCAAAGGGCGGGGGGGGAGGGCGGTAGAGGATTGTTCCTTCCGTACTTGGGGCATAAGTAAACAAGGCCGGAAGACGCCTTCCTTTTTCGAAACGGAGGAGGGATTTGAATAAATAAAATAAAGGAGATAACTAAGTCGAAAGGGGAAAATACGATAGAGAGAGAGAGAGGGTGGGAGGGATGGAAGGGAAAGGGATCCAGGGCGAATAATAACCCAGGAGGGAGAGAGAGAGAGAGCTCAAGTCAATACTGGAAATGAATTATTAGTCAGGCTCAACCTTTCTCTGGACCAAAAGAGAGTTAGACTAAATCCATATATCAAAGAAAGCTCAAATCCTCGCAACGAAATTAAGACAATTTAATACTTAATATGATTTAAACCTAAGTACATTATGGCTCTCCTCTAGGTACACTGTATCGGCCAATACCAAAGTTCACTTATAAGAGCCGCCGACGCAATAAATTAAATTTTTTTATTAAAAAAAAGTATAGCCCGCACAAATTATAATTCTACTGAAGACGAGTAGAGGTCTGTGTAGGGCGGTCCTTTTTTTTACCGTTATATCGGTTCAAGGGCGGCAACGTCACGGCTTCTGCTGTTCCATGCGGCCGGTGCAATAAAAAGTGGCAATAAAAAATCGCCCCCGCCTTAGTCTCTGGGCGTAACGGTAGTGTTGGCGTATATCCGGTCGTTATCACGGCAATTCTTGACGAGGCAGGAAACGCGTGTTCCGGAGGAAATTCCGCCGGTTGATCGTTGATTCTTCAATTGAAAGGACGGTCACAAAATCCTGAATTAGTTTTGGGGTGGTGGGGCGGTTTAAAGTTTTCGACCTACCAAAATTTCAACCCAGTTTTGGCCTTACGCTTTCTTCATTAAGGGCGACCAAGCGACATTAATATCAAGGCCTGGATGCGCAGTCTGGATTTTATTATTTTTCAAAAATAAGCCGCTGCACCCCCCTTTTTGAGGTCTTTTAGCAGAAAATTTTCACGGGGCGTTAAACACCGCTCGAGAGAAATAAGTGAATTCTTATGAAAGAAAAAAAAAACTCCGTTTGAGCGAGGACATAATTTAGAATTATTTTCGCATGAGCGGGTACCCGGTTCCGGCCCCAGGTGGTCGAAACGAAGAGATAAGGCTGAGGGGGGGGCGAAATCAGTTTCTGATTTTGCGGTCTTTGGCCCGCTGATAAGATGTGAAAAAGAAAAATAATAAAAAAAAAAAATAAGGGAGGACTTTAATTAAAGAGTCTGAAGCCCTTCTTCCCCGGCCACGACTTCGCCTCCCTTTAGAGAGAGAGGAAAGTGGACTTTGGAAGAGAAATAAGTAGTGAAAAGGGACTTAGCGGGGGGTGGGGGGGGATGAGAGTGAGATGGGATGACGTGGTCGGGGGGGGGCTGGGCTACAAAGGGAGTTTGACGGAGGTTTGGCCATTTGAAAGATGCAGGCTGCATTTAGAATGAGACCGAATGAAGGGCTATGGTCTGTGGTGGGGGGATGATGGCGGACGGGAAGGGTTGGAGGGGTAAAGGGCTAGGATGTCTTGAGGGGAGCCCTTCAAAGAAAAACTGGTAGAACCACCACCACCACCACCACGCCCGCCAAAGCCGTAAAGGGAAAAGTACATCCTGAAAGGAGAAGGAGGGACTCCACTTTTTCACTTTCTGAAAATCCCTTTTTTTCTCGGGCTTCGACTTTCTTGGGGTGGAGGGGGCCTGGTGTGCCGGACAGTCCGGGCGGGGGTGGGGGGGCTGAAGGGATTTAGGCTTTGGACCCGAGTAGGGCCCACCACCCCCTCCCTCCCCCGGAGGAGTAGGGCATTAACCCACGAATTTTTCCCAACCACGTCACGTTCAAAATGAAGCTCAACTAGCGACGTTCACGGACTTGTTCGCCTTAAACGGGCGGTGGGGGGAAGGTCATAAGAGCCGATATAAAGACACGGGAAAAATTAGAAATAAAGTCCTCATCGAAAATACTAAACAGAGCATTAAATAATCGTATAATAGGATAACGAGGTAAAGGAGGAGCAAGGATGAGGGTCGGACAACATGCTGTTGTACTTATTAAATAGTACAAAAAGGGCCATAATTCTTACAAACATAACTTACAGTCTGTCCATTTACTGGAGGCGATGTTCTGGGACTTACCTGAAACAGAGAAAGAGCATAATATCAGTTTACTCTATTTAGTCGTATTCCGCTTGGATTAACAAAATTATAGGAAAAAGCGAAATTGGTAATTAATCAAATCCCGATAATACAGTCGTCTTTTCACCTGTAATCGGTTGGAACAGTAAGCCTGTGATGAAAACGGGCTTTATTCATTAAACGTCAATTTTTCAAAATTGGTTTATACGCGCGGGGTGAATTTTCCCACTTTCTGAACTTTAAAAAGACAGAGGGCGAATTGAATTATCGGTCAATTAACTTAAAGCCGATTCATATTTGAACACCAGAACTTCCATAGCTTACACGGAATTACATTAGAAAATTATTGTAAATAATTACCATTATTTTTTTTTGTAGTTGTCGGTTTAGAATTCCATTAGTGACTAAAAAATTCGTGCCCTCAACGGGATTCGAATCCGAATCGACCCATTTACGCCGCGCCAGCTTTATCCAAAATTAAGTTATGCAAAATTTATTAAGGGGTAGCCGAAAATAATGGATATTTTGACTTTGGAATTCGTTTTATTTCGCTGAAAAATATATCAGCAACAACTCTCCGGCCATTCTTCCCTCTTGAAGAACTGCTCAAGACCAAAATGCACTTTTCGAGGATCTAGTTAACACACACAGAATCACGAAAGTGGTGTCGGAATAGAACTTCAATTACGGCTTCTCCTGTATTTAAAATCTCGCTCATAAACTGAAGTCCGGAGTCGATCATTGGGGGAGGAATTTCAGCTGATTAAAAGAGGTGAAGCTCGTACACTTTTCTTTAGGAAACCTCCCCCCCCCACCCCTCCAATTAGCTTATCTCCACACATTCCAGGGGCGTTATTCGGTTTGAACGTTGACATTAATCAGTTTTAAGCGCCTATTCTCTCGGCGAAGTCGGCAATATCGGCGTATAAAGTTAGGCGAAACGGAGAACGATGAGGGGAAGAAACAGGGAAGTGGATACGATAGCGGAAGGAACGAGAGCAAAGGGAATGAAGTTTCCTTTTGTCGAGAGAGAGAGAGAAGAACCGTTTTATTGCTCCCATTAGGAAGGTTTGGGGGTGGGAGGGGGGCAATGGGGCCCAAACCGGAAATGGGGGGGCTTCCTTCCAGGGGCTAATTTCTGTTATGGGCGCCGATTATTTTGTTTCCTCACCTTTCGGCGGCCGCCTAAACGGGCCGGCCGAAGAAAATTTCGTAACGCTGAAATCATTTCAGAGAGAGAGAGAGAGAGATTCAGAGAATATCGCGAATTTCAGATTTCCGCGAAATGAGCGAAAAAAAAAAATGTATCCACAATACAAACGTTGTATTGCCTTGTTCTCGTTTTGTGTCGGATGACAGTCGCCACAGATAGTCAGTGTTCTGTTGTGTCAGTTTGTACCTTGTTGTACTCGAGTAAACGTGGCCGGCCCAAGGCCTACAATTCGATGAAATGAAGTCAGTTTTGAAGTGGTATTTTAAGTAAGAAAACGTTAAAAACGATAGCCTGATATCCGACTGAATACGTCGCGGTCAGTTGTGTGATATCTTTAAGTCGGGACTTTAAGCTACACTTTCACCAAAAATGAGACACGATTCCGTCAATTAGTTTCCAATTAGTTGTATGGACCCAGTTAAACTTTGTGGCACAAGTGCCGTACAATATCCGGTGGGGATTACACCGGATGGGGGGAGAAAACGGAAATATACGTAGATGGATAGATAATTTTAAAAACCAAAAATTCGCGATAAAATTTGACAAAATCCGTAAAAAAATAAATACTTTTCGGAACAGCCAGGAAACCTTCGCTCATTTACGGTCTTAGAGGAAATTGGCGCAACTATAAATATCTCAAGGACGGAGCTTTTTATCGAGTCGTTCGTGAGTTTCTTTTTTCATAGTTGTTGACCTTATAAATGAATAACGGTCCTGCCTCGTATATATATATATATATACGTGAAATAAATAACAGAAATCGATACATATTCGCTCAATGTTGAAGGACACAGAGAGGCCAGGAGAATGAATGGAAATCAACCGGCCTGCAGAATGCAGAATGCAGCAACTTTGGCATTTCGCCAATCGTTCACAGATCTGATAAAACGCAGTTATCAGAGTGTTCGGAAGAAATAATCGGTTACACGATTGAGTGGTACAACCGATGTACCGAAATTTATGAAATTTTGATGACTTAACAACAATGAAACGATAGGAGAACTCATATGGTTTTTTAAAACATATCCCTTTATTGTTAACGACCAATGATGGCTATGAATCGTAATTATGCAGTCGTTCTAAGCCACGTCCCTGAAGGCTGGTTGTCAACGTAACCGAATGGCGTACTACTCTACTGAGGGCGGGTAGGTACCGACGGAGGAGTAGGCCGGAGTTGCCTACCGACTGTAAAAGTGGCCCTTCGCCCCTTTATTAGCCGCCCATTAACTGTTCCACCCATTATTCCCTATGTGCCGTACGGGAATATCCCCGGAGAGACCCGGGTCCCCGTGGTGGGGTAAAGTCTGCGACGCACGGGGGTCGAATATTACTGAGGCGAAAGGAAACTGTGAGCGCCCCCGGCCGGATGCCAGACTTTCCTTTAATGAATTAGCAACAAGAAGAGTCGATAGGGGATGGGGAGGGGGGGAAGGGAAGGGTTCGTGAAAATGGACACGCAAAGGGTACACACTTCGAATGGCAAAATGCGGACCCGCATGACTCTTTCGCGACAACTGGTTACGGCAACAAATGCTTGACAGTCCGCCCTCGAAACGGATTATTCAATAGGGAGGCTTTTATTTAAAATTTATTAACAGGTATAATAGTTTTTTTTTAACCGGTAGATTTTTTTTCATTTATTGGTGAAGAGCGAGGAAAGTTGTCGAATTGAGGAGGGATCGGAATTTGAAAGGGGAGGATTTATATACACTGGGGGAAGCCGCTGATTCTCGAACGATTTTAGGTAATTGTGGATTATTCCGTTCCGAGACATACCGTGGGGGGGGGGTTGGTAATTTTTCGAAATATTACGGATTGCGAGGATTGGAGAAATTAGATCGATTCCGTAGGGCCAGATAGGTTTCAGTAGGCGTTTGTGAATTAATAATTTGTTCGATAGTGATAGTTTTGATCTGAAGTCGAGGAGTTTTAGTAGTAATTTGTAGCGTCCTTTTCAATAGGAAGTTGGGAAGTTCTCAAAGTAAAAGTGACGCGAAGACTTTTTGGCAATTGAACTTAATCCTCCATTTCCTGTAAGGGCTTTCTACGAGGGAGATTGTGTTTTTCTGCAGGCAATGTGATGCCAAGTAGTGATCTGCTTTGTAGAAAAATTTCAGAAAATACTAACTTTATTAACTACTTAGAAAAAGTAGAGTTTCTTTTGTCTGGGCAAATAAAACCGGTTCAGCGGTTCAACAACAATAAACATATACTCGAATAAGCCCCCCCTGGGGATGACGGAGAGTTTTAAAGATTCATATTTCCCGGAATAAATCAGTGTCGCATTATCCGGGCAGGATCGCGCTCTCGTGACTTCTTCGGGGGACGGGGGCGATATTTCACGGGGAGGGGGGAAGAATGAAAATTGTGGCCTCCTACTCGAAGATAACGCGTCCGATAACGCGCCCGCCGCGTTCCCAGTAATCGTTCCCGTCTTAAGCGTTTTTAAACTGTCCCGATTTCGTTAGTTTCACGAAAGTTATTCGAAAATTAGTTCGATTAATTGAACCGAATGAACAGTTATGAGTACAATTGATACGCGTACATATTTCACGTGTACGTCTCGATAAAGAAACCACCCCCCACCCCCCAGGATGATGGCGCTTTTGACACGATTCAAATGGGGCGTTTAAGCCGTCCTGGTGGGGGTATAATTGATGGTTAAGGGAGGTTACAAAACATAACCATAGTTGGGAGGGGGGGGGGGAGCATTAAGGATGGTGCGATGTCGGATGTCTCGATGGGGTTCCATCCATAGCTCTCTCTATACCTTGTTACTTAAGGTCAATTTCGATGTTTTAGTAACGGCCTTAAGAGTCCAAATTATCTGTCGGTACCGGGGAGGGATACGTTATCCTTCGAAGAGTAGAAACAAGGTACCAACTTTGTAGGTCGATTGTTCCCGCCGTTAAACGGAGTACGTTTAAAGGGGGAGGATGGCCGAAGGAGTTTTTAAAAGGGGAAAAGCCGATGGGAAGCCGGGCCGAATTTTCATTAGCAGTAAATTCTGCCGGCGGTACGACAGGGACGTTGGGGCCGTTTATGAAAGTGGCCGCCCCCTGAATATCGGCACGGGGAGGGGGCGCGCCAGGTTGGATGGCCCGAGCGTGAGGGCGGCCGGTGATGAACGGAAAGCCGGGAGAACGAATGGGATGAAGGGGGGATAGAAGACGGCCCAACGGATAGGTTGCCTAAGGGCTCCCCGGCCCTTCCCCCTTGTTCTCCCTCGCGCGCCCGGTCAATTATTCAAGCCGGCGGTCGGTACTCGGCCCCACGGCCACGAGCCTGACTTAATAACGAGCTAATACACTAAGTAATTCAATTAGACTCCCCCTTGCCCATCCAACCCCAACCCCCCGCTACCCCTGTAACTATTACCCCCGAGGAGTGGCTGTCTAACTGCGTCTAGGCCGGGGGTGGGGGCGTCTTAAGAGGGCTGTGTACGAGCCGAATCAACCCCCCCAAACAGTCATAAACGGTCTAGAAAATCGATAATACTTCGTTTTCCAATTTCCGAGGCTGACAAACGAAACCTTACTTCAACCGGCAAAGACCGAATTCGATTCAAATTCTGATGAGAATCAAAAAACGCCCCTTACCGAAATGTCCCTTACCAAATTATCCAGGTATAAAGGACTATAAAGGAATGAAAACAAATGTTAGTACACCCTAGCCGCCCTTGAGAATTTCGTCGATATTGCGGGCTTTAAGGATCTGAAAGTCTGAAATATTTCGTCTGAAACTATAACGCACAACAATAGCTAAAAACGGTTGATAGCTGTTAATTATCAGTGTTGGAAGGCGGCACTAATATTTCTATTAATGGCAATTCGCGCATTCGGGGCCGAAACACTCGAAATATATATTTTTTGATTTTTCTTTGAATACTGCAAAATTTATCGACCGAGCGAGCTCAAATTCGAAAGAGTTCGAAAATGATCGAAAAAAAGCGGTAAAAAAAGCCGAATCGCCGTTTCAATTAAGAGAATAATTTTCGCACAGTGCACGGAACCCAGTGCGGGGCCCTGAGACGATTAAATAATTTCGAGCCCTTTCTTCGAAGGGAACCCCGAGGAAACTCCCCCCCCCCTCCGGAGCCCCCGCCGTACGGCCTATTTTCATTTTTCATGACGGTATAAAATATTAGGACCGTAGAGACTGTGTTTCAATTCAAAACGTGTTTTTATTTTACCAAGCGAAAGGTGGGGAGGGGGCCCTGGCAGTCGCACAAGTATTATTCATTCACGGGGCCCTTCTTCCTCATCCTCCTTCTCCTGCTCCTGCTCCTCCAACCATCCGTCGGCCTTCCTCTTTTCTCCTTCTTTACTGCTCGACTCGGTGACTCGTCATTATAATTCACCTGGGCGCCCCCCCCCCCCCCCCCCCCAATCTCTTTTTTCCCGGCCGAAAAACACGACTGAGGCGCCCGTCCTATTTCTTTATTAAACTGAAGGGATGGAGGAGCACTCTCCGCAGTACTCAAGTAACAAATTTGTGGCGAAACAACCGATTAGGCCAACGTCCAATCGTCGGAATCGATAGCCGTTCGACAGACGATAAATTTATTCGAAACGGAATACTACTGAAGGCCTGAAACCGATCTGTAGAAAAACCAACACGGGAGCGTAGCCAGAAGAAGACCATTTAATTATTTCAAGAAAGCACGTTGGCATTAATCAATAAATAAGGGAATTGATTAGAAACCCAATAAAACATACATAGCTCTTCGTAGCGATCACAATATTCACACCGTATTAAGCCCTAATCCCCCCCCCCAAATGGGATGCGATTTAAAGAACAAAATATTTGACAAACTGGTTTTTAAAAACATATGATAATAGTGCATCGTATTTTATTAAAAATTTTCAGAAAAAAAATTTCGTACCGAACGAATCAATCGATCGCAACTGACGACAGATCTACATTTAAAGGATAAGCTCTTGTTGAAAGATTTAAAAAAAAAACGATTTGTCAACTGAAGAAATCTTCTTGCAAGTCTCTCTCTCTCTATATATATATATATATATATATATATATATATATATATATATATATATATATATATATATATATATATATATTTAATAGAATTTTCATTCTGCGACCAAATCGGATCGTCGTCTAAGCGAGTGCAACGGGGCGGAAATGGAAGCTTGGGTGGCGAACCCAAAGCGCGTTAAATTAAATAACCGAATTACGCCTCCTACCGGATGTACACCGGGCGCTTACTTCCGCCCCTACGGGCCGAAATTAATTTCCGACCGGGCCGTACAAGTGTACAAAATCCACTTGTCGCTGACAGTCGATATAAATATAATTGGCCGGATAAGGCGTAAAATGGGCGAACTCAGTACGAGGGGCTGCAACTGTACTCGGGCCGAGTGAAGGGGCATAAAAATACCATAGTGGTTTTGTCTTTCGCTAGACCGGTTTCGGCCGCTCGCCATATCTTCAGTAGCGGTGTCAGCAGCACTCTGAAAATTTTTCCCGGGGGGGGGGGGGGGGGGGGCATCCCTCACTGCACTGTCTCTGTCGCCTGTACTATTGTATCTGTTGTATACGTATCGTGTTATTTGCGCTATCGGAGAATTTTTTTTTTGCTACTGAAGACGGCGGCCGGCCGAAACCGGTCCTTGCCTAAAGACCGAACAACACCGAGAGGAGATTCATACGACTGTTTTAGAGCCAAGCATAAAAATCTGTAATAGAATGGTTTACTTTCGAAAAAGTCCAAATTTCGGTCCATTATTGGGACAGTGCAAACTTTAATGGGTTTACGGGGCCCATTAAATAATCGGAGCGAATTCCGATAATATATAATTCTGGATAATGCGGCGACTGTAACACAGAATTAAGCGCGAATAATACTGTCGAATTGTTCCAGTGGAGATTTTCACTTTATCCAACAGTTATTTGAACCTAATTAATGAAGGTACTGTAAACGTTTCTACAAATTATGATCGGAGGTACACAAAAAATGTATTCATATATAGGCCGTTTTATTGTCGCGAATTTCGTTAATTTATCAATAAGAAACTGAGTGTCACCTAAGAATATTCTTTGTTGAGGTACAGTTGTAAAATATGCAATTGGCTCGTGGGTAATTTTTTTTTTTTTTTTGGGGGCCGGAGCTCGAGTATTATTCAGACCCCTCTGTTTATTTAAGTCTTCCGATGATTTTCTTTTTCAATTTCATTTTCTCGCTTTCAACTCTCTGCCCTCCGCCGTCCCTTTACCCAATCTTTCACTGCCCTACACCAAAAAACTGGTATCGATTTTGGGCGCGTCGGTAATTCGAGTCGTATTGAATTAAATATCAGAATTTTAGTTCCGCCCTTGGGCGCCTTTGTCCGGGACTTATTGTCGGGGCGTCGTGTGAGGGTTGTAGGCGAGAAAAATAACTGGGTGGGGTGGTGGGGGGAAGAGCTCACTGGTGGGGTAAGTGAGTGAGTTGTTAGCCGGGCTAAAGACAGGGAAGGGATGGTTAGAGGGGAGACGGGGATGTGATATGGGATGGGGTGAATGCTGACCCTAAGGGACAACTGAGCTCAGCCCTGCAACCAACCCATCCCCCCTCGGACTGTGGATCAAGTGATTCTTTAGAGGGACACCCACCCCCCACACTAACGGTGTCACTTCACTCTACCCCTAACCCCCGCCTACCCTGCCACCCCCGGGCCTAACAAACTGCCCTACGCCGACAACAGAGAGGACACATTTTCATTCGGAAATATATCCCCGGCCCTCCTATATCACCGCCATAGGGCGCTGAGGCTGCCGGGCACCAATTCTGAATTAGAGACGACCGATCGGGGATAACAAAATATGATTCTTCCACCAGAATGTACCAGTAGTCGAAACAAAATGAACTATAGAAATACATAACTACCGATACGACGAAATTTATAACCGTGACTTTTATCGCAATATTTTCCCCATATTGAGCAGTATTATGACGTTACAATAACATATTGTAACACCTATTTGAAAATTTATTCCGGTGAAAAATACCTTAGACTAACTTTCATTCCGGGAAATTGACGTTTCATCGTTCCAACGGCAAGAATCTGATGTACGACTCACCGGCAGTTTATGACGGTACAATAACATATTGTAACACCTATTTGAAAATTTATTCCGGTGAAAAATACCTTAGACTAACTTTCATTCCGGGAAATTGACGTTTCATCGTTCCAACGGCAAGAATCTGATGTACGACTCACCGGCTTTTAATCACAATATTTTCCCCATATTGAGCAGTATTATGACGGTACAATAACATATTGTAACACCTATTTGAAAATTTATTCCGGTGAAAAATACCTTAGACTAACTTTCATTCCGGGAAATTGACGTTTCATCGTTCCAACGGCAAGAATCTGATGTACGACTCACCGGCTTTTAATCACAATATTTTCCCCATATTGAGCAGTATTATGACGGTACAATAACATATTGTAACACCTATTTGAAAATTTATTCCGGTGAAAAATACCTTAGACTAACTTTCATTCCGGGAAATTGACGTTTCATCGTTCCAACGGCAAGAATCTGATGTACGACTCACCGGCTTTTAACACAATATTTTCCCCATATTGAGCAGTATTATGACGGTACAATAACATATTGTAACACCTATTTGAAAATTTATTCCGGTGAAAAATACCTTAGACTAACTTTCATTCCGGGAAATTGACGTTTCATCGTTCCAACGGCAAGAATCTGATGTACGACTCACCGGCTTTTAACACAATATTTTCCCCATATTGAGCAGTATTATGACGGTACAATAACATATTGTAACACCTATTTGAAAATTTATTCCGGTGAAAAATACCTTAGACTAACTTTCATTCCGGGGAATTGACGTTTCATCGTTCCAACGGCAAGAATCTGATGTACGACTCACCGGCTTTTAACACAATATTTTCCCCATATTGAGCAGTATTATGACGGTACAATAACATATTGTAACACCTATTTGAAAATTTATTCCGGTGAAAAATACCTTAGACTAACTTTCATTCCGGGAAATTGACGTTTCATCGTTCCAACGGCAAGAATCTTATGTACGATTCACCGGCTTTTAACACAATATTTTCCCCATATTTAGCAGTATTATGACGGTACAATAACATATTGTAACACCTATTTGAAAATTTATTACGGTGAAAAATACCTTAGACTAACTTTCATTCCGGGAAATTGACGTTTCATCGTTCCAACGGCAAGAATCTGATGTACGACTCACCGGCTTTTAACACAATATTTTCCCCATATTGAGCAGTATTATGACGGTACAATAACATATTGTAACACCTATTTGAAAATTTATTCCGGTGAAAATACCTTAGACTAACTTTCATTCCGGGAAATTGACGTTTCATCGTTCCAACGGCAAGAATCTGATGTACGACTCACCGGCTTTTAACACAATATTTTCCCCATATTGAGCAGTATTATGACGGTACAATAACATATTGTAACACCTATTTGAAAATTTATTCCGGTGAAAAATACCTTAGACTAACTTTCATTCCGGGAAATTGACGTTTCATCGTTCCAACGGCAAGAATCTGATGTACGACTCACCGGCTTTTAACACAATATTTTCCCCATATTGAGCAGTATTATGACGGTACAATAACATATTGTAACACCTATTTGAAAATTTATTCCGGTGAAAATACCTTAGACTAACTTTCATTCCGGGAAATTGACGTTTCATCGTTCCAACGGCAAGAATCTGATGTACGACTCACCGGCTTTTAACACAATATTTTCCCATATTGAGCAGTATTATGACGGTACAATAACATATTGTAACACCTATTTGAAAATTTATTCCGGTGAAAATACCTTAGACTAACTTTCATTCCGGGAAATTGACGTTTCATCTTTCAAAGGCAAAATCTGATGTACGACTCACCGGCTTTTAACACAATATTTTCCCCATATTGAGCAGTATTATGACGGTACAATAACATATTGTAACACCTATTTGAAAATTTATTCCGGTGAAAAATACCTTAGACTAACTTTCATTCCGGGAAATTGACGTTTCATCGTTCCAACGGCAAGAATCTGATGTACGACTCACCGGCTTTTAACACAATATTTTCCCCATATTGAGCAGTATTATGACGGTACAATAACATATTGTAACACCTATTTGAAAATTTATTCCGGTGAAAAATACCTTAGACTAACTTTCATTCCGGGGAAATTGACGTTTCATCGTTCCAACGGCAAGAATCTGATGTACGACTCACCGGCTTTTAATCACAATATTTTCCCCATATTGAGCAGTATTATGACGGTACAATAACATATTTTAACACCTATTTGAAAATTTATTCCGGTGAAAAATACCTTAGACTAACTTTCATTCCGGGAAATTGACGTTTCATCGTTCCAACGGCAAGAATCTGATGTACGACTCACCGGCTTTTAACACAATATTTTCCCCATATTGAGCAGTATTATGACGGTACAATAACATATTGTAACACCTATTTGAAAATTTATTACGGTGAAAAATACCTTAGACTAACTTTCATTCCGGGAAATTGACGTTTCATCGTTCCAACGGCAAGAATCTGATGTACGATTCGTATTTACTGTCGTTTTCTCTGTATACTTACAGTCGCCAACCGGTTTAGATTCTTTTTGAAAATTATTTTACGAGTTTTTTTTTCAACCGGGAATAAAGTGGGCAATTTGCAGAAACGCGAAAGGACATTAAAGCGTTTAATTCTTCCTTAAGACCGCCCCCTTAACTACTGCTAATGCCGAATTCCGACACTGTTAATTCGTAACTTTTCAAGTCGTGAATCAAAGAGCAACGCAACGCGAATAACGACATTATGCAAGGGTGCATAAATAGGCGACCCGAAGACGAGTGGGGCGGGAGTGAACAGGGTAATAACGCCGGTCATGAAGTTATTTGAAGCCATAAAGTAACAACACTCGTAAAAAATATATAGCTACTTTATTCGGCCCTAATTCTGTATTAATAATTCAACGGAGTAGGGCCGCGTTGCACCGCCGGAGGGCCCTTCGAGCGTTTTACCTATTTTATGGGCCTATTTATAGGCGCCACTTTGAAAGACACTTGGAGAAAGACCCGTCTTTAAAATTCATAAAGATGTCGTCTAGGCCGTTCAATTATTATCCGTGTAAATCTTCGACCAATTGGAGTGTACAACTATAAGTAATCTCAGTGTGTAATCAATTGACCGCCGTAAAACTACAATCTCATGTAATTTGGTTCCCCGAAGGGCGTAATTCAAAACAGCCCTTCACTTAGTTCAACAGAGTTTATTCAACAGAGTCATTTGTATTTTTACTCATCTTCAAACCTATATATATATATATATATATATATATATATATATAGAGTATTGTGAAATGTTTATTACGCGCCCCAACTATTCGTCGCGCCTACCGTAAAATGCATAAGAAGGGGTGGGACTCTTCCCCGAAGTGGGGGAAGAATCCGCAATTATTTAGTTGCCGACCCGATACACTACAAGTGCATATGACAGCGACAGTCCAGCGAGGAAACCGGTCTAGCGAAAAATTCCATCCCCTATATTCCAACCCCTAGCGGGCCGCAAAACAGGTATATTGAACTGAAAGGATACTTGTAATAATCGGGACTAAATGTGCGGTTTTATTAAAAATTCTGTAGGAATAATTCGATTCCGTGGTCCTTGTACTTCCTGGGGGCAGATTGATTTCGGCGATGATATCGGAGGCCGGCGTTCCTAATTGGGATACGCGCTGTTCCTCCTCCTCCTCCTCCTCTAACGAGATGGGAAACGGCGTAACCGGCACAATTCCGAATACAGAGCCGGACTCGGAGCTCTATATGCCCAATAACTGGCACGTGCCATCCCCCAACAACCCCCCCCCCCCACCACCCCTAAGTAACAGTTCCAGTTGTAATTCGGTTTCAGTCCAACGCTTCTCTGTTACTCTCCTTCCCATTCATTCGTTACTACCGCCTATTAGGGTGTACAATATTTTCGTTTGATAATTCCACAAACTGAACTGAACATATATACCCGCGGTGCTGAGGGGTTCATATTTATGAATTTGGGTCCGCGGTTAGTTTTTTTTTTACGTAATTGTTTCTTCGATATTAGTTTTTTTTTTTTGTTGCCTTCGTCGGCTTCTTTTAATTAAGAACTGATAGCTAGAGTTCCGCGTCCGATTATCCTAATGTTGTTGGGCTTTAAGTTGTATTTCAGGCCTTTTTCAAGTAGCCGTTGTTACGAGGGTGCGAATTTAAAGTTGGTGAG
Source organism: Lethocerus indicus (assembly GCA_019843655.1). Taxonomy (NCBI): domain Eukaryota; kingdom Metazoa; phylum Arthropoda; class Insecta; order Hemiptera; family Belostomatidae; genus Lethocerus; species Lethocerus indicus. The sequence continues at coordinate 709,346 of JACDQD010000002.1, read as the reverse complement.
ATTTGAGATTCCGGGTGAAATTTTTCAGTTCTGGATTGTTGTCTAAGGTTTTTGTCAGTTTTGAGATTATTTTGGTTCAGAGTGTTGTTTTTTTGGTTTCCTCCATAAAGTCTGGTAGTGGACATTTCTTAAGTGTAGTTTGTATAGTGTGGTGTTGATTTTGTATTTTTTGTGTGTGGGGGTAATTGCAGATTTTATCCATGTGGGCTATAACTATTTTAACATACCTGTTTTGTGGTCTGCGAGGGGTTGGAATACCGGGGTATTCCAACCCCTCGCAGACCACACAAAACAGGTATGTTAAACTGGACAATTTATAACAATACATCGACGTATTCAGCCGGATACAGTTCGTAATGTATGCGAGAATCCGAGACAGGTTTTTAAAATGTACAAATCGAACACCTTCCGCGGCGGGAAACCGACTTCGGACTTAAATTGGCTGCGACTTGAGGCTAGCTGGGATGGGCGGGGGGGAGGATCTTTTCCTCCATTCTGTCGGCCCCACCCCCCCCCCCGCCCTTTACCGGGGCCCCTTACAATCTCAAACTCGGTTTGCGAGTCAATCCGCAAGTTTCCTCCCGCACCCCCCAGCCCCCGCACGCATCTCAAATCACTTTACCTCCGGGCCGAAATAAGATTTAAGCCGGGAGCTTCGCCCGAGTTTGAGTTAACTCGCTTCCCTCCCCGGGGTGAATCGGGGTTCGATCCCCGGCCTAGCGGCCGAAACGTCTTCAATGAGAGATCGAGTGGAACAATCCGTCAATAACGTCAAAAAAACGTCAAAACTGCCATAAGTGTGTACCTCCTTCATAATGAGATGCAGTAGTAAATTATCGCTTAATAGAGTAATTTTGAAAAAAAACCCCGAACCAAAAACCTTCGCGCGCAAAGTCGCAACACGGCCTTTTAAGCCTCTGCATAACAATGTACCAAAATAGGGACTACAACAATTTATAATTATTTCAACGCCTCGTACAACCGAAGTACAATAGAAAACTGTTTCCGGGGGAAGGCTTTACAGGGCTAATTATATTTACGCAGATTTCGAAAGCTTTTAATGCAATTTTATTATCGGGGTCGCGTGCAACACTGCACGGCTAAGTGACCGTACGCATTTTACAGTAATGGAAAAAAAAAGTTCGGGATCGAACTGTAGCGCGGGCCGTGGCCCTAAATTGGGCCCTACTACTGGGCCGCATTAGGACTATGGCGAAACCGTGTAACCGGTTTTCTGTACGGATACTCTACGTAGTATTTGATAGGTGTAATGAAATTTACGGGCCGAATTTCGGATTTTACAGCGCCCGGATGCTTACCGGCTTATGCACGGCTTTCTTCCAGCGGGCTTCGCCGACTTAGCGGCACTGTGGGTCATAAATGAAAACCTGGTACTGGAAATATTCCATTAATAGTACAACGGGGGTCAAGTACATTGTCCGGCGAAAGCCGCGTTCTCCCAAGCGCCCGTAAAGTTGAGCCGCGGTTGAAGTCAATTGGCAACTTACAAGGCGTTAGGCCAAAGGCAAATTCAAAAGGCGGTTTTCAATAGGCCCAACGGAGGAATTTACATTGTCCACTTTGTTAACGGTTACGGCATTCACGGTGCTTGTCAACAGAGAATTTATTGAATATCGAATCAACGGTGTTTGAGGTCAACTCGATATTATCGGCCGAAGATGTAGCTTTCTGAATGTATCGAAATACGAGGTCTGTTCAAATATTATTTATTCATCTTCGAATAAATATACACAGATATTTTATACACTCGCGCCGACGTTTTTTTCCCCAATCCAATGCCGATTTTCCAAGCCCTTCGTCCTACGAAACTTTTCGGCCCTCTCAAAAACATTTTCCTACCACCGACGAAACGTCGCTTCGGTCTAAGTCAGTTAATTTTATTTTTCGCACAAAATTCCGCACCGATTCTCCTCCGATCAATTTTTCCGGCGACGGGTAAAAATCGAAGACGAAAAAAACGTTTTACCGAAAAAAAAAACGCCGAGAAAAGGCGGTTTTAAAAGGCGGATTAAGCGAACATTCACAAGGGCTGAAATTGAAGGGCGTACACGTCTAGAAACGTGAGGCAACAAAAAAAAAACCCCATAGACTGAATATACTTATTTCACGGAATTCGAGATAGTTTTTAGTACAGACCTCGTACACAACCGGAGTCTTAAATTGAAACCGCGAGAAAATTATCAATTTTACAAATTTCCACCGATTCTGTAAACACGAATGTTCGAGAGATGAGAGTTTAAATAAAAAAAAAAAAAATTTCAGACGGGAAAGTGTTCGTCCTCCAGGCCCTTTTTTTTTTTTTATCACTAGCGAATTTGTGTTCTGGCCCTTTTCTAGGGACTAATAGACAAGGGGAAAGTCACCGGGAGCAGCATTGAAAGGGCTGCGGGGGAGGATTTAAGACTATTTCCCTCCCCCCCCCGTTTTATTCTCGCAATTGACTTCAATTAGGCCGAGAAACGTCTATAATTAAAAAACGAATTATCCAGCAGAGACCGTTATTACGCCAAATGAATACAAAAAAAAAAAAAAATCCCTCCCCGAGCCTAAGGAGGGAACAAAAACAAATTAATAGAAACAAATAATAAATGGGGAGAGAGCTCTTAAAAGGGAGGAGATAAGGGAGAGGAGCGCCGATGCTATCGGCCCCCAACCGACGAGCAATAATTACCGAACAAAGCCCACACCCCCCCCCCTTCATCCCTTATTTTAAGGGGTCACTAAATCTTCGAGACAAAGAGTAGTTAAATCTTTGCACGCTTCCAACTCTCACCCCCTTTTCCCTCTTCTCCTCTCGGCAACCCGTTTTCCTTTTCCTCCCCTTCCTCTTCCTCCCCATCTTCGTCGTCGGCATTCCGGCGTTCTTCTCCGCCGGCCCAATTTCGGCTTCTACAATTTCGGTACAATATTTTCGGCGCAGAACCTCGGGCAGCCGGGGACAATACCGATTCAAATATGACATAATTAAATTCTGAGTTTGTGGGAATTTTTCATTATATCAACTAGTGGCAATTTTGACCGGACGTCAAAAGGATTAAATGACCATATATTATGCGGGGTGAATTGAAATAAATCGGGAATCTCTTTGAACGGCAAAAGAAGATAATCTGATGCCGGTTAACGGGGTTCGGTTCGCCGTAGAAAGGGTTCGGGGCCGACATTAGGGCTACGCCTTCATTTCTCACCCTTAGGTCGAGCACACCGTGCACCGTCGGCGGGGGTGAGAACGCCCCCCCCCTCATCCCTTACCAGATTAATGAACATCCCCTCCGACCCCGTCCCGGCCCTGATTTATCGGGCTATTTTCAAAATGCTTAACTCACAGGGCCCATTCTTCCCTTCGAGGGTTGGCTCGGCCTAGTTCGACTTTGGCAACGGGGTGACCGGCCGAAAGCCCGTCCAAGCTTTTGTTGTTGCCGAAATGTTAAATTTCGTAAAACAATTACTGTCCTTGGAATGGTTTTTAAACTAAATAGGGACCGAAGAATAATCTAAGAATTAACTGAGTTTAATGCCGACTAAGGGTGGCATATATCGGACGGCGGCTGAGGGGGGGGGGGTATCGTTAACCTGAATAGCCGATAAGTCGGCGAACGACAAAACTAAGACCGGCGTATAAAACTTCATTTATAACCGTACCGCTCGTATAATTATACAGTGGGGGGGGGGGCTCGTAAATGAGTAGAAACGAGAGCTGTCTCGAAAGAACAGAGGGGGTGGTTTTTCCTGTTTTTAACGCGCCACTCGTCATCAGCGACTCAAGCTCGAACGCCTTCTTTAATCATCGAACTGTCCTAAAAAGTGCAATAAACGTAAACCGTCCCGGATTCTACGAAAGGGGACAATAACGTTCCCTTTAAAGGGCTGACTGAAGTAAAATTATTGGAGCGCTAATCAGGGGTTCTGGAGAGTGAGACGAGTAGACGACCCTGAAACCGATCTACTGGGGTGGAAACCTTATCGACCGTAACTGGAGTAAGAAAAACCTGCAGACGTAAAATGAAACCACGGGGGAATTCAAATTTGACGGCAATTTGTCACAGAGGGAGTGAAATCGGGGCGCAAGATACCGTCTGTCCGGCGCCCGTTCCGATTAATTCCCAGGAAATATTTCGGCGCTCAAAGCGAAGAAAAATAAAGTGAACGGCGACGGGGTGTCGGGGGGAGGAGGAAAATTTAAAAAAAAAAAAAAAACCCTTCAGGGGGACGCAGCGGTAGCATTGTACCCCCGTTCGACGTATCCGATAAGTACTCGAAAAATTCACCCCTATAAATTTCAAGGAATGCAGCCAACAGTTCGCCGATCTAAATATAGCAGACGGCTCCAGAAAAATAAAAGTGGAAAGTTTTCAAAGAATAAAACGAGGTGGCGGCGGGGGGTGGGGTTTGGGGTGGAAAGGAATTTCAATTTGGGGAATTTCGAAAGGAATCAAGAACTTCAAAGGGGCCTACCCGAGAGAGAAACTAAGGAGAGAATATAAATTGATTCCCTTTATATATGTACCGTTCCGGGAGTTGCCGACCTGATGGGGGGGGGGGCGTGCGGGGGGGGGATGGAGTCGAATTCGTTTCCATAAACCGTTTGAAGGAAAAGTTTACCTGGGGGCCGGTAACCTCGAGCCAAACTTTATATTGCAGTTTTAATAGGCGCCACCCCAACCCCGCCGCCGCCGCCGCCCCCCCACAGTCGGTTCGGGGGGCGGCCGAAGTCACTGATGAAATTACAGTCGATTGAAAACTCGACACCGGGAATCGAAACCTGGCACTGTGCAACCCCCCCCCCCCCAACAACAAACAATTTTTATTTCTTCAAATACAAATATTATAGCGATATATACAAATGGTGATTCCTGCACGCATTCCGGCCTATTGGCCTTACCACATTTATATACTTTAAATATTACAGCGCGTTGATCATGAATTTTCAACAATATTATTGTGATAATAGGGAAAATTTACATTAAAAACTGCACTAAATTCACTCGCACTGAACTACCCCAGATGCTCAAATCAATTGTGCGGTGCAGTTATTTTGGGACCGACAAGAAAAAATAATTTTATAAAGGCTAAATCGTATTTATTTTTTTCATTTATTTACACTAAGGACTACAATTCTTTTTATGATTTTAGAATTATTAGCCCTTTCCCATCAAAACGGGTTATAAAAAATTATTTCCAGTCGGCTCATTTAATATTTGATTTGTTAATCAGGAAAAATTAAAACCTTTGATGTGTACCGACTCGTAATTTCGTCGAGATTATTGCAGTCAAAGTGATATATTAGAGAAATAAAATATTTCAGTAATTCCCTTTATCCAGGAAATAAGTTTTAATCGGCCTCCAGTTTCGTTCTCCGAAAAAAAAAAATAATACAAATAACTATTAACTGTTAAATCATACCACAGTTTAACGACCACGCTCAGCCCCGAGTACGAAGCAGTAATAGCGGACGGTAAATTAACGAAAGTTGTAATTGTACGTTAATAACGAATTAATATATTATAATGGCCCTCCCGTCCCATTAGGAGGCCCCCCCCGGGGGGGGGAGGGGGGGAGGGACGTCGCCTGAATACTGTAACGCGATAACTGTAATTCCGGATCCGATAAAAGCAATGTGAATAACGTATCATTAGACAATTACTTTGTAATAAGGGCTATTAGGCAGTTGAAAACTTCAATTACAATTAACCCAGAAGGGCCCCGGGGCTTTTGCCGTAGGGGGGGGGGGTGAATTTAAGTAATGACAAATTCAGGAAATGTCAAACCTTCTAATCGGGAGCGGCAACTAAGTCGTTGCGGATTTCGTCGCTGGAGATTGAGATGGGGGTGGATATTTGTATTTTTACGCACGTTCAGGCGCGTATCTTCAAACCTATAGCGGAGTATTCCGAAACGTCTATTATTACAACGTGCCAACAATTTGTCGCGCGTGCCAAAAAATGCCCGACACCGAGTGGATCGATTTTACTACCGTTTAGACTGTACTGACGGTTGGGGGGAAGGGGTTGACGTTAGGGCGGAGTGCATAACAACGTATAAATAGGTGGGCCGTAAAACGTCGCGGTGGTAAAGATCGGAAATCGGTCTATTTCGGCACGCACCAATCACACACACATCGGACGTGTAGAACGATAAAAACTGGGTTGGCGTAAAAACGAAGGGCGCTATTTGGCCGAGAGTCGTCGCAATTACGACTTTTCATCCCTTAAACGTAAAAATTCCGGTTATACGTCGACGACGGTATAACAGTGAAACGGCTGTGATGACAAAAAAATTTTCTTTTCGGGCACCACGATTGATGCAGATTTTTAGAAAACTACAACAGTGTCTGTGTCTGAATCGCGATATTTGAAAATTTTCAGAAAACTGTTTAAAATTACCGCCTTCTGTCCAAAAGAAGATCGAGGAGATTACGGTTCTCATTTCACTATCAGAATTGGCAGATTATAAGTGGCAGAAATTATGGATTATGAAATTTCATTTATAGCATAATTATGGTGTAAAATCGTTGGGCAGAAAGTGCGTACAACACCGTGAAAATTAGAAGATCGATAGCGGTCGAAGGGCGTTGTATTTCGGTGTCAGAAATGCGAAAGGAAAACCACCTCCCTCCCCGTACTTGCTGTATATTAATGTTGGTGGGGGTATGGCCGGTGGACAGGGCCCATATGAGGCCCCCGCCCCCATTAACATAGCCGGCTGTTTCGCGCCACCGTAATGTGGCACCGGCCGGATTTATGGGCCTTCCCTCGTGCGCTGCCGCCCCCATTCTGACTTATTTGAAAAGGGAGCGGTGGTGGGGGGGGGGACTTCGAGTCAACCCCAACCCCCAACACCCCCCCCCGTCCATTCTAATGTTTTCATCTGAGGCGTAATATTCCTCCCCTCCCATCCACCACGACCCTCAATTCTTCAGGGAGCTTATACAATTTTTCTCGAGCCACCCTAATCACGTGACCCTAATGCGCCGGCCGCCATTACCCGTGACACATTGCCGGTCCTAAGTTGCACACTCTGAAATGTCCGTAGAGTCACCTCTACGCAGGATGGCGCGAAGCAGAAATTTTCTTCTCCAATTTGTCGGGTAATTGGACCGGACTTTATGCGCTGATCTCGTCGAAATTCGTACGAGTAAGAATATACGGTCACTGACGACAACAATGAATTTTGACCCATTTCACTGAAGACAATCCACAATATCTCCGGGATAAGTGGGATGAAGAATCCACTGTGTCTCATCCTCAGTGGGGACCGACGGCCGGAACGAGACGGCGATGGGGCACCGAGTAGAATCGGGAGTCATGGGCACACATGCCATCCAGACGGGAAAATTAACCGCCGCCCCCCCCCCCACTCGTCCCCCCGAAAAAAGAAACTGTCTGGATTATAATTGGACGTGAGGATGGCTTTAAAAACGGTTCGGTGTTCTCACGCCGGGTAAGGAGCTCGGTGCCCTTACCCTTCAGTTCCTCTCTTTCCACTTTTGCCGCCCGCCACGATCCACCCCCGAGGAGGTAATCGGTGTACGGGGGCGTCCCGGAATTAGCCTTTGTTCTCCTCCATTCGGGCCAATTACTCCGGCCCCCGGGGGACGTCCCGCTACTTTGTTTCCCGGGAAAGAACCGGGAAGAGGAGGAATAAAGGAGGGGGGGAGCATCTTTCAATTTGTGCCCGCGTCTCCTCCCCCTCCTCTTCCCGGCCCGTATTTCCGCCGTCCCTTCCCCACTTCCAGGTCCCGTCCCTTTACTCCGTCCCGTTTCCTCTTTTCACTCTTCTACATCAAAGCTCTCCCCCTTCCCCTATCCGTCTTGGTCCAGCGGCGTTAGTGAAATTTAGGCTGGGAATTCGGAAAACCAAAAGTGGGGTAGACCGAATAGAAGTTCTGGATAGCCGTTATTCTGGATCACCAGTCTAGCCCTGCAAGTGCTGAAAGGGTTGTCGGAGAAACAACAGAGGCGAACCGCAACAATTTTTTTGACCGTTAAGGGAAGTATAACATGAATATTGGTGGTAATTTTCATCGGTTTATTTATAGACCTCTCTCTCCACGATAACTCCATTAACTCCGGCAGAGCCCGTATATATCGAGTTAAAACTGAATACAATATCGGTGTGGGGGGGGGGGTGGAGGTAAACGATTTTGTTTCTCTGTAACTACTAAAAATCTTACGAAAACATTCGCTAAAACGCTAAAAAATATCGCTCTCTGGAAATTAAATAACGCCATACTTGTACAGTGTAAATTCCGCACACGATTCGACGATAATTTTGAGAAAACACGTACGATAGTGCAAAGTGCCTAGGGGCCGGCGGGGAGTAGTTGGGGGCAATAATAAGAGAATAGGAGAGCCGCGGAATATTTCTCTTCTTCAACGTGGGTGGGGGCCCTTCGGCTACATTTTCTGTTTAAAGAAAACTCCCATTCTCGCCGAAACTGGGCCAACTCTTCTAGGGGTGTGGGGGGTGGGGGTGGGGGGTTGGGGGGCGCAGTTCTAAACCCCGAAACTAAGAAATAGGGCGGCAATAAAGTCGGGGGCCCCGATATTGACGGTCCCCAACTGGAGTTGGCGTAAACTTTCATATCGGGTTCATAAGGAAGAAAACTGTTGTAAATTTTCCTCCCCGTAGCACGAGAGGGCAATGCTGTAATTCCGGGGCCGAGTATCGGGAGATAAGCGGCGGCCCGGGGGTGGATGGGGGGCCGGGGGATAAATGTTTTATTTTATCTCGGGCTAGACTAACTCTTCCAGCGGGAGCGGGGTGGTGCAGTTGTTGGGGGGAATTGAGGGGCCCCCCCGAGTCCGATCAGGCCCCCTGCCCCCTCTTTAACTGTTCTAATCGTTCAAGTTGTTAATAAGACCGAGGTGACTGCAGGGACCCGGCTAATGGAGCCCCTGGGCAGAGTCCATGTTTTATGAGCTTACCGGACTTTGCCCAACTAAATTCCTTATTCTACAGAACCGCCGGGGGCGGAGGTCAAGGGAGAATTGAGACCATTTACTTATCAGTTACAAAGGCAATACTTCATTCGTTCCCATTATTAATTTATATATTCGAGAAATATATACGCCAAATTACAATATAAGCATGCCCCAAGGTACACTTGCCCCATGAAAATTTTTTATGGGAACTGTTCTGTCCACAATTTAGTGTCAATGCGACCAAATTAGAGGAGCGCCGCGTTTAAGACGTTTAACACTTTGTTCTCGACATCTTCCGCCGCCTCCGGCTGACGGCTTATTAAAACTTTACCCAGCGAAAGTATCATCAAATTTGAATAATCCTAGCCGTCGGTTAAAATTTTGCCTATTGTCGGCTACCGGTCTTTGTACCTCGCCCTACAAATTGAATCAAGGGCCAACTTCTTCTGGGCTAAAGTTAGGGCAGAGGGGACGACGATCATCATCAAAAGCCTTATGAGTATTCCCCCGCCCGCCCGCCCGCCCCCATTCACCCTGCAATTAACATACATTTCACCCTAAATATCCCCAAAAACCGGGAACGCTTTGAGAAAAAGTTCGGTTATTTGTTATTCGCCCGGGGGGCAATTATGCTAAACAATATCTTAACCCGCGGCCAGGGAAAATTTTCCTCCAGTAAAGTTGTTACGTATTTTTTTTTCTTTTCTGTCTTCCTTCTTTTACAAACTGTCGAAGTTTGGCGCCCAAAGACCTCTATAGTTCATTCAAGACACGTTTATTAGTCTGGAGATCATCTCGGATGTCAAGTCGCGGATATTTGGGGAAAGGAAATGAGACTTTTCGATTTAATTTCTTTAACTATTAAGCGCATTTGCATTAAAAAGGTATACGGGAATATAAGGGAAGCCTTTCGTGGCACTGGTCCCAGAACTTGACTGACAAAGTCTGACTAAAGTCCTTGGGATAAGGCGAGAAAACTAGCCCGGTTTTATTCTTGATATTCAATTCAATGTTTCAACATTTTTTTACGAACAATAATTTCTACTTTAACTGTTTTGTGGTCTGCGAGGTGTTGGAATACCGTCTGTCTCCTCTCGCCGGTTTCCTCTTTTGCTAGACCGGTTTCGGCCGCTCGCCATCTTCAGTAGCACGGTGTTAGTCACTGTCGGCACTTTGGATGCTCTTCGGGCATCCTCACTTCACTGTCACTTTCACATGTACTGTAGTGTTTGTCAGTAACATCCAAAGTGCTAACAGTGACTAACACCGCGCTACTGAAGATGGCGAGCGGCCGAAACCGGTCTAGAAAACGACGAAACCATCCCAGAGGAGACAGAAACCGGAAACGGACCTACAATAATTTCTACTTTATCAGTTATATTCGGTCCGAAATACTGCATGGTATTGTCCTTGAGGGGATATTCCCGGACGTCAATTCCAGCGGAATAATATCGGCGATGGCGAAACGTCGAATCCACGTCCGGTTAAGACCAAAAACTGTTTCTAGTTCGTTAGAACAGAGGAGACAAAATGACGCCACGAATCGGTATCGATCCGATCCCAATCGCGTTATCAGTTTTCGTTCGATGTTTTAACGCGATCCACGAAATTGTTTACGGCGATCGATAGCAGTAAAGAGAAAATCTTTTTTCACTTTTACCCCCACCGCCCCCAAGGCCTTTATTATTCCTAGGTGAAACATCGGTCCCCGCGATATTAAAGCGAGTTATAAATGTCTCCGTCGTAAAATAAAATTGGCAGTCAAACGGGGCCCATATTGTAAAGATGCCTTGCGCTGGGGGCCGACGGGGGCCAAAGGCCGTAAACTGAGCATTATTATTTAGCCTTTGTGCTGCGTGTTGCACAGACAGATAGGATACAGTTTTGCGCCTAAATGTAATGAAAATACCGGCCGCGTGGAGAAGCCGAACTAAATTCATGAATCGAACACGACTTCGGTGCCTTCATCTGCGCGCAGTCTCGTTTATAAAGGGCCCGAGTGTCTTCGATCGAAGGGAGGAAAAAGAAAAAAAAAGGGAAAAAAACACGAGTGTCCCACCACTTAAGTAAATTACAAAGGCTCTGGTTTGACGGGGAGCGAAATCTAGAGAGGGGGGGGGGGGGAGCCCTTATACAGGGCCATAAACGTAAAAACCTTTCGAGGGCCTCGACCCTAATGAGCCATATCGCCGGGAGGAGGCCGCCCTCGGAGATTTACACACTTCGGTTCGATGCCCCGGCCGTTGGGGGTGGAAATTGGATTAATTCGGGGTGTTCGGACTCCGTTCGGGAATATCACTTTCGGAGTGAATATTTCATCTGGATTTTTGTAACAGATCTAGTAGTAACGATTAGAAATTTTCAACCCGCGGATTTATTCATATTTTTTTCAGTTCAAAATGGATTGAGTCTCGTTGATAGAAGTAGTACTGAAGATGAGCTCCGATAGCAGTGACAGAAAGCAGCAGAAAAAAAAAATATATATATAGGTGAGCAGGTCACGTGTGCTAATGCCACTCTAGTGTCGCCCCCCCCGGCCCCATCGCTCTTTCTCTGCCGGGTTACGCCCATTATCACGGTTCTGCATTACGTCATTTATCAGCCGAGAGTGTAACTCCAAATTAGGTGTCTCGCCTGACTGCAGTAGCGGCGGTAGCCACCGGCCCCTGTGCGTTTTAATTAGTCGCCGACATATGCCCCCCGAAATGTTAGGGAAAACACGTGGCGCGTAGCTGGCGGTGGTTTGTGGGGGTGGCCACCACCCCGGCAACATAACGCCATCATCCCCCTCCCTTCGCTAATAGGGAAAACAGATACGACGACGTTGATTCATATATACAGAGTGCTGGGCCCGGATTTAATAATTCCGACACGCCATCAATAACGTCGGGGGTTGGCGAAAATTAAAAACACACCGACGGCTGTGGCAGTGAAAAGGGGAAATGAATAATTACGGGAAAATGGGTTAATAATAATAATACGAGAGGGAAATATTCGCGGAATGCGATAAAGCTGAAATACAGAGCTTTTTACGGGAAATCGGGGGTTTCGCTCGGAAAGAAAACTCTAAGCCGGGGGTGGACAAGTCTAAGGGTTAAATTTAATTGCGAATTCTTACTTATATATATATATATATATATATATATATATATATATATATATATATATATATATATATGGCTAAATATTGGGCTGGCAACTAAGTAATTGCGGAATTCACCGACAACAAGTGGCGTTGTACATATTTTTATGTACGTCGGTGGATTTTTCGTTAAAAGACGAGCAGCGCTCCGGACGTCCGGCGGAGGTCGACGATGACCGAATAAAGCCCCATTATTGTCGAGGGACATTGCGGAGAAGCTGAGTCTACGGCTTATCTGTGTGTAGTGATAAGAGAATAAAGTGTCCTCGAATAAAGTCCGCAGGTTTTCCGGTTGACCGCGAAGCCGGCACTCGGGTTCCGATTCAACGCTACTGAGTGTGGCGAAAAGCCGACCGCCGGAGGGGCGCCCCATTTAAAAGGGTAAAGTGGCGCGGGGATCGTGCCCGGTCAAAACTGTGAACAAAGCCCCGGTAGGCTTTTATTATAGCGACGGCATCAATCAGATCAAAGGGGCCTATTTCACTCCGGCTCCAGACTTAATAGCCAACCCCCCACAAAACCCAGACCGGTCTTTAGTCTAGAAAGAAAAACCGTTTAACGATTACGCCCCGTGGACAGGTCTATTCTCAGTATATAGAGGCCGTTCAGGCAAGTTTTACCTTGTCCTACAATAGATCGGTCTTCTGCTAGACCGGTTTCTGTACTTATCGGCAGCGTGACCGACTCACTTCCAGTCAAATTCCAGCGACTGGAATTTCAACTGCCGCTAATTAATTAGCGTCGGCCCCACGTCCAAATCATCGTAGACGGAAGGGGAAAAAACGGCTTAATCCGCGCAGAATAAAATCCTCCGGCGAGTTGTTCTAAACCTGTTCTTGTATAATCCCCGGCCGCTACTTACAGCTGAAGGGGAGCCAAAACTGATCCCGTCCACGATCCATGGGACGATTAACAACAACCTGGAGTCCGCGTTATACACGGAAAATATACAGCGCGAGCCGCGGGATTTTTATTTACAGCTGAAGGCGGAGAACTGACTCTAAAAACTCACTGATAATGGTAATAATCCACTAAAATCATTGCGTTTACTGCGATCAAAGACCGGATTTTCGATCTCACTACTAACGAACGTCCAGAAGCCGGTTTCGGCCTGACTTTTCGCTTATCGTTCGAGTCAATAGAGCAAAAAGAAAAAAAAAATTGTGATAAAGTTTCATTGTGTACGGGAAAAATGTCCGTTCTACACTAACTTCCACGTACGTTCAATGTTGATAACAATTATATTATCTGAAATTTTTGTACGCTACAATATGCGTCCAAAAATTCGTTCAAACGGAACCCTTTATTAAAGTACCCGGGCCCAATATTGATTCGGTCCTGCTAAGCATCAACGCGACTAGAGCTAATAATCGAACTGCTTTCTCTCTCTCTCTCTCTCTCTTACTTTCTTTCTGCAAAATGAAAGTCGGCATAGATTTCGTGCACCCCTTTTTTGGACGGGTAATGAAAGCGCAAAAATAAAGAGAAACGAATAATCCTCGAATTTAATTTGGACGAGTTAAATTGCCGAAGTTGAAATTAGGGTGGTCGGAGGGGGTGAGGGGGTGAGGGAGAGAGAGAGAGAGAGGATGCTCGGCCTCTTTAATGTTCATCACAGTCTGCGTGGGGGGGGGGGTGGCTCAGGGTCGATCCAATTAACGCAAATGGAGAAAATTTTAATAATATTTCCACCCCCCAGCATCCCTCCCTCCCTCCCTCACTGCCGGGGAAAAAACGACACCAAACGGGACTCGATATTCATTGTAAAATTCATAAATTTCTTGTCCAATCAAACTGAATCGACGACCCCCGACGGCCGATAATGCGAAATTAAATTATAATCGGTTCAAATTGGCACCAGCTTTGGGTACACAACTTTAGTTTTAGAACCGATAAACGGGTGAATTCGGCTAAAAGATATTTGAAAGTGACAATTTACTGTCGGAGCCCCGGCTAACAATAAAATTCTATCTAAACCGTGTTTCCGTCATCCAGTAACGCGGAAGGCGGAATTATTCTTTAGAATCGAAAACATCACAAAAACGGTCGTAAAAAAAAATCGAGATTTTTTTTTATCGGGTCGGTGAGAATTTGCACGAAAAATCCGGATAGCTAAATTCAAGGCGTAACTAGGTACAGCGGTGCGTATTTGTCCGAACCCCTGCAGCGTATCCTCCAGTTACTTCTTGGAGGCTCCAGTAACGAGGGCCCCATATCCAGTAACGGAGAGATCACCGTCCGTGATCTCGTTATCCTCCGGTTCTTTGTTCCGACTCTCTTTAAGGGCATTTTGGCCGGCGGATCTCTTTTGAAGGGTTGATTTGGGGGTGGTTGGGGGTTGGGGTGGGTACCGGCGTCTTTAACGTTTCGAAGGCGTTATATTCCAGGGCGGCGGCCCCGGCCAGGGCCGACGTCGGTTCTAAATGCGGACACTTTTATTAAGAGACCTGGAGTGAGAGGTGCCGTTCCTAATTTAACTGTCTGGACAGGTTCTGGAGGGCCCGCTCTGGAGCCTAACATTCTTCAATTCAATGGAGATAATTACACCAACGAATATTCTACTTTACCAACATCCGTAGAAGGTTTACAATCCTGAAAACTATAGATTTCGATTTTACAATCTGCAGTGATTTTCAGTCTGATTTACGTTTAGTGTCAACGCCGATTTTCCGGATTACGTTGTGGGGCGATTTTTCACTAAATGACGAGAAGAAAACGTGAAAATCGGTACTGGTCCCAATGGTACAAAGCGAAGCTAAAGCTCGGGTACAAAAAAATGCTCTGTATACAGGTACCTTTTAAGTCCCAGGAACGGCCACCGCCTTATTCATTTTCACTCTTCGCGTAAGATGTTGGGCGGCGGGGTAAGGCCTCGGCCGAAAACCGGGGACGACGATAAGCCCGTGGGAGCACAGAGCCGGCTGATTAAGCCGTCCGGACGTATAAAATTAACAATTTAGAATCGTTTGCATAGATATTGGGGTGGGCCCCGGTAATTGGGTTGTTGTAGGGGGGTTGGATTAGCGGTTGGTGGCGGCGGCGGTGGTGGTTTCCCCGCCTCCGACGCAACACATTATGGATGGAAGGATCTGCGGGGCGGGGGATGAAAGGGGATGGTGGGGAGGGAGGGAGGGGGCGTTTCCGAGAAATTGGACCCTGCAAATTGAGCACTTTTCACAGCTCGGGAGAAATTTTGGCCGTTGACCAAATATTGCATTTCGGTATTAATTGTGGACCGATCGGCCCGATTGGTCGCAATTTTCCGAATTTTCCCTGGACCGATTTTCCGGCTATAAAACCATTCATTGGGGCGTCAATAAAAAAAATTATGTTCTTTTACCGTAGACTCGTGGCGTTCCCGTCTCTGCGGTTTGGACTTTCGCTAGACCGGTTTCGGCCGTCTTCAGTAGCGGTGTTCAGTCTAGTGAAGATGGCGAGCGGCCGAAACCGGTCTAGCGAAAGAGGAAAAGGAAACACCACAAACCGACGGCAATTCCAAAGCAATAAAGAAAAAAAATGTAGGAATACCATAAATAGCGTTTTTGTACTAATTTCTCTGTAACTTTTGAATTGAACGAAACCGGTTTTCGGAACTCCACTGTGGGCAGCATTCCTTCCATCGTATTTGCGATTATTTTCGCCAGCTTTCCGGGTTCGGTTTAGTTCTGTCTGCATCATTGCATCAATGGCAACTTATGGGGCAAGTTTTTTTTTTCCCAGTTTTCAGACTAATTTTTCCTAAGTTTAATAGGAAGAATTAATTGATCGGTGATCGATACTTACTCTTCGCCATCTGGGACTGAGCGCGGCCGCGGGGTGAAAAAGCGAAAAATATTTTTTTTTCCCCTACTGCAGCCGCTTCCGCATCCGTTCTCACGGTTGTGGCGCAGAGTCGAGCCCTTATAAGGAAACTAATTGCTACTAATTGGACGTAAACTTGGGGCTGTCGATTAAGCCCCCACCGGCGGCAATTACAAGGAGGGACATTCGTCCGCGATTCCACTTTTTTATTTCCGCTCCAAAGTCCGTGCTTTGCCGTCTCCATTCAGTCTATACCTAGACGGTACCGGACGGAATTCAAAATGTCAAAAGAGATCGGTTTTTCCCCCCAAGGGCCGATATTAAAATGGGGGGGGCCGCCAATAAAACGTATTTTACAGCGCCTTTTAAACGGCACCGAACGTAGTAGATACGGTAGATAAAATTGAGAGTACACCTTAAGCGGGAATGAATATATAAATTTATCTATCCCCTCTACATCATCGCCGATAACAGAGGCCCAATTCCGTATATTGCCCTATACGAGCTCGGCGAAGATATAAAGTCGAATATTCTAATATCTCATTTCATTTCTGACATAAAAGAAAAGACATTCAGCCATTTACGAACAAATATAGGTTGAAAATTAACGCGAGATTTGAATTTGCCACAATTCTTGCAGTAAAGTTCGAAACAAGTATTAAAAAAAAAAACCGTTTGACAGCTTATAGTTTAGAACATTTAATTTAATATACCTGTCTTGTGGTCTGCGAGGGGTTGGATTACCCCGTAGGTCTCCCCACCGGCCGTTGTTCGGCCGCTCGCCATCTTCAGTAGCCAGGCGTCAATAAGACAAACATAATTCCCCAATAACAACAACTACAGAAAAGCGTATATATATACTACTGACGAACACTATAGTACAGGTGAAAGTGACGTCCAAAAGTTGGACGTCAGATGGCCGCTACTGAAGACGGCGAGCGGCCGAAACCGGTCTAGCGAAAGAGCGAACCGGCTACGAATTCCACGAAACTACTGAAGAACATTTAAATTAGACCAAAACGACAGGGCAATTGTAGACTGGACAGAGCTATGAAGCAATCAACAACCTGTAAAAATCGTTTTAAAGTCTCTTTAAATACAATTTCATTAAAAACGCAACTTTGGCCGTTGGTAAAAAAGGGAAAAAATATAAATTCGAAACACCGAAAGTATTTCCGGAGCGATAACCGATTAAGTTCGATAATAAAGGACTTCCTCAACAGACCCTTGTTACGCACCCAGTTGGGAGCAATACATGCGTGTATATTTGGCTACATGCACGTGTGTATATATGTAGCCGGAGGGCGTATTTCTAGTATAATTGGTAGGTCGGTTGGTATATAATTGATGAAGTGCGAAGCGTGCCCAACGGACGTTTGGCCCTCGGGCCGCCCTACAGTATCAGAGAAGGGAAAACCGCTATCGAAAATCGACATCGATATAATAACAATTTTTGGGCCCGATACAATCGCGCTTCTATTGGATAAAGATGGGCGATTGACGGACCCACCGAAGAAAGTGATTATTACCGGCACGCCATCATCCCCAAACGGCCGTGATTTACCGGCTGAATTCAATGAAAAACCCCTTTTACCCAATTGTAGTGGTGCCAATTATACGAAGGCCCTTAAATACAGTACGGTCCGGTCTTTCGCCAGACCGGTTTCGGCCGCTCGCCGTCTTCAGTAGCAGCGGCGCCAGTCACCGTCGGCACTTTGGACGTCAGTGACTGTCGGTCACTGTACAACCGCCACAGCACAAGTGCCAACAGTGACTGACGCCGCTACTGAAGATGGCGAGCGGCCGAAACCGGTCTAGCGAAAGACAGCGAGAGGACGAAAATGCCAACTTACGGATTTAAGTTCTCCCAGTGTTCCCTGATGTCCATCAACTTCAGTCCACGATAAGTACGTACCGAATACGGACGTCCTTAAGGTATTTCGTTATTTGGGTTCGTTAACTAGGGCCTAGCCTGGGGCAGAACCGGTTCAACTTCCACATTTGAATATTTCACTTCGAGTTGAAATGATTACGGGTTTTTACAGAAAGCTGTCTATATTTCACCAAAAAAAAAAAAACAATCTTCGCAAGTGCTGCAGGTTCGTGATGTTTCCGTCTCCTCACGCCGGTTCGGTCTTTCGCTAGACCGGTTTCGGCCGCTCGCCGTCTTCAGTAGCAGCGCTGCGCCAGTCACCGTCGGCACTTTGGACGTCAGTGACTGTCGGTCACGGTACAACCGCCACAGCACAAGTGCCAACAGTGACTGACGCCGCTACTGAAGATGGCGAGCGGCCGAAACCGGTCTAACAAAAGACAGCGAGAGGACAGGTATGTTAAGCCCTTAATATCTTTATTGATAATTCTTGGATTTAAGTTCTCCCAGTGTTCCCTGATGTCCATCAACTTCAGTCAATGCACGATAAGTACGTACCGAATACGGACGTCCTTAAGGTATTTCGCTATTTGGGTTCGTTAATTAGGGCCTAGAACCGGTTCAACTTCCACATTTGAATAATTCACTTCGAGTTGAAATGATTACGGGTTTTTACAGAAAGCTGTCTATATTTCACCAACAAAAAAAACAATCTTCGCAAGTGCTGCAGGTTCGTGATGTTTCCGTCTCCTTTCGCTAGACCGGTTTCGGCCGCTCGCCGTCTTCAGTAGCGCTCCGTTAGTCACTGTCGGTACTTTCGGAAGTACGCGTGAAAGTGACAGTGGGCAGTGAGGTAGGCCAGAAAAACATCCAAAGTGCTGACAGTGACTAGAACAGCGCTACTGAAGATGGCGAGCGGCCGAAACCGGAAAGAGGAAACCAGCGAGAGGAACATGGCAGACCACAAAACAGGTATATCACAAGTATTCAGCAACAAGTTGCCTGTCTATAACTGTAAAATTTATACGAAAGAATCTATAGAACGGTTTTTCACTCGACATGTATTACGGTGATCACGATATACGAGGATTTTTAATAAATTAATTTTTCCCGTTTTCTACTTTCACAGGTGGAATATCCGCAATTGGATTCGTCGCGGCGTTTAAAATGAAAGCCCTTCGCGTGAAAGCTAGTTTAAAGCGCCGTTTGAATGGGCGCCGCTTCCCAATATTTCCACCCTGGTTTTCCTTTTAGACCAAAAATCAGAGGTACGCCCTTTAGGGGGGGCTCGGGGGGCGGTCGATTGAGGAGGAGGCGGCTGGACTGATTGAGGGGAGGGCCCCTGCAATTGCAGGGGGCTGGCAGGCAGGGGGTGAGGCTAAGCCCCGGGGCCAGTACAAACAGGGCATTACCATTCACCAAAGTACAATCCTCCAAGGCCCCAAAACCCTGACCGGAGCCCTCAATCTGAATACAAACTAAGCACGCCAAAACAAAATAGCCTCAGCCGCTGGACCAGACAGCGGTGTTTGGGGGGCGGAAGGAAGGGCCCTTAAAATCGAAAACCTTGTTAAAGACCGCCTTTGTACCCGATAAAAATAGAGACGCATGAAAGACAATCAATTCCGTACAAATATTAATAAACATTAACCGGTAGAAAAACTCAAAAACTCAGAAAATTTCAAAATCATCGGTCGACACCCCCAACAAGGCCACTATAGCGATATTGCGGTTAATATTGCCGGAATACTTATATTTGTATAATGAATTTTCCAGGAGGTTGGTTGAGCACACGAGGGTTTCTTTCAAAGCGGCTCTAGAGTGCTGTTTTTTGGCCCAAAAATGCGGTTTTAGGCGCAAAATCGGTTCTAAAATGCCGTTTTTTAGAACCCCAAAAATGGGATTTTCAGGCGCGAAATCGGCCCAAAAATGCGGTTTGTGGGCCCAAAAATGTGGTTTCAGGGGCAAAATCAGACCTGAAAAAAAGGGTTTTTAGGCCCGAAATCTGTCGAAAAACGGGGGTTATTCGGTGCAAAATCAGCTCTATCAGTGCGGTTTTTTGGCCCAAAAATGCGGTTTTTAGGCACAGAATCGGTCCATAAAAGGTTAATGGGCCCAAAAATGTGGTTTTTAGGCGCAAAATCGGTTCTAAAATGCCGTTTTTTAGAACCCCAAAAATGGGATTTTCAGGCGCGAAATCGGCCCAAAAATGCGGTTTGTGGGCCCAAAAATGTGGTTTCAGGGGCAAAAATCAGACCTGAAAAAAAGGGTTTTTAGGCCCGAAATCTGTCGAAAAACGGGGGTTATTCGGTGCAAAATCAGCTCTATCAGTGCGGTTTTTTGGCCCAAAAATGCGGTTTTTAGGCACAGAATCGGTCCATAAAAGGTTTATGGGCCCAAAAATGTGGTTTTTAGGCGCAGAATCGGCCCAAAAATGCGGTTTTAAAGCGCAAAATTGACTATAATATGCGGTTTTGGGGGCAAAATCGATTCTACTTTTTGCCCCTAGGGGGTGAACGAGCTTAATTTATACTCAGGTAGACGGGGCCAGCTGGATAACTTCTTAGTGGGAAGACAGAATTGAATCTCGCGACGTAAATGAGCATTGGCCGTTGGGACGGGCGTTAGACATTTGTAAAAGTTAGTGGACCAATTAGAATTTTGTGGGGGACGGCGCATTTCTAGGAAAAGTGTGACATTTTTTTATGTTTCACTCAAATAACCGTAGGGCGGCCGCCACATCCTGTCTGGGGTTCTCTCAGACACAGATGTGCCCGAAGTGAATGGCGGGAAATCTCGGTTATTCATCTTTTTAACCGGGAAAGAAACCGATATCCGTCCGAAAACGATATCCGAGTTTCTTTCTTTGGCTGCCCTACAAAGCCGACATTGACGTTTTCAATGTTGGACACGTGTTGTCGACAAAAAAAAAACTGTACTACGAGAAACTGAAGGGCGAACAGTTCAAGTGCAGAGAAATATACAGCAATTGGTGAGCAAATTGCAGCCGTTTTAAAGAGAGTCCTTTTCAAATTGTATCCCTTTTTTTAACGACTTTCGCTGAAAACGTCGCTGAAAATTAATTTCCCAATAAATATTTCAACGATCTGTGTAAGTGCAACAATTCTTGTTGTTGGCGACAACGGAAAAACGATGTTTAAAACTGTTCCGACGGCGGAATATAATAATATTCCAACGACAAGGGTAGTTTATTGTACCTTGAAAGTTGATTTTTTAAAGTGGCGCAATTTCTAGTAGTAATGTCCGGAATTGTGAAAAGTGCTCTGAAATTGTTGAATATTTCTAGATAGAGCACTAATTCCTCTGTT
Organism: Lethocerus indicus; assembly: GCA_019843655.1. NCBI lineage: Eukaryota > Metazoa > Arthropoda > Insecta > Hemiptera > Belostomatidae > Lethocerus > Lethocerus indicus. The sequence goes on along the minus strand of JACDQD010000002.1, from coordinate 688,259 downwards.
CCCCGAGGCCAAATGTTAAAATGGAAATCGTTTCTGCCGGAAAAAAAAGGAGGTAGATAATAAAATTCAGTTTTAAAGAGAAACGCTGAGAATCTTTGAAGTATCGGGTTCGGCGACTCGACTCTTGTTACGGCCGTGATTATAAAAGTTCTTTTCTCTAAGTCCGTATTCCTGTTTTGTGTCCGAAAAAGGATAACACTGTAAGAGGGCAGTGTCGGCGCGGACAGAGGAACCGAAACCGAAACCGGCGAGAAAACACACAAAAAAAAAAAAAACAGAAAAAAAACCGGTCCATTTCTCTTTGCGAACCTGGAATGAAATGAAAAGTGATTCGTTAGATTTTTTTTTTCAAATTAAGGGCCACTCAAGTCGCGGAAGAAAATCGATGCCGCCACTCTGTGTAGGGCCGGTAGAAGGGTAGGAGAAGGGCGGAGGAGCGCAGAAAGCGAGAAAATGAAATTGAAAAAGAAAGTCATCGGAAGACTTAAATAAACGGCCGGGTCTGAATACTACTCGAGTTCTCGGCCCCCAAAAAAAAAATTACCCACCCACGGGCCAATTGCTCATTTTACAACTGTACCTCAACAAAGAATATTCTTAGGTGACACTCAGTTTTTTTATTAATAAATTAACGAAATTCGCGAACAATAAAACGGCCTATATATGAATACATTTTTTGTGTATCCTCCGATCGTAATTTGTAGAAACGTTTACAGTACCTTAATTAATTATGATCGAATAACTGTTGGATAAAGTGAAAATCTCCGCTGGAACAATTCGACAGTATTATTACGCGCTTAATTCTGTTGCTACAGTCGCCGCATTATCCGGAATTATATATTATCTGAATTCGCTCCGATTATTTAATGGGGCCCGTAAACCCATTAAGTTTGCACTGTACCAATAATGGACCGAAATTTGGACCAATAGAAGAGATTTAATTTTTTTTTTTTAAACACAGTACAAGTGACCGACGGTGACTGACACAGCGCTACTGAAGACGGCGGGCGGCCGAAAGACCACCAAAAGACACAACAAACCCGATAAAGACCAAAAAACAGTTATGTTCAACTAATGACAACCGGTTTCAGAGCTTCCGATATGAGGATAATTTCGTTTACTGTTTTACTGTAACAGCTGTAGAATACGCATTGACGTTCGAGCAGAGCTTTTTCGTAAAATTTCACTCTATTGATTGTCTTCAATATTGTTTTCAACCGTAAAAGATTGGACTTTGTCGATATCTCTGACGTTTTGGTCGATTGGTAACAATTTTATGATATTAAACATTAAATTGAGCGTCGACAAATGGCCAATGTCGGATGATTTAAATGAAATCCACGTTATTGATTATCGGCAGTTTAATGGTGATTTTTATTAAATTGAAAAAAAAAAATAATAAAAATAAACTCACCAGGACTGCCGTGATGAAACGCTACGCTGATTCATTGACATGAGTCCATCTGAAACAGAGAGAGGGAATTGATCAAAAGATAGTCGATATAAATTGACAAAAACCGGTTTCCTTGAGTTCCGTTCGTGGCATCAATATGCGGCGCGTTATATATTGGGTTGGTGGATAAAAAAATAAAAATTTTTTTTTATTAGAAATTAATGAGTCAAATATACTGAAATCGTCTGAAAATTGAATTTTTAAAGCGCAAATTTGGATTGATGGGGCGACTACTGGAGAATAGTCTACAGTCAACGGATTGACAATAGATAAACCTGGACATCGGCCGATGGTTTTTCCAAAACAAGAAAAACCGGTAAAAGGGTTGAATCGTTTCTCAACCCTCGAAAAGGGTAAACGCGAATCGCCAAAAACTGTATTTTCTTTCCTTCCCCCGCGCGTTGCCATTTTTCGAATTTTCCAAACGGGGAAAACGGGGGAAAAATCTCCCCGAGATCTGTTTTTCCAGGGGCGTTGGCGCTATAAATGCAAATCGGGCTCCTTTAAATTAACTTAAGCGACAGCCATTTGGCCGGGGCGTAATTGCCCTGTAAAATCGACAATCATCCAGCCATTATTGCAGCGAATCTACCATGTTCTTGTTTTGGGGAAAAAAAGCTAGATTTGAAACTGTAGATAAGCTGAAATTCAGAGAGATTCAACCGTCGGCGGTAATTGTACGTTGTAACTAATACGGCGCTACTGAAGATGGGGGAAGCGGCCGAAACCGGTCTAGCGAAAGACCGGACCGCCGAGAGGAGACAGAAACACCACAAACCGACGGTATCAAATGGAAACATCGAAGGTTACAGTATCTAAAGAAGAAAATTCCAAAGTTTTTCTTTCAAAATAATCTGTACGCAACAATGTTGAAAAATAACCATCTTGTCGTTCGCCAAATGTTGGTACACTCCGAGAAGAAGTTTCACTTCGGGAAAATATAAAATTACGCGTTTCCTTCAAATTTAGGACTGTTTTGTCGGTTCATTAGTGTAAACTTCATTTTTGAGCGCAAAATCTGCTATAAAATGGGGGTTTTTTTGAGGCGCGAAATCGGCCCAAAAATGTGGTTTCAGGGGCAAAATCGGATCTGAAATGCCGTTTTTAGGCCCAAAAATGCTGTTTTAAAGCGCAAAATTGACTCTCAAACGCTGTTTTAGGCCCAAAAATGTGGTTTTAGGGCGCAAAATCGGGCAAAAAATGAGGGTTATTTGGTGCAAAATCAGCTCTAGAGTGCGGTTTTTTGGCCCAAAAATGCGGTTTTTAGACCCCAAAAATGGGATTTTTAGGCGCGAAATGGGCCCAAGAATGCGGTTTTAAAGCGCGAAATTGACTCTAAAATTCGGTTTTTAGGCGCAAGATCGGTCAACAAATGGGGGTTATTCGGTGCAAATCAGTTCTAGAGTGCGGTTTTTTGGCCCAAAAATGCGGTTTTAGGCGCAAAATCGGTTCTAAAATGCCGTTTTTAGACCCGAATATGGGGTTTTTAGGCGCGAAATAGGCCCAAAAATGCGGTTTCAGGGCCAAAATCGGATCTGAAATGCCGTTTTTAGGCCCAAAAATGTGGTATTAGGGCGCAAAATCGGCCAAAAAAATTCGGGGGGGTCATTCGGTGCAAAATCAGTTCTAGAACTGCAAAATCGACCCATAAAAGAGGGTTTATGGGCCAAAAAATGTGGTTTTTAGGCGCAAAATCGGCCCTATATTTAAAACTGTAGATACGATGAAATTAAGAGATTCCACCGTCGGCGGGACATAATACAACTTTTCGCCCATTTTTTGATAACGAAAACGTCTAAAATTGAGTGCAATTGAGGACCCGCGGCCCTGCAGTTATCTATTCCTGAAACCGAAGCGTATTTTAGATACAAATTAAAATGCTGTCCGGACGCTATTACACGCAATATTAATTTGCCTTTCGGCAAAGGGTCAATTCGGAAGGGGGATAATAATTGTGTAATTTTCGTCCTACAGACGGGGGACGCAACATTATTATTCAATTAATTGTGCACCGCGGCCCCTCCATCCCTCTCTAATTGTACTATCGTTCCCTCGGGTAAATCCTATTATAGAGCCAGTTCCTATTTCAATTGTCCGATCGCGAAATATACCGCAAATTTTGCTAAAACGCAGGCGTTTATTTCGATTTTGCACCGACTTTGCCTGAATTTCGGTAAACACTGAATTGCGTCCAATCGGGCCATTGTACTGCGGACCACGTATTGTCCCGTTCCTGTTGATTCGGGCACGCGTCCGCAGACAAAGAGTGGACGGATATTGAACGGCGTTAATCGGAAAATCGGCCGGAAAAAACGACGTTCTTCGAAATTCGGGCCCAAACGAAACTGTCGGCGGCGGAGCGGACTACTAGCCACGTGAAACACGTGCCGCGGTCGGCTCAGATTGACGATTCGCCAAATTGGCGGTGCACAACTTTTGAAAGTAGATCTAAAGGTGACTCAAACTTAAAGTTTGAGAAAAACTCTTCCGGTTGCAAATTCTCTGACATGAGAGTTTTCTTTCTCTTCGTGTTCTCCACTTCAGACATTTCACGATTGCAGTAATAAAAGTCGATTGAATACCAAAAGTCATTCTTAAAAAGGGGACAGAATTCAGAGATGATATTTCTATTTCATGTTATCTCATCCCTGAAAAACGATTGTACGTATTTGGGGCGTTCATCGTCAGACTGCACGGGGGATGCGTTACCGTAAAGTTTCACGCCCCAATAACGTGACTTTCACAACGCGTCTTATACATGAGAATATTATTACTTCCCTCCCTCCCCTATTTCCGAGAAAAGGTTTTTCGTCCGATATTCACCGGTGGGGAATTTCTAGACGGAGTTTCGGTTGAGCAATTATTGGGGGGGGGGGGGGGGGGGAGCTTTGTGTACAAGCTCCAATTACATTACAGCCTAAGTAATATACAACTGTTCAGTGCATAGTTAATAGCGGTATAATCCCGAGGAGAGCCTCCCTCCCCCCACAACCCCGCCGCCAACAGATTCCCCGGGAATTGTGTCTCCCTTTATCAATAGTTGGTCTGCACGGTTGGAAATAATCCGACCGCTAATAAAGGTTAATTACCCTAAAATTTGATACCGGGATCTGTGCGCGAGGGGTTGGGGTGGGTGGGGGTCAGGGTTGGTAGGATCCAATTTATAAGTGCGCCCCCGCCCCCCCCCACCCACAAATGCACGCCCATTGTCCCGCAGACAATGCCGGCCTTGTCTGACGAAACTTTCTCACATTACCGCAAAAGGACTTTGTGGGGAGGGCGAGGAGGGGGTCGGTCACAATAATTTATACTTTATCCTTTAGCGGTGGACCCCCCTCCTCTACAACCATGGCCACCCTCCATTGTTGGTGAATCGTATTCAGTTTCAATTTGATCTGAATAACTATTGTCTCGGGCACAGCGGATAGTAGTGGGCAAAGGGGTGAGTTCAGTTTATAAACGGATGAACCTCAACCCACCCCACCCCACCGGCACAAAACCACCCCGCCACACCATACAACTGCTACAGGGATACTGGAGTTTCCCTCCCCACAACGGGCTGGAGATGAATTGTTCCTGGAGCGTTTGGGGTAACTCCAGAAGACTAACCTGCCGTACACCTGTAACCTCCCCCAGGGTGCCGCGCACCCCCATGCACAACGCCCTTCACTAAATACTTTTAGTAAACTGCAAATTGAGCGAATTACTATTCGGTAAACTGTTAATACACAACGCTGTCACCTAAGGTAATTATTGACAACTTGTCATCAACTTAGCTGAAGGGGCGAATCGAAGTCCGAATCACAATACAAGATAAACATTTTTGCGAAGTCTCAGAGCGAAGACGAATTGACAGTTTATTAAATGGTAATTTGCTAAATTTTCAGTTTACTAAAAGCAGCTGAATCGGAATGTAACATGGATTGTTCGCTTTTTTTGCGGCAAAATTTTTTTGACGTAAAACATGTTTCGTAACTAAGTAATTTAATTAATTGTTCCGACGAATCAGTAGGCCAGGGATTATTTGACGTTTCGAGTAATGGAATTAGGGAGATTCTTTTGAGTCGTATGTATGCACTGACGAATTATCGCGGTCCGATAAATAAACGCGGGATGGGGGTTGGAAAAAAAACCGCCCCGCCCCCAGAATAGGATCGCGGCTTTTGGCCTCGGTCAGCCGGAATTCGGTTATCCCGGTCCTGTCCGGTTTGTTGTTTGTCGTTGCCACGAAGCGCTTGCCCACGACACCGACAAACCGATAAAACTGCCTAATCGAATACGGTGTTTACACACACTCGTCAGTTTTCCCAACGTTGTGTTGGGCCGAAAACGGTGAAATTGAAATGGGAGAAAATTCGGGGGTTCGAACCCCAATTCTAGGTCCAATACAATACCAAGTTTTATTTCTTCAAATACAAATATTATATCGATAAAACGATATATACAACGTGGTGATTTCCTACATGCAATCCGGCCTATTGGCCCTTACTACATACAGAGGGGTCCAAAAAAATGTATCCACTCTTTATAAGTCCATAACTTGCAAACTAATTGACGGAGTTGTCTCATTTTTGGTACTGTTATAGTTTTGTAGTTCCGACAATCGCGCCATACAAGAGTTGTATCGTTTTGTGTCGGATGACAGTCGCCAAATCAGTCAGTTCTGTTGTCAGTTGTACCTTGTTGTACTCGAGTAAACGTGACCGGCGCAATGCTTAGAATCGGATGAAAGGAAGTCAGTTTTGAAGTGGTATTTTTAAGTGCGAAACGAGTATCAAAACAGAGCCAATATCCGACTCTGAACACGTTGCACTCAGTAGTCGGTGCTGCAGTTGGGCCGGCATCGTTTCTGTCCGTGGATTTTAATAACGGTGACAATTTCGAACGCCTACAGTGTGATATCTTCAAGTTGGACTTTCAAGCTGCACTTTCACCCAAAAATGAGACACAACTCCGCGTCAATTAGTTTGCAAGTTATGGACTGTTAAACGGTGGATACATTTTTTTTCGACCCCTCCGTATATTGTAGTACATTCTCGGCTTCATCTTCAACTTAGACAAGTGTGTAAGCGCAGCCGACAAAGTACCGTCATTGGTTGACTTCTACCTCAATTTTTGATGAGACCAAACTAGAGGAGATCGTAAACAACTTTGATAAAGGATGAAATAACGTTGATAAATTATTCGTTCTCTGTTATCACTTGCGTGAGACGGAAAAAGCTGGATACGGAGAAACTGCTGAAGAATATTATACTTGGAAGATCGAACAGAAGACAGGAGTTTTGATTATTAAAGCCGGTATAATTTCCCTGGGAATTTTCGCATATATTTTTCCCCTACCGACATCACGCGATACAAATATATGTTGTTGACGTTGAGGGGGGAGGCGGAATATTGCGTGATCGAATCGCACACGTCGCCGAGATTGTCCGAAAATTAAATTCTGGACGCCGAAAAAAAAAAAGAAAAAAGAAAATTACAAATAAAACAGGACGATTTTTAGCCGATATAAACCCGGTAATAACGGCGAGTTTTTCTTTTTTCGACATCCCAACCGTATACTTAATCAACGGTCGAGCGGATATTTGTGTACGTGCGGGCTTCTTCCGGCACGTGAAATAAGTCCTGTATCACGCCATCACACACACATATATATATCTGCCCAAAATTAATTCCGGTTATACTATATTAGCCCATTACAAAATTGCATTCTCAAAAATTCTGTATACTCATGGATTGACGTATACAACTTATAAATACAACTGAAAACAGTTTAAATATTCAATTCAATACTTATCCCATTATGGAAATGAATCGCGTTCGCCCAATTTTTTTTTCTTCTTCTCCCTTTCGGTAGGGGTCGCATTTCAGATAAAATTAAAGTGGAGAAAACCCGGCACGGCGGAATACGAATCGTCGCCATTGCGGGTGTCAACGCGCCGGCCCTCGAATCCGTGGATAGACATAAGTTAAAAGTTGGCCTGAGGGATCAATCCCGAGAGAGTTTTCCCCGGCCGGTAAGATAAAGAATATTTTCAAGACCGGGTGATGTACAACATCCATCTGGGAGATGGGAAGCCGGGGGGGAAGTAGGCAAGAAAGAGGCGCCCCCCCACCCACCCACCCCCAACCCCCTCAGAAACACTCTAAGTGAAGCCAGGTTACTAGATTAGCGAAAATGGAACGTGGAAGAGAGGCGCCGGTGAATGGAGGGGGGGGGGTTGTGGAGGGTTGAGGGATTACAGCCCCGTCTACCGACATTTGTCTGCATCTCGGAAATTTCCTCCCTTTTTCCCCCCGTGCGATACACGTTTATCTCCGAAGACGAAGCAGAAAGAGGCCGCCGCAACCGGAATGCGATAATATACACCGAACTTCCCCCCACTCATCCCACTCCTCATCCAATTCCATCCCACATCCATTTTCGCCTAACCAACACTCAGAGACACAACAGGATCGGAAGGTCCCGTTTCCGATAATCAGTGAAATATACAACTTCAGGATTGGTATGTTGAGGTCGCGGTGGATTGTCCGGTTGGAAACATACCCCCTGAGCATGGTACGAAGGACTTTTGACTGGAATCTCTGGATCCGTCGTTTTCAAACGCGTTGAAAATTTATTGTAACTTAAAAATATAAAAATCGTGATTTTTAAAAAAAAAAAAATACAGCACTTTTCTTGACCAATAACAAATTGACTTCGTTATAGGATTAATATTTTTCTATGGGCGGGATGAGGTTCTTGGACACTTGGCTGAGGACACGCCGAAGAAAATTATTATTTATTGACAGAATTTCCCCGATAATAACATCACTATCACTATCACTATTGCTGGAACGCTTTTTAAATCAACCTGATTGATATTTCACACGGCTCAATCAAAATATTGCAAGGCCTAACGAAAACTAGTATCTAATATTTCGGTTCGTAACTGAGTTGTTTTTCCAGGAGTTTGTCCAGTTAATGGTCGTTCCACGATTCATCAATCAGGTCGACTACAGATTTTCCCCGCTTTCGGTATATTCGGATAATAAATATTGAAAAAAAAAAAAAATTGAATCGCTTCCGGAATAATTGGAAATATCCGGCCGGTACATTAATAAACCGTTTCGGCGGTTCGATAAAACCGTCGCTCACAATAACCGGTCATAAAGTTGAAACTTTGGCGCGGGTTAAGAGGCCCTTTAACCGGGAGACGATTATTACCGTTCCCCGTGTTACACTTGCAGTAGATAAAAGTTGCAAAACTGCAAAGCCCCGTTTTTAGGGCGCCGACCCCGCGTCTCTCGGACTTAATAACACGGGGGACAATAAAAGGCGGGGCCCCCCCGCCCCCCGCCGATCGCGTCCGGGTACGGAACGCCGACTTAAAACCCGGATAAATTCCGTGGCGATACCCGGGATACCGTTACTCCGGCCCGCCCTTAAGGGCCCTGCGGGCGGGTTTGGGGATCATAAACTCGATAATAAATAGAGCTATTTAATGCGGGTGGCTGGCTTCGATGTCGACGACAAAGACCCCCGCCCCCCCAACAGACATTTGCCCACTCCAGAGCCCTATATCACTTCCGGGCGTTAAAGTAACGCTCGCGTTACACCCCCGCCCCCGTGACCCCGCCGCCGCCGCCGCCGCGTCATTTCCGAAGGAACGGCCCCCCGCCACCAATCCTCGGGGGCGGAGGGGGCCCTCCTATAACTATATTTTCCAGTTTAGAACGCCGTCCCGCTCGGTCATTAACCCGGGCGTTAAATGAGGCGCGAGTCTTACCCACCTCCGCCGGCCGCCACCCCCCCACGGATCCAATTCCCTTTACGCCCCGCCAGCTCTCACCTAAGGCCTTTTTGTTTCAGGACGGCGATCGATCCCCCCCCCGGAAGGAATGTCGATTCGAGGAAGCGCGCGACAACAAAGTTTCGGGAATTAAACATCGAGTTTCATTTTTCCGACAGAAACTTCCGGATGAAAGGGGCGCCAACGTAAACCGTTTAATTGGGAATTGTTTGTTTTTATTATTACTCATAAGTTTGAATGGACAGAACATCCGGCAGAGAACACAATTGTCTATTGTGATCATCGACAGGCGATAAGATAATTCCGAACGATTTTACTGGCTCCAGTTTTAGGGACAGGAACCGGAAATGGACCAAGAAACGGATGTGAAGGGCCGGAAGCGCGATGGCGTAGACCTATTTAGAACCGAACGGCAGGAATATATTATTCCTGCTTCATATTTTACCAATTGCAGTTAGTGTCGGCTAATTGGTTTCATTTCAAATGGACGGGTTTTTAAGTCTAAAATTGATAAAAACGCGAACCGAAACCGAAAACGGGTCACTAAAAATGATGGACCCGGGCAGCAAAGGCGAAAAAATGGGGATATTCGAAAGGAAACAGAAGGAATTTAATATATCAAAAAATAAAATCATCAAGTGACTCAATATTCAAAGAAACTAGGTTTCTACTAACCCCCCCCCCCCGATAAAGACGTAAGCCGTGATGTTCCGTTTTTATAGTTGAATTTATTGTACAATAACAATTTCCACGGGACAACGGAGAATAGAACGGAAATGATACCCTGTAGGGTTACGACGAAGTAGGATATGCGGAAATAAGAAGTCCCAGTTAAAAGGAAACGGAGCGTTTCGCCTTTAAATTCCCCCCCCCTCCACCCCCCCCCGCCTTTAAGTTCGAACGTTATACCGCGAGTGGGCTAATTGTTTCAATTTCCATTCCGCCCCTTTTCCGAGTCGGTCCGGTACGGATGGGGGGGGGGGAGTAGCTGAAGGGCTGCGGGGACTACGCCCTTCACTCAACTATTTTAACGGTTACGACTTCCAGCGAGAAGTAAGTGGAGGGAGGGGGGTGGCGAGGGTGCCGCCCCGACGACAACAACTCGACTCGGATCTAGTTTTATACGGCCCTTTTACTGTATAAAACCCGACCTCTTATTGACCCTTAGTCAGTTTCCTGGTTCTCTAGCTCATCATCTTAAAGTCCTAAGGCAGAACGAGATGTCGCCCCCCCCCCACCACCAACACCGTTAAAGACTTTACGGCCGCCCTACACGCTTAAGCTTTCAGCCCTTGACCCGAACAGCGTAAAGTTTACACTCGAATCCAACTCGGGAGATACCGCCCCCTACCCCCCCCACGAAATTTAGGCCGGTAATGCAAACATTTAACAGTACCTTGTGCACTATAGTGTTTACCGTATTTATTTTCAATTTGTTCCCTGCGTAACGCCTGTTTTCTGGATTCTTCCGCGTCCTTTCTGTGTGTTTTTTTTCCTCTTCGCCCCCAAATTCAAGAATGGGGCGGGTGTTTGGGCGGGTCGTTAAAAAGGAATTAATCCGACGCGCCTGTACGTGCCGCTACGCGTTCGTGTTGTAATTTCCTCACGGATTTGGGAAATAGACGGGGGTTACTGTAGCGAGGGGTAAAAGGGGGTTGGGGAGGGGCCTCCTTCGGAATTCTTGTTCACTTCTAATGTAATTGCTTTTCCAATTGCCACCCCCTCGGGCCAACCCCCCCCCGCCCCCCGGGCAGGGCTAACTGACTGGTTAAAGGTGGCGTGTATCTAATTCCCGAGCTCACGACACCATTTGCTTTATGGGCTTTCTTCTACGGCGGTAGATGAAAGTTCACTAGTACGGCCCTTTTCGTCGAACAGGTGTTCACATTTAAGTACAAACGAAGAGACTAATAACGCCGTTAAAATGACAAGAAGGCGTGTACAGCAAGTGATGGTCAAGCGTCGAAGCGAGCCTTGCCCTGTCTTTTGATAGACCGGTTTTGGTCATTAAGGGCGGTACGAAATCGTACTAAACCCTATATACTGAATTTACAACACGTGGATCTATCCATTGGCCGATATATAAATCGCACGTGCCACATATTTATTGCCGGTTCTTATTGTTGTTGTTCTCTTTGTTCGATCTAACTTTATTGAAATTTTTTCTTTTTTGCGAACGAATTTGCGCACGTTTCCCAGAACGATTAGCGCGCAATTCGAGCCCCGTTTTTTCTTTTTTTTTCAGTTTTTTGTGGTATTTAATTGAGACCTAATGAGTGATTTAGAGCCGTCCGATATTTTTTGTATTCGCTAATTACCAATTACCGGCGGATCGGGACCGTCGATAATTCCAGCAAGCCTGGCGCATGACCCCATCAAAAATGCCGCTTCTCGCCGTCGTCAGTAGTTTTCCGGTCGGTGAAATAGTCGGCGGCTTACAACACTGGGGGAGCATGTAAGGGGGATAATGGCGATCCATTTATCCCGGATCATCCTGTCTTCCCCAACCCTCCAACCCTATTCCGATCCTGAAGGCCCCGTTGAAGTTACCTCGGCCCGTCTTATTAGGGGGCCGGTGTCCTCGGGCTTCGTCCCGAAGGGCAACTTGCCCTCAGGGCCCTACCGGTTAATTGTCCAACTTGTTAAAACTTCTAACGGGGCGACAATTTAACTTTAAACTGTAGCCGAGTGGAGGGGTTCGGGGGAGGGGGGGGGTGGGTCGGCGCCTCTTCGAAACGTAAATTACAATTACAGAAATGTATTTCTCCCTTCGGAAATTCGGGGTGGTGGGGGTAGGCGCCCTAGTGAAACTTGGCCCGGATAATATTCCAGTGTTTATTTGGGGTTCCGAGAATTAGTTCTGTCGATTGTAAATTCGAGACTCCGTGCGTAATTTACTTTGTAATATTTGCTAAATAATTTAAACGAGTGTATCGCTCGCCTATATATTTTATTGTAAGTAAAATAATTTCAAATTCTTGTGTTTCGTTGGTTTCAAACATATTGTTTCTCATGAATCCCCACCGAAATTTGGCTGTTATCCAAAACTGTTGTAGAAGACTTAGCTTTAAGAATTGCAGATGAACTAGCGTTATTTGGAAAGTTCATAAGTTGAGGATAAAGTACTCCCCCTGGTAGTTGACCGGGTTGACGCGGAACAGGTTCAAAAGGGTCCGGAATGAGGTCGGCGGCTAATAAATAAAATGCTCGAGGGGATGAAAGCCCTGGGGGGTGGTCTTGAGCCCCCCCCCCCGCCCCCACCGTTCAATGGCAAGGGGCCGTTCCAACCCCTCATTAACGGGACACCGCCAATTAAGCCACCGCCACCCCCGCCCCCAATCTTTACCACTGTGAGATACAGCTCCAACCCGCTGATCACGGCTATTGCTTTCACATTTAATCCTCGCACCCTTCATTAGAGAGCCGGCGTTAAGACCTTCGGTCTATTTAGACAAATCTATACCGAACACGGCTACATCGTATTGGACAAGATCGGATTTGAGACTAAACCGGACCCGGCAGAATTTTTTTTTTCAACCCCAGGCTTCAGTTATTATAACGTTTTACCACCCCAAAACTACTTTCGCGATCTCGAACAATGTAACACCTAAAATGCGTAAATATATGCGCGGTAAATTCACGCACAGAACGTGCGTCAGCCTCATAGGAGCCGTCGATAGCGAAAGGTGCAATTGATACACGTATATTTTTCAAGTGTTTTGATGATTTAAATATTGTCCGGGGTGATATCGGAAGGGTAAGGGTAGGAAAGGGACTGAACATGGAGTGGATTGGGATGAGAGAAAGGGGCGGGAGTGGAAATTCGGGAACCGATAATTTTGCGATTTCGTCTACTGTCGGGGTATGTTGAGGTCATTATGGATTGTCTGGTTAGAAACATACCCCGGGGAGCATTAAGGATGGTGCGAAGGACTTTTGATTGGAATCTCTGGATGCGAGCTATGTCGGGATGTTTCCCGACAGCTCAATACCGTAAAGCTCCTTTCGGTTTGTATATTGTCAGTTTGTTACTTAAGGTCAATTTTGGATGTCCGTTTTAGTAATGACCTTAAGAGTCCTAATTTTCTAGTTTAATGACCTGTTTTGTGGTCTGCGAGGGGTTGGAATATTGCTCGGTTCGTGATGTTTCCGTCTCCTCTCGCTGGTTCGGTCTTTTGCTAGACCGGTTTGTCGGCCGCTCGCCATCTTCAGTAGCGCTGTGTTACTGTCACTGTCAGCACTTTGGATGTTTTCTGGGCATCCTCACTGCCCACTGTCACTGTGTCACTTGTACTGTCTTTCGGTTTTGTACTGACTTGTGTCGCATCCCCTTCACACTCACAGACAAACAACATCCCCCAAAAAAACACAATAACAGGACACGTATATATATACACAAGACGAACACTACAGTACATGTGAAAGTGACAGTGCGGTGAGGATGCCCAAAAGACATCCAAACTGACGCAGCGCTACTGAAGATGGCGAGCAGCCGACAAACCGGTCTAGCAAAAGACCGGAGAACCAGCGAGAGGAGACGGAAACATCACGAACCTACAATAGTGCTAATTTGTCTGTTTAAGTCGATTCTTTCGAGTCGGTTGTGGCGATGGCGATAAAAAAGGGGGTGCACTTAATAGCTTTCAGTTGGTTTAAATCGATTTTCTCACAGTCGCGTAGACGAAGTGGACCCCCACTTTTAATGCATTGTTTGTGGTGGTGGGGGGGGGGAGCCCCCCACAATTTCCCCCTCTGTCTCTCTATTTGCTATCTGTTTCTCTCTTTCTCATCTGCCCCCCCCCCCCCCCCAACAGTCAAACTGACGGCTGGGAATCGTAATTGAAATCCAGGAGTCCGTTAATAATGTCACCGCTAACGTCAATAGAGGAGCCAGATAGAGGAATAGGGGAGAGTACAGGGCAGATTAGCGGACCGACACCCCCGGGGCCGACTGTACACAACGGTTGTACACCGGTCCGGGACTCTATCGCAAATTGGGGTATCGCATGGTTTCAACCCCGCCCCGCCCCCGCCCACCCCCAAAGCTCCAGGCTCGGGGCTAAATGATCAGGGCGTACAGCGCATAGAGTTGTACCAAACCCTGACCGATAGAGGCCGTAATATCGCCGACGTATCTGGGCGTCGACATCGCATCCGGTCCTCCGCCATTACGCCCCCGAGAGTCGGGGTTGGGGTCGTTAAAAGGGGGAGAAAAAAATCGCCCGCCCTACTAAGGATACGTCCCAGGCGGCCCTTGGCCCGTTGCATATTTTAAATTATTAATTTATATCTGAATTTGGAGAGAATAAGTGACGGTACTTTTGACCTGTATACGGCCTACAGAAAGTCCCTGGGCCGGCGGGGTTTAAGATAATGGACGGGTAGAAGAGGAAAGGGACTGAACACACAGTGGATTTGTTGATTATGGATTGTCCGGTTAGAAACATTGGATGGGAGCGATGTCGGATTTCTTGGCGGAACCCAGCATAGTTCTATTCCGTAGGGCCCGTGTCGGTTTCAGTACAGCTTTATACTAAGTCAGTTTTTGACTATTGTCAGTTTTGATGTCCTTTTCAAGAGAGGTTTCAGAACAGTCCAAATTTACGATTTTATGTAGTTTCTTGTGGGGATTCAACATGAATCGTTTGGTAGCGAGGAGGGTAAATTAGCTAGGATACCTGTTTTTTTTTTTTTTGTATAGCTGAATGAGCTGAACGACTTGTGGAAACAGTACAGCTTTTCAAATGCGAGGGAACTTGCGATTTCGCCGTTTCATAATTCGATATTTGCGCTCGGGTTGCGCAATTCGTCGCCGACGAATTTCAAAGGCCGTTTACAATTAAACGGCGCCGAAAGTTGACGCAACAGATTAATCATTAAGCATTGTGGACGCCCTGACAAAGTGGCGGCTTACGTCGGTCTCCAACCGACCACATCACAGGCTTGATGGGGGGTGGGGGGGCTTTATCCCGAGCACAACTTTCGAACGTTTGAACTTGGCGAACTTACAAGTTCGCCGGTATATTAACAGGCGGCGGTGCGTCGCCGAACGCATAATGAGTACAACGGAGAAAGGCGGCAGCGATGTACGGGAATATACCGCCCAAGTCAGTATACAATTCAATCAACACGAGTTGACTGAAAACACGGTTAAATTAATTGAATCCTGCTTACGTAAACGCGTCTGTAAAGTCCTAACGCCGACACAGGAGTTATAGGCACAATTGAGGAGGAGATTGAGGAAAAATGTCACAGAGAATGATGGGCGCATTTCAAGAACCGGAATTTCGACGAGTATAATATATATAAGTAGAATTGCGGCACTTTTCGTCTTGTGACCGCTTAAAAGGTGCTTAAGCCCCTCAACAGAGGAGAGGGATTGGAAGGGTAAATTGGGACCGGGAGTGAAACGGGAACGAAACTTCGTGT